>CM067063.1:9169427-9769427 GCA_033980235.1 Diadema setosum | reverse complement strand
AGTTTATTCACGGCTTACAAACCAGCTGTTTCTCAGAAAACGTTGTTCATAAGGCAGAAAAAAAAAATCATAGGCCAACAAGTAAAAGGATGAGCGGCGCATCCTTCTATCCTTCTTGTGGCAAGCAAGAAAAAAAAATCAGCAACATCGTCACAAGTGTTGAGCATATGTCTAGGAAGTGTCTAAGTGACTAGAATACACCAGACAAGTGTTTAACCCGCAGCTGAATTTCCTGTGTGCGTTGTCGCTTGATCACGACACAAAGTGAAACAGCTTAAAAACACATATACACACATACACACACACTCATACGCATTTTTATTTATCTATATAAAATGTATGAATATATATAATTATATACATTATACAAATATATACATAAATATATGAATATATGATTAAAAAGATATACAAATATATACATAGAATATATAAATATATGAATATAATAAATATATACATACATACATACAAACATACATATATTTCTCTCTGCGTGTATGTGTGTGTGTATGTGTGTGTGTGTGTGTGCGTGTGTGTGTGTGTGTGTGTGTGTGTGTGTGTGTGTATTCATCTAATTGTTTATGTGTTTATATCAAGGGTATAATCAGGCGTTCAATTTCCATTTCTTTCTCTATTTCGACAAACTTCTGTATTTCCGCCAGCCTGACCATAACACATGTGAACCAAGGCAGAAACCGAGGATGTTCCCGAGGCAAGAAATTAGACACAGATATATAATATTTTTATATATCTCTCTCTCTTTCTTTCTCTCAAACAACCAAACCAACAGCAGAAATCACTTCACTGTGTCTTGTCTGTGAATGAAAAAAAAAAGGAAGAATGAAAGGAAGGAAGGAAGAATAACACACGGTCAAACTTGGGTTGGCTAACTTAAGGGATATCTCAAAATACGTGGATTTCTCCTGGAAATGGCAAAGGTGCACAGATGTATTCAACCGCGGGGGACAGACATGAATGTGTGTGGGTTGAGAGGTTAATGGAATATAAACCTCCGGTCCGGCATTGGCTCGACAGGGCAAGGTTCAGGAACCGAATCCATTTCTACACAAGATGCACGATCGAAAACTTTCGGAGGAGAGAGAGAGAGAGAGGGGGGGGGGTGAAATCTTGTGGATCGGGGAGAAAATGAGAACACCTCTCTAGCGTAGGATGCTGAATAGCGAAACTTCGAAAGTTTTGATCCAGTCCTAAAATTTAACACAAAATACCAAGGAGAGTGCGCTTTCACTATGTAGAATATCCTCCTTGAAACAGATGTCCTTTACAAGGATTGTCTTTCAAGCACAAGTCCTCGCAGTAAAACACTTTTTGAAGTTTGATCGTTAACGGCCTGTTAACGATCGCCCCGACACTGTACAGGCATGCTAACCTGGAAACACTGAAATGCACATTACTTGAATATGAGACCATTCTGAAGCAAATAATTTTCACACAACAATACTGCCCTACTTTGGCAAAAGGAAGCAAGTGACAAAAGTGACATTTCTCGCAAAAGAGCAAAGTGTGTCTGTCATTTACACTGACGTCAATGGACTATCATGATGTCTTATCAAACATAATCTCTTAGTAGGAAGAGTGTTTCTGCATGAAATTTGGCCTGGAAGAAGAGCTTATTATGTGAATTATGAAAACATCAATAACTCAAATTCGGATGGTATGTTACTTGCTTCCTTTTGCCAAAGTAGGGCAGAATAGGTATATAATGTACACTTAAATGAATTCCACAAGGGTTGAAACAATCATCCCCAGCATTCCCATTGATTCCCACTGATCAGTTACTAGCCATCCCCTTTCATCCCCAGCATTCCCATCGATTCCCACTGATCAGTTACTAGCCATCCCCTTTAAGCATCTCTCAAACTTTCCAATCAGCAGGCCTACAGCTTCTCTCGATGCAGAAATATGCTAATATTTTATGTTCTTCCAATTATTTCTTAATTGTTATATTCCAGTAACTCTGCCGAAGAACCGATGGCATTAATGTTAAAAATAGTGATGGAAATCACGTTTGTGCCTCGAAGTGTCATTTTTGTATGTCGTATTTCAGAAGATATAGGCCTACTGAGTGACTTTTTTCACTGTCAATCATAAAGGTATAATAAGGACGCAATTATACTGCAGATGGTCAATGAATAGGCCTACTAGAGCCAGGGTCACAAATTATATTCACAGTGTCTCGATGAACTCTTCATCTTTATTCACGTATTTGCGGTATCTTATCAAGTTATCTGCTGAAAGCCCCTCCACAATATTTTGACGCCGGACATAGGACTTTTATATGAGAATCTATCTTGCTGTGAATGTGAAAATTCTATTTATTGCATGTACTTTGACAGTACGTTTATCTTTGGGGGGCACCGAAGTCTCTTGGCAAGACCTTTAGACTCTGTGGGACTGCTTATCTGGAGAGCGTTCTCCTCTTTCATAGACACGACCGTACCTTAGACGGCATATCTTTGCAGCGACCTTTCCCTCGCGCTTGCTTTTTATCGAGGTCCTCCCGTCTTTGACCTTTGAACCAGAGAGGCTCCCGTCGGAAAGATCTTATTTGCAGTATGACAGAACGGGTGCCCTAGAGAAAGGAAATTTTCATGGTCCTCCGTTTCATCGGGGTGCAACGGGCCAGTGTGTCTCATGCTCTATATCCGCAACGGAGGAGAAACGGCAAATATTATTTCCCAAATATTACGGGGCAGGAGACATTTCAGAAGGCATAAACACCTGGGACGTGGGTTTAAAAATCTCGTGTAAACTTGTCACGCCACCATCAGCTATTGTGTTCTAAAGCTAACAAGGTCCACATCGATTCCACTTCCACCTGAGGGAATTTCATGCTAGAATGAAAATTTACGCTGTGTGCATGGTATTGTGTGTGCTTGTGTCCATTTGAGTTCGTGTGTGTGCGTGTGTGTGTGTGTGTGTGTGTACGCGCGCGTGTTGGAGGGGGGGGGGGTTCTGCTTCTCCACTCCGCCATAATATGCACATGACCAAGCGACATGACATTCACGTCTCTTGACTCGTCGTGAACATAGAGCCCGGAAGTGCATGTTTCCGATGTCTGTGGCTCATTGCCAATACCCTTCAGCCGCAGCGTGTGTGAGAAAAAAAAAAGAGATAGGGAGACAGGCAGACAGACAGACAGACAGGCAGACAGAGTTACATAATTCGACAACGCTCATAGACGAAACAAACCGTCCTCGAACATGTCGAAGAATTACCACTGGCTTCCACCTGTAGTGTAAGCTTTAATGAGGTCGCGTTGCATGGTTTTGACAGGCACGGCTTTGCCACATTGCTGTATTGTTGTGTCCAAGAATTATATGTGATGTGAAAGTGCGCTCTGGGACACGCTCAGAAGTCAGTACGATTTACAACTCTCATCTTACGAGTAGGCCTTAACTGAGTAATATGAACATGACACGTTGCGGGTATTCATGCATTAAAAGCGAGTCACAACTGTTTTGACACGTGGTTATCAAAATCTGAACCTAGCTGGGATCCAGCAAAGTTGAGTAGCAGTTTGCACAATCATCATTAATTTGTAAATAAACTCAATAGTGATGTCTGAAGACGAAAGTATTGAAGGATAATTCTGGACCAATTTTAGTCTTTAGAAGAGTAAAATTTTTAAGCACAACCTTGAAATTTTGATTAAAATCTGATATGAATTAGGACAGTTATGAAATTGTGAAGCTTCACTAATTTTCACAAAACACTCATCATACACAAAAGAAAAAACAAAGTGGTCCTAATAAAAGGTGGGTCCCACCTTTAATTAAGATTTCTGTGATTCTGAAAATCTCAGCCATTTCAAGCCCCATTTCATTAAATAAACTTTGAAGTGTTCTTAGAATGAATTGTATGTTCTTTCATATTTCAGAAGAGGTTCTCATTATCTTACCTAAAAAAAAAAAAAAAAAAAAAAAAAAAGTTAACAACCTCAAGCCCCATCTCGACCAATATATGCCATCCCTTTAAGCCTTCTCCTCGGGATTCGCCCTGGGTCACCTGACTGCTGCTGCAGCAGAGGTTCGAACCAAGGACCCCGGGATTGAGGGTTTGCGGTCTTATCATCTTAAGCCACAAGAGCTCCTCACGAGTAAACGAAAAGAGTTGCAGACTTGGAGCCATCACTCTGTAAGGACACAACACGCTCCAACTGAAAACAGCTCAGGAAGTAGCCCCAACATGAAGGCTGAGCCGTGGTCTGTGACGTGAATTTGAGGAAAAGACGTTTGCCCACATCACATCATCCCCCTCACCTCCCCCGCTGTCCATTAAAGAGGAACAAAACTCCACCACAATACCTTAAACAAGAACCAAACTCCATCTTCAAGTCGTTGGCCTATAGCGTGGTAGAACCACATTACACCAACATAAAAATCTTTAATCATTATAAACCCTCTCCAAATCAGATGGATATATAGATAGATACGTAGGTAGATAGAAGGATAGATAGAAAGAAAGAAAGATAGATAGATAGATAGATAGATAGAAAGATAGATAGACAGAGCCAGATAGATGGATGGATAGATACTAGAAGATAGATAGACAGACATATAGATAGATAGATAGATAGATAGATAGATAGATAGATAGAGATGCATTTCAAAACTCTCACGCCACTGTATACACACTAAGAAATTAGGGTTCAAAATTGAACCTCTAGGCGTGATGCAATAGCAGCACCCCTTTTCCCTCAAAATTTGAACCCCTGTCTAGGGTTCAATTTTGAACCCCATAAAAATGAACCCTTTTCCCTCAAAATTTGAACCCCTGTCTAGGGTTCAATTTTGAATTCCATAAAAATGAACCCTCTGAGTTCAAAACTGAACCTCAAGGTTTATTTTTGCACCCAGGCAGGTTAAAAATTGAACCTCTGAAGGATACATTGTTTAACCTCAAGGTTGTAAAAAGGTTCATTCTTCCACCCAAAAGGGTTAATTCTTGAACTTTTCAGATATCAAAATTGAACCCTTTGCGGTGCATGTACGCTCCCTGGTTATTATTTTTCCTCCTTAATGGGTTACATATATTGTGTATATATATATATATATATATATATATATATATATAATACATGTATTAAATGGACATATATATAATATACAATATTACATACAATATTATATATATATTATATATCCTGCTGAAATAATGGAGATGTTCAAGCTTAAAGTACAGCACAGTGTTCACAGTTGTTCAATCAAACACATACTCCTTAGCAATGCCAACACATACTCCATAACAATGCCACCACCAATTCATTGTACATGCTGCTCATACTTCATGTTTGGCACACACTTTGTACAGAGAAATTAAAACATCTCTGCATCACAGATGATTACATTTCATGTTTGTTTAATAAAGTCTTGGGATGATAAAAAACGAGGAAAATTAAATAAAGAGAAAATCCCCATTTTCGTACATTATCTAAGAACAGTTCATCATTTGGTACATACAAACTTGTCACTTTCATTTGTCAAGATGGATGCATTTCTGCATTCACACAAAAATGCACATGTATTGATTTTATAGGCTAGGTTTTTATCATTCAAAACAAAGATTAAGTCAAATCAAGTTTTTGCATTATAATGTAATACATGTACAATAGAAAAAGTTGAATACAATACATGTACATAACATATACTCATACAGTAATGAAATACAATGTATATTCAAATTTTGTAAATAAGTGAAAACAATATTCCCTAATGAAAAAAGAAATGTATCAAAGGTCTGTCATTATATTATCATTACATCATTTTATTTCCCTATAAGAATTATTTTATGACAAAAAATAAACATAAAAATCTCCCCCAAGCAGAAGAAAAAAATGAAACATTTGCAATCCATGTGCGTTGTGCAAAAAGTACACTTTTATCATCTAAAGAAAGCAGAGCTGTTAATTCCAGATGTTGCATGTGCAAGCAGTTACAACACAGTGAATTCAGGTAAAACAAATAAAACAGTCGAATAAAAAGTATACATGTACATTACAAAACTTTCATGGTTAGTTTCCACATGCATAGAAGGAAACAAAATGGCCACAATACTTTCCAGCTACATGTCTATGCAAATGAATGAAAATACTTCATAAATTAAAGACTATCTAGAAACCTTCAAAAAAGATAAAGATCATTAACAAGTAATCAAAGCACAGTACACAAATATTAGTAGGATTTCCGTGAACACATCTTTACATGGCTAATGTTTACATACAATAATTGTAAAGGTTAGTATCCTCACCTGTTACATAACAGATGGAAAAGAAGGATACCAAGTTTACTGAAACTGCAATAAAATATATAATCAACACCACTAATACACACACACATGCAAATTGTGACAAGCAAAAAAGGAAAAAGGACCCCCCCCCCCTCCCTCCTTCCTCTAACAGCATCCAATTAACCAAAAGTATGGGGATATGTCTATTCCATCGATATAGGGATGGCATTTGTAACTAGAATCACATTGTATATAGTACGAGATATGATAGAAGACAGAGGAACACTCAAATATAGTAGTACGATAGCATAGGCAGGATAGGAGAGGCATAAAACAGGAAGGTACAGGAATTGTCCAGCTTTATACAGAAAGCTTGAATGATACCACTGTACTACAGTGTAATTCTCAGTGCTGGCTCAAGGCTAAAATTCATCTTCCACCCAAAACATCAAAATGCAGCTTATATTCATAAGCGAGAATGACAAGAAAACCAAACTACTCTATTATAGCTGCAAGAATTTCTATAACAACCTCGAGGATGATAGTACTGTACAAAGTGTCAGCATACAAAACAATACATTTTTTTTTAGTGTTTTAGTCATTTAGGCAGAGGATGATACACAATGCAAAGCAGATACAAGTATTAACTCATCATCATACAAGTAGCCACAGGGTTGTAAATCTACAGTGATTTCTTTAAAATCATTCCATGAAGTGTTCTTCACAATATTACCTGCCAGTATTCTACATTGATTTTATGAAGACTGTTTCAGACTGTAGTTGATTGCCCTGGACAAAGGTTTCATCATGGATGCATCTGTAGAACTGAGTGAAGTGGTAGCGATTCATTCCACGAAGACAGCTGAAGAAGGTGCCTCAGTCATGCAGAATACCTGGGGGAAAACAACAACAACAACAAAAGTGTTACACTCTCCTCTGTATAGTGATACAAAAATGTACAATATATCATACATTTATTGAGAAGATTAATTTCTGGGAAGAAGGAAAACACCAAATTGAACATTTCTATGGGTTGCACTTTCCTGACAAATCACAAGCACAACACACTCTACACACCCTCTTAAGCTTAAATTTGATTGTAGGGTAACAATCTCAAAACAATGCTATACTACATGTAAAATGTAATTCTAGAACTTTAATAGACCATACACTCTACACTGAAAATTTGAAAATGTTCTGCCATCTGGATGAAATATATGCCAATGAAGAACAGGTGAAGTCAAAATTACTTGTGGGGGCCATCAACCCTCTCCATGAAAAAGGCCATACTGATCATGTACAGAGTTTTCACATTCAATGCAAAAATGCAGATTAACCTTGAACTGGGAACAACTGTTGATTGAGAGAAGAGAAATGACCAGTCCAGTCGTATACTGGGACAAATGTCTTGTCCAGGATCATCCTCCTTTTATGTTGATGCAGTGACTGCATCAGCAATTCAGTACAGCGTATTTGGCCCAGTATACCCTGGACTCCTGTTATAATGAGGTCCTCAGGGCCTACAGTTTTCTTTCGTTTTATCAAAGTTTTGTTACAACCAAACAAGTAAACAATAAAGCAACAAATGTAGAGCCAATAACATTATGGCCTCAATTTCAATTTTGTTGTAACGTTATTTATTAGAACATGAGTGCACTGTGTGTATGTATAAAGATTGATGCATTAAAGAGTTACATAAATAATACATCTGAACATACAATGCAAAAAAAAAAAAAATGAGGCACAGCAGTTTCGTGATCAACTCACAGTATTGTTCTTTGGCAGATCCATTACAGGTCAGTTGCAGGTTAGGTGGCAGCGACATATGGCAGCAGACCTTTCCGGACTTTGCGAAATGTTGGCAAGGTTTATTTCTTCTTTGGCGTTGTAGTGTTGCGATTCCTGCGTTAAATCTATTAAGTACAAAAGTAAACCAAATACATGGTATGTCATCTTTGATAATCCAACTAAAAAACAACAGTAATGTAGAGCTGTGCAAGAAAAAATTGGATGCTATACATATGGCCACAGGAACCAGGGGGACTCGAGCCCCTACTTTTTCGGCACCATACAAAGGAAAACATTATAAGGTGTCCCCACTTCAGGTTCCAATCCCCCCCCCCACTTTCTTTACCCGAAAGTGTGTAAGTGGCACTAGAAAGAAATACATGTAGATAAAAACCTTGAAGTGTGAGCACCATAAGGATCTGTTTTTGCGCTGAATACTTTTTTGTTTTGTTTTGTTGGTGGTTTTTTTTTTTTTTTTGCTTGTAAGCTGAAACCTGGAAGTGGCACCAGAAGTTGCATTCGCGGCCCTTTTTTTTTTGCTTGTTAGCTCATGAAACTAGGAAGTCCCCCCTCCCCCTTTTGAAAACCTTCCGCCTACAGTGATACAAAGACTCTGCATGGCATACTGCAATTAATCTTACAAGATTAACCATTCCATCTTTGCAACTCTTACAGATAATTAATGCTGCATTTGCAACATTCATAAGAAAACAGTTTTTATATCAAAGGGAGCAAATGTGCATTTTCCTGGCCTGCAGAGAAAACTCACCTTTGCCTTGGTGTCACAAGTAGAGAAGAAGCTTTGACATCAGGTTTCATACCGAGAATACTCCCAGGGAGTAGGATGCAATTCAGCGCAGCATAGTCCATAATGAAACAAACAACATCCTTCATTTGCTGTGAGGAAAAGGATGCTTTAAACACCTTTGACCTGAAGAAAGAAAGAAAGGGGAAAAAGAAAGAAACTTGCAATGACAACACAGAAATTTGAATTTATATTGAACTGTTCATGTGCAGTAGGCCCTATAACAAATCTGCAGGTAACAGTGCCGTCAATGCAATACAAAGCACAAGGGTCTGAGTAACGTACATTTGTTGTACCAATTGTAACCTCAAATTTACCACCACCCACCAGTTTAATATGTAGATCAATGATGTCTGCACAGCGCATGGCGATGTCAATAGGCTATTATATAGATTGCCCACACTTAATACTAGTCTGCTACATGACTTACAACGCTGCTGGCAACTTGTATTTTCACCTCGAAATCAGTATAATTTGACTGTTGTTCACCATGTTCATAGATATAGAGTGTATACATGTAATGTAGATCTACTTGAAATATCTCTTCTTTGTTTTGTTTTGTTTTGTTTTGTTTTTTGATAATCAGTACCGGTATCATCAGCTTCACACCCTTGCCACACTGACACAGCTAAACCTTTTTAGTCTAGCTAGTCGGCCACTACATACCGTACAGGAAACTTTTTTACTCAGTCTGCACTTATGTGTACTGTAATTGGTACTGACTGCGGCACTGTACAACCAAACCCAAGTAAGAAGAAATTTCTTTCACACTGATGATTACTAGCTGTACCTCCTCTGCCTTAGTACAGTTTGATGCACATTCTCTCATTCAGTGTTTCAATCACCGGTATCCCTCCGTATCATGTCACCGCGGACCGCGACTCTCACACAGCTTATCATGCAGACTGTATCAGGGTACAGGGGCATGCAGATATATGACTAGTGACAGTGCGCGATCGAGTCTTAGTCCCATACACAGTTGTAAAAGAGCCCGAACGCTTCGAGTTCGGGCAGGTCGCAACAGTTAGCTACTGACTCTGTAGACTGTACAGTAAGTCAGTCTCGACTGTCTCATAACCACATGCAATAGAAGACAAAACAGTATCACAAATCACTATACATTAAACTACCATTAGATTAAACAATGCAAACTGGTTTGCCTTATTTCTTGTCGATCCCTAAATGGCAGTAGTATAGTAACCGTAAAAAGGCCCGTATTACTCCCCATTACTGCATTAGGTCATGTGATTTTACATACAGTGTATTAATACACGCGTGAACGTGGTAACAAAGAACGGCACGACAAACAATTGAAATTATTACCGAAGAAATGAAAGATCTAGCCGCACAGAAGCGCAACCCAAATAAGTCATGATTTGTGATCATTTACTCACCTTAATCTTGTATAAATCAGCAAGTCTTGCAACGAGAAAGCCCCGCTTCAATGCAACTGCATGGGAGTTCTAGAACGAATGGAAGTGAACTGTTGCGACGCTTTGCTTTGTGACACGTATGTACACATAGCTAGCTATGCTAGCTCGCTGTATGCGGTGGCGATGCGAGCTTACAAAAAAAAAAAAAAAAAAAAAAAAAAAAAAAAACGGAGCCTCGATCGTCTTCTCTGATGCGATGTGATCGGTTAATTTCCGGGATTGGCGTGTTAGTCTTTGCTGATGTACTGTTTATGAAACTGGCACGAACAAAAAATGCTATATCATTTTATCAAACACCAACAAACATCTTTATATTGATTGATTTGCAATCTTAAAGATGAACATCATCCACAATTCAAATCACTTTTGATACTGCATTACAAATCCTAACATGTTTGAACGCAACAGTATGATCTAGATTTTTGTAGCAGACTAACTCTTCTATTTGGAGGTTCAAAAATTATTCTTTCTCAAAAGTGAACCCCTTCCGGAGTAAATAGCACCCATAGAAGTTAAATATTCAACCCTAGTCCACGCAAGGGTGCTTTGGGTCAAACTCAACCCCAAATTGAACCCTGATTTCTTAGTGTGTAGCGCATAATGAGGTTTTGGCGTCGTCTTCGTACTAGTCTAATAACTGGCTTACATTTATAGATGTTCTTATTTTTTCAACAAGCTGAGCAAGATAAAATTATATTATTCTGTTTTTACAAATCATTCCACGGTTGTAATCCTCCGACAAATAAAAAAAAAAAATGCATCGATATGCGCGTCATATATAAATAACATAAAGTACTGTTTCATATTCTCAATTCAAACCACTGGTAGAGCTGTATAAGGCCACAACATTATCTACTTGTCTAATTTGCGTTTGTGAGATTAGGACCGATATTGCTGGTTCCTAAATATAACACTGATGCACTGAAAAACACACTATACATCGATGAAAAGTGCTACTCCTGAAGGATGTATACCATACAAAATATTATCAACATCGCTGAAATCGATGCGATAACACGTAATCCATGTGTATATTTAGGTTTGTCAAGTGTAACATGATAACAGTCAAAACTTTGAGCGAACAAGAAATTTACGGCAGAACCAAAACGCTCATATAAAGTCATATACTGCAAACACCTGTCAAGAGGCGTGAAACCAACAGAGAATTGTTTCGAACTAAACTTGGGGCCCAGGGAATGGAATTGTCAGTAAGTTTGGCATCTTACTGTAAAGCGATGACTCACTACTGCACTGACTGAAAAAACCTACAATCCGGCGCTGTCGGGCTGCAGAGTACACAGGACCCCGTGCTCAGAAAATGAAGAAGGGAAAATAAAATCGTTTTCTGTAATGTCATTGTTATCCAAGTGATTTAAAAGCAGACAGAGTGTTTCTAAAACGCACTATCTTCGTGATTTAAACTGTTTGATAAAACAAAAAGTGTTTACCGGAGAAATTGATTCAAATGTGATACCCATTTTATATCAGATAATAAAATCATGAAATAACTTATGAAATATCATACGATTATTTATCATAATTTATAATTAGGCGGCACATGAACTCGAAGGCTATATTCTTCCTTCGGAAGAATAAACGAGTTTCTATTCTATCTCACTCCATGCATCAATGTTTCATCACATTGTTTAGATGATAATTATGTAGGCCTACATCATTGTCAATCATCATTATTCTTATACAAGCTGTAAGAAAAGTGAATTAAGAAGTGATTTTCAAGCTCCCAATTAATACGATGGAGAAGGAATCCCGCGACATCATTCTCCCGGATATGAATTTGATTTAAAATGCGCATATTTATATCATAATTTCGAGGAGGATTAAAACATAGCCATTTTACAAAGCACAGCCTCCACTAATATACGGGAGACTTGCGAATCATCGCGCCCCAAACCTCTGAGACAAGGAAACAGGCACGAGTGATTCGATTACGATGCAGCACAGAACTACTAAGTATAAACGCTTCATTATTTTGCGTTACGGAAAACATCGAGAAACGTTAGAAATGTCAGCACCGATTTTCAAGGCCGGATGTAAGAGAGAAGGGCTTGATCTGATTATGTAGCGAAATTATGTTCTGAGGATGTTTCCCTGCTAAAATTATACCTTCAGGCCGTCTCACTTCACAATCCATTCGTCGTGATTGCATCTCGGTAATAGAGGAGAGAAATCACGTTACAATCATCGCTTCTTTTCTGTTTTTGTTCGGGTTTTTTGTGTGCGTATGTCAGCCAAACTTTGCGGCATCTTTTGAAATCATTAAGACAACGCCTGCTTGTAGCATGTGTCTTGGTTGTTGATTGATCTTTTATTTCGATCATTTCCGAAAAAAAAAAGAGATTTAGAGCATCATATCACATAGGCTGTTTGTGACATATTCGGATTCTCATCACCACACCTGTCTTAAAACACACACTTATACATACACACGCGCGTATAATAATGCCGCTTAATTCTCTCTCTTTCTCTCTTGATAGATAATGAATAATAGTAAATATTCATATACAGTCAATATAATTTATTGTAATTATATATATATATATATATATATATATATATAGAGAGAGAGAGAGAGAGAGAGAGAGAGTATGCATATAATAATATTCGTTTGTCTCTATGTCTGCATGATTACCTATTCACGCAGAACCACTGACAAGCATGAACTTAAAAGATGGATTCTCCCTTATCTCACTAAATTTACCTAAAAAACTACTTGTACTAATATTGTTTTCAAGCTCATGACATCATCTTTATGATCGGGGGGAAAAAGCTGTATAGATATTCAGGCCTATATGTGGAGTACATTCATGGAACAAATATCCGGCTTTTTCTTACTTGCTCCAGCGATTTCATCGTGGCATCTCGATATGGCTACTTCTACTGCTGCAGTTCTTCCGCGATGAAAAGCATCTTGCTAAATAATCTATTATAGGGCCTACTAGTACTCTAAATAGTTTTATAATCCATCACTATTCGCTACAGTTCCATATACACCTTTAATGACACTACATGCAGTCCGTTGTTTTGTTCGCGAAAGAAAAGGCCCTACGCACGTGTTGTCCAGTCTTCCACAGCTGACCCTTCCTTCAAGGCGACGTCAAAGATCGATGTCGGTGGCACTGACCTGGTTGTGCCGTGGACGAAACAGACGGCCGCGTATGACGAGCAAGGCCGAGCAGGGCGATGGCGGATGTCGGATCTTCAGATGAGTAACATTATTTTCGTTAGGAGATTACTGAAGAGAGGTAAGCGATAAGCGACAGGCGCAAAACAAGGAGAGACCAAGCGGAGATATTCACAAACTTTTAAGAAAGAAACAAAATCATGGGCAGAGATGGGTCTCGAAAGGATTGAGATGAGAAGACAAGCATGACAAGGGGGTGGCGTCCTCTGTCGCTTTTGTTTGCTTGTTTGTTCGTCGTCGTCGTCGTTGTTGTTGTTGTTGTTGTTGTTTTGTTGATTTTGTTTGCAGCAACCTGGACGTAATTAGAAGCAGCAGGATTCCGTCGTAAACAAAATACCGCTGGTGTGACCGATGGCATTTTGTGGCTAAACACGACGATTTCCATGGACTTGGGAGGCAAAATATGTCAGAATAGTAGGTTCCTTTCTCAGACAGCGCAAGATCAAGTTTAGACATTACGGCGACAAGGAGACGCAAGAATGAAAAGTAAGGGAGGGTGTCGATTCGAACTATGTTTTCATCATTTCTGCAAAACGCACAAGTAGGTGAAGTTGCAATATGACATTCTTTGTTTTGATATCAATTTTCATCCACAGATGGGTTCTGACGGAGATCGGGAGAAGGTCATCGTCTTGAATTAATCGATTGCGTTCTGTTCCGCGACTGAAAACATAGATAAACTTAGCGATATTTTATACTTTCGGCCAACACACGTTTGAATGTTTTTCTAAACCAAAGGAAATTCTGCCATCAAATCCACAATGTCACTTCTCTCCTTAGAGCGGATGAGCGAATGAGAAATCGTTCGCTGTGGTCTAGTGTTTGACGTTTATTATTTTTTTTAATATAGATTTCGCCATCTTGAGGGCCGAAATAGACGTTAATGCGGTCAATAAAGTCACAATAATGTTGAATACGTCCGATATCACCAACTGTTTAATTTAAAGAATTGTGCGAGGATGACAATAGTGATGATCTGCTTCTAAACTGGCATAACATTAATCATTTCAAAGACACTGTAAGAAATGCGATTATAACTTTGATAAGCGTAAATTAATGATAAGCATTAACGATTAACATTAAACATGTCGGTTCATTGGCACAACCTGGATGCGTATACTAGTATAACATGCTTTTATTTCAAACGGCGTCGATGTAAGGTCATAGGATTATGACTTTGATAGACAGGCATTCATGTTGGATCATTGGCACTCTGTCCACCTCCCTAATCAGAACCCGTGCAGTTCCCAACTGCGGAACGTTCTCGGACACCCAGTCCTTCGAAATCACTTCAAGACAAACAGGGCAATACAAAAAGCAAGTCACTATTGAAACGTATAAACATCGAGTATAATAAGGAAAACAGTAACTCTTCCAGTAACCTAAAAGTATTATTTACTTATCAAGACGTACACTTACATTAGCAGTCTTGCATTCATGTAGTATGTTCAAGTAAAATCCGATGCTTCATCGAACGTGTTTTTTTTTTTTTTTTGTGTGTGTGTGTGTGTGTGTGAATCCTTTGATTCATAAATTTCTTTCAATCCACCCTCAACATGATGAGAAGAGGCACATTGTATTATTGGTCTATTACTGCAGGGGCCAGGGGGACTGGGGCCTGCCGTAACCCCCCCCCCCCCCCCCACACACACACACACACACCCACACACATAGGCCTACACACTAATGGCTTTTTACAACAGACCACACACCGGAAAGGGGGATCTATTGTTACAAACACAAAATAAATCACCGCTACATTCTACACTTATAGTATATATTTGATGCACTTTATCATTATTATTCTCATTATTATTATTCTCATTATTATTATTATTATTATTATTAACAATATTATTATTATAATTATTCTTTTGCAGAGCAGAATTTGATTTGGCATCGAAGATACATGACGTAATCGCCCAACAACGACAAAACCATCTGAATCCCATCTTATTGACCGTGAACTTTCAACCAGATAACTACCTCCCGTGGAGAAACCATGACGAGCAAGCCAAACAAGCCAATCACGAGAATATCGTACTTATTTGGTTCTTAGAATACTTCTATCATGATCAGCACAAATATTTTAGTTTGAAGATTTGGTTATTGTACCATGTGCACATTTTGCAAATGTGTTTTGACGTTCAGAAATAATAGCGGCTTCTAAAATACTTCATATACAGTGCTGTCTGTGCTAAGTGATGTCTTCGTACTTTTTAAAACCATGACGAGGAAGCCGAATATAAGCCATTCACGAGAACATCGTACTTATTTAATTCTCAAAATACGAGCATAGATTTGGTTATACCGTGCTCGCATTTTGCAGATGCGTTTCGATGTCTTCTTAAAGAGTTTTAGAAATAAAACCGGTTTCTTTAAAAATGCATACAATGCTGTCTTTGCCAAGTGAGGTTTTCGTACTTTTTTTCTAGCCTTGCATCTCGCCCTCCCTGGGAAACCATCGACGTGTTTGGAGCGTCGCACTCCCAGCCCAGAATCCATGCCATCCGTCTTGGCTTGCTCCGGGAGGTTCGTACGGATGGACGAGAGCGCTGCACTCTTTCTCGATCCGGGGAGATGGATGGATTTTGCAGATTCCTTTGATGAAGCGACGCTCCAGACAGATGCAAAGGAACAAGTAAATCGTTCCGCAAAGATCTACCAGACCAATTACAAGATTACACGCGTTTATGGAGATATCATTCATTATCGAAGAAGACCGAACTAGTCTTGACTTCGAGACCGCACTTCGGAGTATCCATTCAAATTATGTCTCTCCCTGCTAACAACGTCACAACAAACAAGAGGTTCGTGTTTATGACGAAACTGGTACGTTTTGCGTAAATGTGGCGAACACCTGAGACTAGCAAGAATTCTGAAACATTTTAACGTGCGATTGATGTAATTTCATGGGAGGAAGAAGCGAATGACTACTCGACTGGAGATGATGGAAATCGCACGGCCAACATTTATAATGATTAATATGGCAGGGCATTTTCTATACTTCATGTAAAATCACTTAACTGCTCTGGGAACTCTTGGACCTGGATGTAAACGTCAGCAAGCGGGAGAAGGAGGGTGAAGTTTGGGGTTGAATACCCCGACAGCCGTTGGCAAGTAAGATCATTCTCCACATCATCGCTTTGAAACCAATCCACCACAACCCCAGTGTTCTGTGACTTGGTATGTACTCTGGTCTGCATTTAGTGATCTGATACTGTGGTCAGGTGCATCATCAGATATTGAGAGAAACCCCCCCCCCCCCATCCCCATATTAATGATGTTATTGCTATTGCACAGAACAAAGAACATAAACCAGGATATCATAAAATCACTGCATTACGAAAACACAGCCATATATGTGTATAGGCTATACTGTCACAATCCTGAGTACAAATAAATATTCCCTTACCTATTGTGTTCATCGCATGCATCTTGTATTACACTGAAGAAGACTCAATAATGTAAGACCACCGAGAACTATCCTCTTGTATTCTGAGGACGTTGCCCTATGGACCTTGGTGTAAATTCTAATTATCTAGCAGTCAACAACAAAATACAAACACACACACACGTACAGACATGCACACACTTTACTTGTTACTGACAAACCTTTTTGCATCACTTGAAAATCAACGTGACATGTGACGCGATTGTTTCTCGTCACGACGTCACGAAATACGTAATATCCTCATGGACGGTTACCCAAAGACGTCTTTCGCGGTCAGCCGACCAACTAATATTTTGCCATATTATATGATGCGCTTACTCACTTCTCCGCACGGCTATCACTTACAAAGCAAGCCGCCACACTTCCCATTACAGTGGGAAATGAGACAATGGGATAAGTAAACAAATGTAGATGACTGATTTTGACAGAACTTGCAACAGCGTGACGTATAAATATCACGCTGTGAGGGCGGTGAGTTAGCACATTCGGTAGCGCGTCTGTCACACGATCCAAAGGACCCCGGTTCGATCCCCGGGTCCCACTGAGCAATGTTATCAGTACTCATACCGTCCCCTCTACATAGTAAGAGGCAAAACACTCTGTCCCTCAGAAAGGACATAAAATGGAGGTCCCGTGTGTGAGAGAGTAAAAAAGATCCTACTTCATTTCCATCGCAAAGAGCACGGTGTTTAACCCGACATCCAACTGGACCCCATGGAAGACCAGCTATTGCAGCTGAATATGGGCTATCCAGCCATCTTCTCATATGGAAATGAAACAAGCAACAGCGCTACATATACGGGAAGGATTCTCTAAACTTATACTATGGTCACTGCCTTGTTTGAATAGCTGCTGTATATACGGGCTTCTTTTCCGTATGAATATTTTCATGTGACCATATTACTGTATCCGTGATGCATGTCTTTAATCGATGGTAGAAGAATTCTGTTTTCTTGAGTCACCTGGTCTCTGTTGCATTAAAGTTGAAATCAAACGTAAGCCAGAAAATCAAACATTCGTCTCTGAATACTCAATTCTGATTGGCTGATACCTGACTTATAATTTATTCAATTGCATCTTTTCGTGCAACATAACCTATGGAAATGAAATATTTCCAAGCAGACAGCCTTGAATAAAATTCTTTTTGCTTTGATTGAATATTGAATAATTACGGTACAAAAATGGTACAAACTTCTTCGACGAAAACTTTCTTTGTTTTCCGAAAACTGCTACGAAGCTACAAATTGGAGATTCATTATAATGGATGAAACAAACAGCGATAATTTTAAATTACCAAAATATCACAGTTGTAGGTCATACTTCAGAAAAGAAGAAGAATTTCTGGAGTTTGAAATCATGTCAATATTCATGATGAATTTTCGCTAGACAATAGCCAGTGTCGATTTGCGGCTCAAATTATACCAACGGGTTAAACAGTAGAAACTATAATGTTCGTGCAAGATTCCGTGTGTTCAAGATTCTTTGAATGCTTACTATGAGTAAAAATACAACAGCAGAAATTTTAACAAATCGGTTGACTTCGGCACCAAGACAACGGATAGACTTGCAAAATCGATAAATTAATTTCCGAGACGTCATCCCTCACACACACACACACACACACACTTAGATCAAACAATGATTACAAGTAAAAGAAAACAGCAACAGCAAAGGAGCTGCCCGATGTGATGCACAGACAAAAAACCTCAGTGAACATAGTAAAAACCCATGATACACGTTGAGACAGAGACCCGTTTTTTCCTTTTAAATCATGTCATTTTGGATAAAAAGAAATGTCTTATCTAAACCAGTAGTGACCTAATTTAGGGTCGATACTAATATTGTGAGAGGAAAACCACACACTCCAACATTTTTGGTTACGCCTGTCATCCACTCATCCTGATCTGGCCAGCTGGTATCTGCAGTAGTGCGTACCACAGGTTTGAAAGGAGTGCGTACCACAGGTTTGAAAGGATGTTTGTCCTTTTATCCACGGACTGCTTTTACTCGCTTCATTTCATCAGCAGAAACCTGGAAATTAATTATCTCTTTTTCAATATCATTATTTGTATACAACGAGTGAAATCACTCCGGCACGAACCCAAGGCGATGAGTGTTTGATTGTCTGCTGACAAGCGCGCGTGCCACTCTGGCAAAATGCTGCCAAATCTGCCACAAGGCGTCGCGCGCTCTCTGGTGAACACTACGGCCCTAGTTGCCTCTATGAAAAGCCCCATTGTGCGTTTCTCATCAATAGATTCAGTCATCCCATAAATTATAAGTGAGGATTGCGCTTTAATTGCGGCCTAGAACCTGGACATTCATCCATGGAAGGGACTTCTCTGATAAATGAGAAGTTCAACCGTGAAAAGCCAGATGATTTGTAAGAGGCGTATATTTCAAGAGAACAAAACCCGTCGAGTTCTCTAACCCTGCCTGTTCTCCCCCTTGTCGTCTTTTTTTTTTTCTTCTTATATTTATTGTTCGGCAACACGTGATCGCCGGTCGTTGCGAATTGATAATAGGGGCTTCCCCGGACAATGCGATGGCTGTGTGTGTGCTGCTCCTAGCATCTGAGCAAACTTGTTCTGGGTCAAACGACCACGATACGCGAAGATCTGAAGCAAGTTAAACTCGTCATAATAGCTGCGATCTCCTAGCTCAGAGGAACAACCAGGGAGGTGAACCTCCCTGGTACAACAAAGGGATATGAAGAATACTGTACTAGATGACGTATTGTCATTTATGATTCCTGCGACACCAAGGCCAAATTTTGTACTGACTAGATTGTGTCATGTTCCAATAATTTCGAATGTATCTGTTCATGAACTGCTGCAAGAAACGTCATTCTTCATGCTCCTATTGTTTCACTCTTTTTCCCTCTTTAATTTCAGCTTGATAGCTTGATAGGAAACACGCATCCGCGTTGGCGATGCAATTTGTACTTCCAGGAAGATAGATTTCATTACGTGTTTGTTCTTGGCTAACTCCTTTATAAATGTCTGCGCAAAAAATAGCCCGCATTCATCCCGATGTTATCAGCGGGACGATGGCTGGGGAAAACGATTTTCACAGCTCGTTTGGAATTGCTCCCCTCACAAATTGACACATCCATAGCGCCTGCAGACGTCAATTGATTATCATAACTATACCCGTGTTTGTTGGAATAAAACACCCCTGGAGGATAATCATCACACCCCTTCCCATGTGTTCTCACGTGTAGCCTTCATCTCTAGCGCGATGCGAGCGACGATTAACCTAGCCTCTGTTTCTTTTTTTAAGCACATTTTCGATGCTCTCTCGCAAAATGCTTGTGTATACATAAATTATCATATTCATAGTATTGTAACGGGTAGAAATATAATATAACCGATATATCTTGAGATGTGAATAATCTCTCCACAAGATTAAAGCTGTCTGGCCGACAGGATGATGCGTCATGATTCAGGTATTTGCTGGCTTTAACACCTTTCTGATGCCTTGACACGTCTGTTTGTTTGTTTGTTTGTCTGTAAGTTTCCAATCTAAATTGATATTGTGAGTCATGCCAGTGTATTATATGTAGCTAATTTAAGTTAGGCGATTACAAAAGTTTTTAGTTTTTCCACGGTGTGCAGTCTTGTTAAAAGCAAAATCAGTTTTAGAAATCGCATTTCTACAATGTGCCCACTTTATCAACGACCCGAGCTAGATATAATTTCTGCACTTAATTTACCTGTTCAGTTTTTTCCCCTGGTAAAACGAGGTAAAGAGGATTATAATTTATTATCAATCACAGTTATTAACGATGAGTTTGTTCTCACTAACGCGACAATTAATGCCGACCAAAATGAAATCCAACCCCGCGCTGCTCTCAGTGTCAACTAATCTGAAAGAGCATAATTACACCGGCCTTCAAAGGAGAGACCTCAAACCCTCGCTCGACGAGAATTTGAAGTGAGTCATTTTCTCCTAGATCACGCAATTATGTGATTTGTACGCCTCATCTTGTATCAATGTAATCTCTGGGCCTAATTCTCGTCTCTCCCTCGTACCCCTTTGCCTCCCCACACTCCACCTCCCTCCCTCCCTCCCGCGATACTCCGCAGTATTCCATGCAGCAGTACACAGAAGGGAAAGTGATGTAAACAAATCAAATTATTTTTCACGTGACTCTTTTACGTTTGCAGAACGTCAACAAAGATAGCTCTTTCGAGCAGTTTCGTATCGTGACAGTCGTTCTAACCTTTCTAAAAGTTCGTTCGAATTAGCATCGAAACGGTTTCTGAGTGACAGACAAGATCTGTTAGTGACATAGGTTGTTTTTATGTTTTGCGAAGAAGTCAGAATATTGGCAGTTATAAATGGGTCGAAGTTTTCAACATCAAAAAAATGAAACAAGTCCGCGCTGATGTCTCAAATCTGTAAACAAAAACAAAAACACAAAGAGGGCTAGACTTGCTATTCAAAACCACATCTGTGAATGCAAGATCCATGATTGTTATTTTGTGGACACAATATTTGTGGAAATGGAACTCTAGCCTTAGACAAGCAAATTAGAGACACCGTCTAGATACTGTCTTTAAGTTTTAATATTCTCATGGTAATTACTGTCGAGCAGTGCAAACTGATATGTAGGCCTACAATCATATCTCTAAAGATAGGCCTACTCTTAAGCACACAAAGATCTTGAAATTCTAGCTGGCAAACTATATAAATCTAAATTATGAGAGAACAAAGTACCCCTATGCTAAAACCGGTTATGGGTTATTGTAACACTATACTGTATTTGAGATTACCGTAAATACAGTCGTAATATTTTTTCACTTTTGAATCATTCGATGATCAATGATTATTACATACACATTTTACACATAACTTCATCTTTACCGATGTTTACATAATACTTAGACACCGGTAGCATCTAGGAATACATGTATAAAGCTTTGCTTTTTTTTCAAACCGGAACAACGTAACACATTATTCTTTTGACACTTTACAAGAACAAAGTCACGCGTCGTGTTATTTAATGACAGTGGATCGTTCTCGAGATGCGAGCTTGTGGCATACACGAAAGAAACTGTACGATAAGGTGTGATTCCCTCATTTGTCACGCTCATCAGCCTCAGTCGTCGATTAACACGATCACGAAGAACGCACGGAAAAGGCGCGCGAGAAATTGAAGGACATGCGCAGACATAATTTAGAGACGAGATGAGAGTGACATCGTAAATGACATCCAACAAGGTTGGTAAGGGAGGGCCGAGATAGAGAAAGTATCGACAGAGTGATGAGAGAAAGATAGATAGATAGATAGATAGATAGATAGATAAATAGATAGATGGATGGATACATAGATAGATGGATAGATAGATAGATGCATAGATGCATAAATAGATAGGTCGATAGATAGATAGATAGATAGATAGATAGATGGATAGATAGAAAGATAGATAGACAGATCGACAGATAGATAGATAAACAGAGGGATAGATAGATAAATAGATAGATAGATTGATTGATAGATAGACAGATCGACAGATAGATAGATAAATAGAGGGATAGATAGATAGATAAATATATAGATAGATAAATAGATAGATGGATAGATAAATAGACAGATGGATAGATAGATGGATGGATAGATAGATAGATAGATAGATGGATAGATAGATGGATGGATAGATAGATGGATAGATAGATAGATGGATAGAGATAGGTAAACAGACAGACAGACAGACATAGAGCGAGCTGATGAGGAAGAAATAAATATGCTGTCGTTGGAAAACCAACAAATCGGCGAATCTTTTTCGGCAGCTCACAGACTTTGTTCAAAGATAGTGGAACCACCACTGACGAGAAAAACTGCGCTAATATTTACCTCAATAAAGAGTAGCAAAGCTATTTTGTTGCATTATCACTAATACTGACTAAATATTCACAACGCGTTAAATCACACTATTTCACCACACACGAACAATCACTGTCCCACTTTCGTTTGTGTATTATCAAACGTGGAGAACTCTTTAATGAATTCTGAAGTACCCTTTACAGCCCTTGACTAAAGTCTTCCTCTTACAACGTCGCAATAATCAGCACATGCACTCATCACGGAGAAACGCTTACTCTCTCCAATACACACCGTCTTGCTATCTACTAACTAAGATATCCCCTGATATAAAGTAACCCTTATCACAAGGCAATACATTTTGCAGACGACAACCGATTACTAACTTGTCACGTTGTCGCTCTGTTATCGTTTCACTGGTCTGCCGTCTCCAGACATCATACTCATAAACATGTGCGAGAGCGCGGACATCCACATATCAATATAGCACGCAAAAAGCTTGATTTGATTATTGGAACAGCGATCGTGACAAGTCAGATTAAGTCGTTATCAGTACTCTCGTTTGTTGAATATCGTTTTATCATGATGATGAAGCGAAGGTAAAATTGAAAACGTGACGTTGCGTTACCATCATGCTCCTCATCTTCATCATTGTCATTAATCATCATTATTGCAATGAGTGACTGCAGAATTATCGTTTGATCACATAATACAGCATCACTCATCTTCATCATCAATATCATCATCAGCAGCATTACTATCATCATGAACGACATTCATCTTCAAACGACTATACCTCATCGCATAGTAACCCTAAACCGACGCGTATCAGGTAGTTCAGAGGGCAACCTAACCTGATACCATTGCTAACACCATCATCCGGTGTTGCTAGCCTCGCACATGTTGTCAACAAAGTTTCATGGATGAGAAAAGTTACAAAGGCGGTACACGCTCTTATGTAAGTAACAATAAATGCTTCACTAGGAAAACTACGAAGGAAGGGTGAAGGAGTATGATATCTGAACGGAGAAATCCTGTGATGGGAACGAGGAGTCGGTTCAACTTACCGTGGAGCGTGCAACTTTCCAGTCGGTGTCGTTATAAATCTCCAGCGCCCTTTTAGCGACCTCGTCGGCCTGTTCGTTGAAGTCCATGGCTGGGCCTGCCGATGTCCCCTTCCCTTCGCCCGATGGAGCCGCGGAGATATCACTACCACGCGCCTTCTCTCCAGAGCAGCGAGGTGTTGACTGAGAGTTACGAGTCGCGCGCTGCGGGTTGTTCGTCTGGTCGCTTTCACGGCGCTGATGTTGTACTATACCCGTTGCGGCGAGGCACAGACCAGTCAGCGCTCCTGCAGACATACGGGCGAGCATAATTTATGAAGATTAATACGAGCGCGATTTGGGAACGCCTTGGGTGGGTTGGCCGTAATGTTGGATCACAGAGCGGCAGGTAGCGAGCGCGGAGTTGTCGCACACGAGGTGGGTGTATGTGGTAATCACGTAAACATGGAATGATGACGCTGATGAGATTCAATAAAGTGCGGACATTCCGAAGTCCTACGCTGGGTGCTGGTGTAAAGAGAGGGAGAGATTACAGAGGCGCTGTTGATTACCTACACGCGCGCAGTGAATCGTGAATATCGCCAATGAAAGTACAATGTCTCTGGGGCGGGACAACTTTAGAGAAAGGCGTGAGCCAGTCAAATGTCCGCTACAACTGGCCGCAGCTATAAGCTTCAGAACTAATACAAAGCGCAGGCCGCTAAGGATTAAGGAGACCCGAGATTTTTGGCACATATCCTGAGAGCTCTCTCTTTGCGTTTTACCCCTGAATGAATACCAGACGTCTCTCATGGACAAACGGAAGCTAATCGAGTTAGCGGTCGTCATGGCGACCTGGGTCCTTCGGGACAAATGTCACATTTTTGCGGCTCGATCTGGGGTCAGCTAAGGACGGGGCGTATTGTTTTGACGGCTCTCGAATCTAGCGCTTGAATGAGAAATGTCATTGATTTTCATCAGAGATTGGTTTGGGATATTATTGCCTTGCTTTTTGTCTTACAAAGACAGCAGCAGTTTTACCTTGTCCCCTGAAATCTTGTCACTCCCTTAATTAACCAGAAGCAGTGTCATAACGATTTAACCAAGTTCATAAAATTATATTTTCTCAGTGTAAAAAAAAAAAACAGAAAAGAAAGAAAAGGGTGCATTACTCCATACGACAAACGGGAAAAAAGGCAGAATATTATAAGAATGGATTTGACAATCACGAGCCACTGACTTGCCCGATACTCTCAAACAATCATTATTTGCGACGACATTGGCTCTGATGAGCATAATGACATCAGTGTGTAATTGCGTTACATGCTACGAACAGTCACGCCATCGCAGGATCCTTTTCATTAGAGGACATGATGCAATTTATTCTACGAAGAAGTTTTAGATAGTCAGGAATCCTCCACGGGATTCTATGAATGCGCTAATGACAAAACAACATTTACCCATCAACGTGATTAATGCGGTGTGTTTGGCCTTGGTCAGTTCACGCGAACTTTGGCGGGATTGTGTCCTAATGTCTTGGTAGTAACATCGTAAGTATAACATGCGAAACAACGTAATTTTATTTTCTTCCTTATATCATGTCGTTGAAACTTCACTTTCAAAATTTCGAGATTCCTCGAAAAGGCGAGGACATTCTTTGCGCAAACAATTATCTCGTATTTGGCGCGGGATTTCATCGCTTGGCAAGGGAGCAAGAAGAGGCGCTGATCAGGAGAATGATGTTGATGCTGTTTTTTGTTTCCTGTTAACACTATGTCTGTTTCCGTTGTTGCTGCTGCTATAGTCTCGGGCGGGTCAAAATCTGCAGTTTTGTAAGGTTCCAAACAACTTTTCGACAAGTAAAACAATTTCCTTCCTTCCTTCCTTCCTTCCTTCCTTCCTTCCTTCCTTCCTTCCTTCCTTCCTTCATCCTTTTCCTTCCCTTCCTCCTCCCTATAACCTCCCTCTCCCATCGTCCCTTGTTGTTTGTCTTATACGTCTTTGTTTACAGTGAGCGTCTTGTGCCTGTGTTTGTGCTTTCGTTCCTTCATATTTTTTTCTGCATCGCGAGTTCGACTTTTTTGAGTGGCCCATGCACGTTTCTACAAGCTTGTCTTTTACGTGGGCATCTCTTTTTCAATAACACATTTATTTTTAACATTAGTTTCACGTATAGGCTATATGTATAAATATATTGTTGACATGCATTGTACTATTTTCTCTTTGAACTTGTATCAACAAAAGTGTGCCACTGGAAATAAAATCTCATTTGAATTTGGAAGTTAGAAGTAACGCGTCCCTCTTCGAATTCTGGAAAAGGTTCGCAAGCGAAAACATCGTTTGAGATTGAAATTGTAAACACTTTAACGTCAGGATAAAAATCTCCTGTCGTAAAAACATTGATTTCAATTCAATTTATGGAACAGTGTGAGATCAAACAAAAATGCAGTATATAAAAGTTACATGTATGTCTGGACATAAGTAGGACAGTTTCAAAAATATTTTCGCGAGACGGTGATAGTAGGCGCATTGTGCAACTTAGTGGCTTGAAGTCATGAGAACATAATATTGCCTCACAAGTCTTATTTTGGCCAGTGCACAAATTGTCCTAAAATCATATCCTTTTTAGTCTAAGAAAAAAAAATGAATATTACTGTTGCGGGGAGGGATTCATTTTGTTCGATGTAAACAGCCCAAACATGTATGATGATACCTTTATTTGCAAACCATGAACACTGAAGAGGACAAGCATATGATATTATCGTGTCGTCCAATGTGATTGCAGTAGGTATAGTACAATCATGTTATTTGAAATTATAAGATTTCATATCTTTTTTTTGTATGTGTCCAACTTTACTGAAATTTCTTTTAATGTATTTGTTTGAATCAGTCTATTCATTAGAGTAGCTTTTGGACCTATAATAGGCCTAAATTATAAACACTATAAAAGGCAAGATTTTGGAGTGCAGCAGTAGCCCTGCATATGGTTTATCTCTTCTTGATGCTCGCTGATAATTGTGAATTTTGAAAACTTCAGAAGTTTGAGGGAGAGATTTAAATGTTATTTATGGAAATAACTTTTCACTTTAAGATCATCCGGGGAAAATAAAAATGCTCCTGCAGTGTTTTGTTTGTTTTTGTATTTATTATTTTGACACACTTCCATTTCATTTTACAGATTTGTGTTTATGAGTGTATTTTATGACCTTTCTGGGATTAAATATAATGGTATATTAAATACAAACAAACCATGTTCCTCTCGATGGAAGAGAGAGAGAGTCAGAGAGGGGGGAGAGGAGGGAGAGGAAGAGAGAGAGAGAGGGAGCGAGAGAGAGAGGAGAGAAACATTTATATACAGGATAAAGAGAGAGGGAGAGCGTATTTTTTTTTTTTTTTTTGGGGGGGGGATCTCGAAGATAGGAGTTAGGGGTACGGGTAATGTTTGCGGATCTCCCCCCCCCCCCCCCCCCAAAAAAAAAAAAAAAAAAAAAAATGTGTCATCGGGCGCTAGAGTATATGACTTTGAAACATTGCTCCTCCTCAACCCCCCCCCCCCCTTAGAAAATAATTGAATAAATAAAAAATGAGAAGCGCCGCCAACAAAACGTAGACATTGGCCAAACCAACAGACAGCTGTTGATGTTGTGGTAATTGTCGATGCTGTCAATAATTTTCTAATTATTGTCGCTTGATGTTTTAGTCATTGTGATTGTTCATGACCCTCCTACTATTGTTATCGTTATAATGACGATAAAGAGAAGGGATGTGCGAACATATACAATAACATAACTATTCTTTTCTGACTTATATTGATGATAAACAACAAAAAAAAGTGCGCTTACTGTATAAAGATACACTGTATCCTGCATCTATGAACGTTCTGAAATAGCGCCATCTACTGTTTAATGGCATCACTACTTGCACTAAATTTTCGTTCCAGCTGTCTTTCAGTGGCACAACGTCTCCAGACGTTTTCGATTTATTTTGATTTCTCCTTTGTTTTACATAATTAATTATGTCAACAGCCGAATTATTAATCAGAAATGTATAGGTTTTTTGTTTTGTTCTGTGTTGTTGTTGTTGTTTTGTCTTGGGCTAATATTTAGCACACACATAGAAAGTTTCTCGTAAGATTTTGTATTAACAACGATTAACAACGACTGCCGATTTGTGGGACATTAATGGGAGAAAGGTGAACCAAAAGGAGAGAACAAAAGAAGTACTCCAGTTCCCCATTCCTGAATCAGAAAGCAATATACTATACTCTTTATATTTATGATATTTTATATCACTTGCTGTTGAATCAGTGTCTGATGAAATACAAAATGTACAAGAGGTGGGATGGTGAGCGAGCGAACAAAGATGGCGCCACAGTCATCTAAGCTACATCAATCATTGAGCGTATACTGAAAAGAAGAGTTTTAGGTTCTTTCTTTCACAACTTGACGGTAAAATGGCACATATGGCATTGAATTTAATACAGAGGGATGTGGTGTTAACTACGAAAGTAAAAACAAGAATGGCACTGGTATGTCACTATTGCAATGATGAAATGAATAATCAAATTTATTAATGCTTAAAGGCGCAGTAAGAAATTGTGTACTTTTTATGCACGCATTTTCATGAAAATAGATACCATGCACAGCGCTAAGCATAGTAGAATAAATGTTGTATGGAGTTCTGCTTCAAATAACTTATCGTTACCAAGTCAAACAGATGTATAGATGGAGATGATGACAATGATGATGACGATGATGATGGTAATTACGATAATGATGATGATAACCAACAATACAGTCATTCTTATGATGACGCACCATATCTTCCAAGCAAGGTCTTTATATACTGAAAAAAAAATAAAAAAAAATAAAGAAATAGTGAAAAAAAAGACTGAACCACAAGCATGGTCACAGAGTAAACGTTCTTGTAATATGATTGGTTTCCCTTTCCCCTCATACGTAATTGTGGTAAGCGCGTCCATCGTATCCCGTATAAGTACAGTTATCATTATCAAAAATATATTATATCATGCACTGAAGGGTTCCAATTGTAATTATTGATTCAGAGGTGGACTTACTTAGCACTATGTTGTGAGGGCGCAGCCCCGATGAAAAAAAAAAGTGACTACGCCAGTCTCTGAAGAATCCATAATTTCAGCTAGTATAGGTGTACGTCAAAACGCTGTTAACTTGATGGCATAATATTATTTGATTTGTATCCTGCATGGAAGCGAAAAATCTATAGGGAAAAAATCTTTATAAATCTATAGACTGCATTTGGCCAAACGATCGTCTGCACAGCTACCGCACACAAAACACAGTACACGTACAAACGTAACAAACGGCAGTGATTCACTTTGTCGAGATATCGATAGCTAAATATCTCGTTATCGTAAACAAAAACGTCAAAATATCGGCATAGCGAAAGATATACCGCGGTCTGACGTCACGTCATATCCACTTTTTTTTTTTAATGGTGAAAGTAAGTCGCCCAGTCCTATGGTTTTATAATGCAGGGCAGGGTATAATTAAATTTATACATTTCTTGCCAGCAATGAGAGGATCAAGAATCCTCTTTCGCGGCGATGCGTGAGATGACTTTGCACGGATCTACTGCATTCGAAGACGATTGAATTTCAATTAACATGAAGCTTCTGTCAGCTACCAGTAAAATGGGGCCTATTGCATAACATACATAAATGCTATTTAATCATCCTTTTTTTTCTTCAAGTAAGCCGCCAACAACAACAACAACAACAACAACAACAACAACACCACCACCAACAACAACAACAACAACAACAACAATAACAACATCGATGACGACGACGACGATGACAAAAATAATAACAGGTCAGTGGCGGATACACAGGGGGCGCACCGGGCGCGCGCCCCTCTTTATTTTTTGTTTAAACAAAAGAAATAAAAAGGAAAAAATGAGGGGGCGCGTGCTTTACGGAATTCATGAATCCGCCCCTGCAGGTACAAACAAACAACAACATTTGAATGTCACGAAACTTACCGTGATGAACATTTTTGTTTTCTTTCCCTACTACCATGCACCCCACCCCCTGTGTGTGTGTGCGTGGGGGGGGGGGGGGGTGGGTGTCTCCTGTCATTAATTGTCATTGATTAATTTTTCTGTTACACTTGTATGATTGTCACTGATTCACTAGGCTCATTTCTTGACATTTCCTAGTAGGTCAGTTTGAAAAGTCCATGTGTTGACCCACTCAAACAATAATCGCGAAAACATGATATTTAACAGCGCCACCTATTGATATGCATAATCTAGTCCATATACCCAAAACTTTTAAACATTGGAGTTACAGCTATAATTTTTATCCGTTTCTTCTACTTCTTATTTTTCTCTTCTTCTTCTTCTTCTTCTTCTTCTTCTTCTTCATCATCATCATCATCATCATCATCATCATCATCATCATCATCATCATCATCTTCTTCTTCTTCTTCTTCTTCTTCTTCTTCTTCTTCTTCTTTTCAGAGCTCGTCTGATGGATTCGTGTCATAGTAACATGTGTTGATAAATGAAAAAATGGAAAGAAATGTCAATGTTTTGTCTAACATTTTGGAAATGACGCGTTTTTTCAAAAGTGTCTTATTAGGCCTACCCTGGACTAGCCCGACCTGACGCCGTGACTTCTAAGTTCTATCACGATTTTTATCGCGACTTTTGTAGGATGCAGCGACAGGGCTGTGTGCCTATTGTTTACCATTGGGAGCAGATCTGTGATTTAAGATGTTCGAGTTATCACATTTTGATGCATAATAATAATGTGTATGTCTGTTGTATCAAAAACATCCTACCATACAAAAAACTGACAATAGAGCCTAAGATATCGGGAGTTATCACTATAGTTTCTCTTCAAACTGTAACTGTAGATGGTTTACTGTAGAAACAATTTTATCATAACCATTCTTCACATTTTGTCCATTTAACAACACTTAACATTGATTATAGGCTTATGCCTACATACTGGTAAACATTTTTTTTTTTTCTATTCCTAACTCACATTTTAGAACTATTTTAAAGCACTAACAGCTGGAGTTTTGTTTTATCTGCAAAATATAATGGTAAATCAGCCGTAATGCCTTTCACCCTGCACTAGCCAAGGGGTACATGACACGTCTTGCTCCTGCGACTATAAAGTTGCTCAGGGTTAATTTTCTCCAAAGACTTAAAGGGATAATACAGTATTGGTGGAGATGAGAATTGGGCTTTTATCTATTTGCGAGATACCAAGAAAACACTTATTAAATAGTACAGAGCATACAATTTTAAGAGGAATTCAAAGTTTATTTGATGAAAATTGGGTTTGGAATGACCGAAACATCCAAAAACAAAGTAAAACAAAGCGATCGTAATAAAGTGTGGGTCCCACACTAATACTATTAGTACCGCTCTGTTTTGGATATCTCAGCCATTTCAAAACCAATTTTCAATAAAAAAAAAAACAAAAAACGTTGAATTCCTCATGGAATTACATGCTCTTTCATATTTCATAAGAGGTTTCTCATTATCTCACCAAAAAATGTTAGAAACCTGAAATTAGGTCTCAACCAAAACCTTACGATTCCTTTAAACTTAGGGTTGTGATAGGGTTTAGGTTTAGTTTGACGTGAGGATTTGGGTTTGGGTTAGGGTTGTGTTTATGGGTAGAATGTAGGCCTTATTTATGTTTGGCTCAGCGTGCGATGTAGGAGAGACTGTCGTAGGAGCACAGGCTACACTGTAAAAACATCGGTGTTAGATTTAACACCACGGGTGTAAAATCTAACACCGATCAAACTTCAATAAAGGACCACACCCACAGGTGTTAAAAATGCACTGTGATGGTGTTGAAAAGTGTTCACCTGACACTTCGTGGTGTTAATTTGACACTGTACCTGGTGTTATTTTGACACTGTACTGGTGTTAATTAAAAAATGACACCACATGGTGTTGATTTGATATTTGTTGGTGTTACTATCAATGGTTTAACATCCGTCCAGCTTCAGTAAGGGACCACACCAGCTGGTGTTACTTTGGTGTAAATTTATTTTCACATTTTTTCAAAAATCTAGTATTTTAATGTAAAATTCTTGATCGTCTTGTTTGAATTAAAAATCAAAAAGAAGTGCAGTTACTAAGAAACTCTTCAAAAAACAGTTTAAAATTTGGAAATGACACCCGGAGGTGTTAATTTAACACCATAAATGAGCACCGAAAATTTAACACCAGCTCGGTGTTCACTACTTAACACCGGACTTTTTGCAGTGTACTTATTAGGCATAATAGTATGTATGTTGATTATTAGATATTGATACGGCATGACAGTAAGACCTATGTAACTGTTGACAAAGACTCATATCATACCTGTGATATTATTTTTTCGTGATCTCGAGAAGACAGCCCTCCTTACCTTGCACCGTCAATATACTAGTCGGCCTACCAAATAAGGCGCCACGGCTTTGAATGTTTAACATGACGGCCGTCTGTCTTTTCCATCTCATATAAAGGTTCTTGAATGAATAATGCAAGCACATTTCAAGCAAATGTAGGCCTATATTTTTCATGTATTTTATGTACATTGCCATACTAGGGGAGCGCACCGGGCGCCGCCCCTCCCTCCCCCCCCCCCCCCTTTAATTTAGTAATTTTAAACGCGCCGCCTCCAATATTACGGAATTCCTGGATCCGCCCCTGATTACAACATTGAGTCTCCTCCTGTCGTTATTTCTATGACAATATTTTTTTGTGGCACATCAAGTAATTGCATGCAGAATTCAAGGTGCAAAAATATAGTTTGGAAGCGACCAAACAACATACTGGTACTGAATGATTTTGGGTGGTCCATTCCTTGCGTACAATTAAAAAATCGATGTCAGAAAGTGAACAGCGAGGTACCTGATACGCCTGAACGCACAGTAACAATCCCTGTCTATACACACATCAATAGGCACAAATCTCACACGGCACATCCGAACACTCGCGCACTTACTTAGTCGGATCGCAGTCGCATTGATTTGTCAACACACACACACAGACAGACTCAGCGAACGAGGTTAACATACAGCGGAAGCACGCACAACTCACGCGTGTCACACACACGTACGAAACGAAGCTACTCGTAAAACTGGCGAACGAGAATCAATCGCCGATTGGCTTCATTCACTCTTCGTGTCGTTAAAAGTTTGTGCGTGTTCATTGCAACGATCGCAATCTACATACAAGGGAGCCTAGCCTAGCGAGACACCTCCGTGATTATTGGCCCGAGCTCAGTTACTAGTGAAAGTAACGAAATCGTAACTTTGACATTCTCTTGAAAAATCCACGAAATATCAGGTGAACTGGGTCTTACTTCATATTGGGTCTGGACCCTTTCCTTTCGGATTTTTGAGGAGAATACCAGAGGAGAAGCCGAGAAATGTCAACTAGTGAGTATAAAAGTTTGGCTGTTGTTGAATGCTTTGATTGGTTGTGCAGTGCGCTGCCGGTGAGTTGTTCTGCTATTTATGGGTTGGGCACACGGGCCCAAGTCGCTGTGTTACCGGGAAAAGAGCGGCTGCTTCGCGTCAGCGCCCCCTCCCCCTTCCCGTACTCCTCTCAGTAGCTGTCCGCTTATCGCGTTGCAGTTGGTAGTGACCGCAAGAATATTTATCAGCATGTAGAACCCCTTATCTGCTCCTTCGATGTGATAAGCGTAATGACAGTAACATGAAATGTTTCCCGATAGGTTTGGCAGCAGTAATTAATTTGTACATGGCACCAGTCTAAATAAAACCTCGTTCAAGTTAAAGAAGAATGCCATTGCTGAGCCGTGTGAGCTGCGTGCAATGCAATGCCAATGCATAACATTGGATTGCATTGCCAGTTCTCTCATACCGGTACCGGTATCTTCTTCTTCTTCTGATTAAGTCTGCCTCCTTCAATAGACTGAAGATTCTTGCAGACTGGTGCTATTTACATTATAATACAATTTATTTACAGATATTTACAAGCACATAGAAAAGTTGACGAAAAAACTAGCCACTGTGATCAACCGTTAGACAGTTTCGAAATGATCCCACAGATGGCGCTGAAACAATTTCTGACGACAGGGAATTCCAGTTCCTTACAGTTCTTGGGTAGAACGAATGGCGATGCGATTCAGTTCTCGAATATGGTACCTGATAGGAGTGTGGTTGCGAGGCTCTCGTTAACTTAGTAGCCTGTTTGATAATATAGTCCTGTGCTGAAAGAGGAGTGAGATTATTGTGTATTTTGTACATCATAATTAGCCTGTCATTTTCTCTGCGCTGTTCCAGAGTGGTCCAATTAAGTTCTTGTAGCATTTTGGTGACACTCGAGGTGTTATGGTAGCGATTGAAAGTGAATCGCGCAGCTCTTCTCTGGACCATTTCCACTTGGTGGATTAGGTTCTTGGTAGATGGGTCCCAAACTGTGGAAGCATACTCAACAATTGGTCGAACCAACGTTTTGTAAGCTGTGGCTTTAACATCAGAAGATTTTATGCGAAGATTGCGTTTTAGAAATGCAAGCACGTTATTGGCTTTATTGACAGTATTGTTGAGGTGTTGGGTCCACTTCAAATCAGAAGTGATGGTTACACCCAAGTACTTCACGGATTCAACAGATTCAAGAGGGGCGTTATTTAGATGATACACGTGTTGCACCTTACTTCTTTTCCTGGAAATTGTCAAAACCTTACACTTATCTGTGTTCAAATCCATCATCCATTTTTTCGCCCAGTCACCAATTTTGTTTAGGTCCTCTTGAAGATTTTGCGTATGATGTTGATTGTCGATGGTCATGTAAGAAATTGCATCATCGGCAAAAAGGCGAACCTTTGACGCGAGACCATCAGGCAAGTCATTGATGTAAAGTAGAAAGAGGCAAGGCCCAAGAACCGACCCCTGAGGCACTCCAGATCCTACCGCTACTGAAGAAGATTTAATACCATCCAAAACAACCCTCTGACTTCTTCCATTGAGAAAACTTTGAATCCATTTCAGATTTTTCAAGAGATACATATGTACATACATGTAGATAATTTTCATAATGCACTGTACAAAGAGAGGCAATAAATGCTAAACTTGCAGGAGAGAGGGGAGTGCATGCTACAGGTGTTTTAAAAATAGAAAGACACAGGTTGCCTTTCTCTGTGGGTCTCTAAACCTTCAGGGAAGTCTGTCATATAACAGTGACCTTAAAGGTATTAGCCCACATTTGTAAACCTGCAGCAATTGGTCTCATAGTTTATACTAGCATGGAGTTTGGGTATGATTGCAGTAACACCTGTGCAAAATTTCGTTCCAATTAGTTCATTACTTTCATAAAAATAAATGAAAGTGCACCGTATGCATGCGTATAAAAACGCTCGCTAGCTCCGGTCCACGCGCGTACTACATGCATGCGATACATGTGTAAGTTAATGTACGTAGCTAGCCCGCGCTCGCAATTCGATTTTGGGTCGGGTTGACCCGGTTTGAAAATTGATTTTAAAATGATGATTTTCTCTCTTTTATCGAATGGTATAGACAAAGAGCAACAGGTGAGGTACATGTATGTTACTGTTATAACTTGTACTTGAAGTCATATTGGACCTGTTTTATGCAGTTTTGATTTTCGTGGGTTTGCAAATGTGGGCTAGTACCTTTAAGGGATATCTCGCTGAGTGGCAAATGTTTGCTAATGTACATGTAGCAGATTTTAGGGAATTGTAGGTTTCATTAGGGTTCATAAACAGTTGCAATCAAGTTTGTGAACACATGTATGAAGTCAAATTCACAGATTTTCTTGTCACAAAGAAATTTTGAACTGGATTGCAGCTGTTTATGAACCCTGACAAAACCTAAAATTGGCCATGTTTGCAATCATTTGTTGCAAAAGAGGGTCTATTTATTTATTTGGGATACCCCCTCTGGGATGTACATAAATGTACAACTGTGTGCACAATAAGCTCAAATGAAACATTGTCCAGTGCGGTTAGTATTTATTAAAGTGAAATCGTTCATTCATTGTAGGCTGATCCCTCTCCCCTATCCTATAGATGTGCATCTCACTCAGCATATTGATTTAGTGTAAAAGAGCAGCTAATGTGTCAGTTTTCCATTATTGAGCTGGGATGATGCGTGGTGTGCTTATTGAACGAGGACGCTATCTCCTTGATCGACGTGACTCTGATTGATTTTCTTCCCATCCATTATGGGCATGCCTACAACTCAACACTCTTCCGGTAATTATTCTGTGCTGAATGGGTGATTAAAAAGTTGTGTTTCACGGATGCTCTGTAAATGCAACCTTCAGTGTAGTTGGCCCAAGTCAATACAAGTGACATGTACAGTTTGTATGTGCTCTAATTGTTTTACATTTTGTGTTATACTGATACATTGTAGTTGGGCCAAATAAGCTATTTGGTAATTTTATTATAGTGCCAAGGTTACAATATTTGAAGTATTGAAAGGCATTGCTTGATTTTAGATCAAACTCTTTTTACTTTATTTGTTTGTTTGTTTTTATTTTGTTTTTTGTTTGTTTGTGTGTGTGTGTGTGTTTTTTTTTAATGGCATTCATGAGATAGGCTCAATCTGTGCTGGAGGAACCTGTATTGAATTTTCCCCTTTGTAAGAGCCTCTACAATTTTGGTCAATTTTCCTCCACTTCTCCCTCAATAGAAGTGTTTCTTTCTCAGTCAGGCTGTGAAAGCTTTAGCAAATGCATATATCAAAGTTTACAAACATACCAGTAGTTATGGAACAATTTTATTCTGCAAGCATACTTGAGAGACACAGATCAACTACTGTATACTTGCTTTTTTCTGCTCTCCTTTTGTGGTTCGTTCCCAGTGCAACTTACGCAATGTACTCTAACATTACAATTGGATCTTTCTGTAAGGTTTTTACCAAGATATACAATTTCAAGTCGACCAACAGCAGTGCAACTTTTTTTGCTACAATTCAGAGGTAACAAGAGACACAAATATACATAGAAAGGTGGTTAATATGTTACTCTGCTGATGTGCATTGTAGCTTAGTAAATATTTTACCTTGTGACCAGACGTCATGCTGGAGTTTGCTGAACATTTCTTGCAGTGTACTGCTTCGATTATGAGAATGTGAGTTGATGTGTGTGCATGGGACAATTCTTTCTGGCTTCATGTTATTACCTTGGCAATTTCGTTTGTACCCCCATGAAGTACTTCTCCCAGACGTGGCCACAGATGGTAAAGCCATTGTGGCAATTTCTGGTGTGGTAACACATCCGCTAGTCTAGGGCTGTATTCACCTCCCTGGTTGAAACGCCTTCTTCCTTTTTAGTGGGAAGGTGGATTTGGTTGTAGGAGACAAAAAAAAAAATATGCTGGTATATTATATATATATATATAAATATGTGTGTGTGTGTGTGTGTGTGCGTGTGCGTGTGTGTGCGTGCGCATGCACGCATGCGCAGGGGGGGGGCTTCTGGCAAGAGGGGACAGGTGTTTTTTTTTTTTTTTCAATGAATGCAGAGTCTTGGAAATAACAGGTAATAGGTGTACATTTTATATACAATTTGTAATTTATAGCAATTAGACAAACTGTGTACTAGTATATTATGGGGCCAACACCGCCAGCATCCTGAATTAAGCATGCATGTACTGTATCTATGTACAGAAATGTAACCAATTGTGTAACTTAAAGATGGCCCTTCCCTTTTGCATTCCTTCCCAAATAGCACAGAACATGCAGGGTTCTCGCCAGGAATTTCTTCACGCTTGTCGGCAGTAATACGCGTTGTTCTGGGGGTGGGTACGGGAGGGGGGTTCCCCCTCCCTCGCGAAGCGCGGAAGCCTTCGCTAATGGTCAATACAACACGTATAAATCGCCGCTAAAATGCCGCTAAATGCGACATTTTCACGGAGATGTAATGAACGTTGTGAGGGGCATATTCTCACAGAAACAATGCAGAAACTCCATACCTTTTGTTGGCGGCAGTTCCTAAATAATAAATGAAAGAGAAGTAGGTTCCGATTTCTTTTAGGCCTTTCCTGTTTCACTGTTGCAATGATTAGCCGTCTCTGCATCGCGCCGTGCAACACGCGCCGTGTGTTTTTGCTTTCTCGCCGTCTGACAGGCTCGACCACGTGGTAGGCCTACTGCATGCAGATGCGCGAGAAGCGATCTAGAGAACTTTCGGGACATCGTTGCACTTTCCTTTCTGGGTATACTGCGGTAGTTTGGCCGTGACATCGAAGAGACATCATACAAATCATACATGTAATGATGGTCATTATTCCGAAGGTTTGTTTGATCATAAAATGAAACGATTCATTACTGAGTACTTCGAAGGTTTGTAATCGGAATCAACAACAACACCAAAGGTCGGTACTGTACTATAGATGAATGTTCAAAATAAACAAAACTGATTTCGTTCGACGATGAACAAACATTTTTTTCTTTATTATTTTCCGATCAACGAACCTTCAGAAAGGAATCTATCATCTATCATCGTTATTGTTTCGGAATAACAAACCTTCAGAGTAAGAAAACATCGTTTGGGGGCCGTTGTTGTATTCCGAAATTATACTGGCAGAACGTTCGAAATAACAAAACTGATTTCGTTTGGGTATAAACGAATATTTCTCCTTTATCATTTTTCGATTAACGATCATTCAGAATTAAGAATGTGGAGTGTTATTTTACCATTATTCTTTCGGAGTAACGAACCCTCAGAGTACGAAAACTGTAACCGTTTTGGGGCCGTCGTTTTATTCCGAAATTATACTGGCAGAACTGATTTCGTTTGGAAATAAACGAACATTTCTTCTTTATCGTTTTCCGACTAACAATCGTTCAGAACTAAGAATCTAAAGCATTTTATCATCATTATTCTTTGGAGTAACGAACCTTCAGAGTAAAAGGAGACTGCAACCGTTTTGGGGTCGTCGTTTTATTCCGAAATTTCACAGGCAGAAACGTTCGAAATAACACAACTGATTTCGTTGTGAAATGAACGGACATTTTTTCTTAATCATTTTTGGATTAACGAACCTTCAGAATAAAGAATCAAGCATTATTTTATCATTAATCTGTCGGAGTAACGAACCCCCGGAGTAAGAAAACTGCAACTGTTTTTGGGCAGTCGTTTTATTCCGAAATTTCAAGGCAACGTTCGAAATGACACACTGATTTCGTTTTGAAATTTACGGACATTTTTCTTTCTTTAATTTTCGGTTAACAAACCTTCAGAATAAAGAATCTACAATTTATTATTTTATCATCACTATTTCTGTCGGAGTAACAGACCCTTAGAGTACGAAAACACGCTGTTTTGTGCCGTCGTTTTATTCCGAAATTTCACTGGCAGAACGTTCAAAATAACAAAACTGATTTCGTTGTGAAATGAACGGACATTTTTTCTTAGTCATTTTTGGATCAACGAACCTTCAGAATAAAGAATCTAGCATTATTTTATCATTAATCTGTCGGAGTAACAAAACTGCAACTGTTTTTGGGCAGTCGTTTTTCTTTCTTTAATTTTCGGTTAGAAAACCTTCAAAAGAAAGAATCTACAATTTATTATTTTATCATTACTATTTCTGTCGGAGTAACAGACCCTTAGAGTACGAAAACACGCTGTTTTGTGCCGTCTTTTTATTCCGAAATTTCACTGGCAGAACGTTCAAAATAACAAAACTGATTTCGTTGTGAAATGAACGGACATTTTTTCTTAATCATTTTTGGATTAACGAACCTTCAGAATAAAGAATCTAGCATTATTTTATCGTTAATCTGTCGGAGTAACGAAAAAAAAAAGAACCTTGGTGGTGATATTAACTGATGCTGGTGTAGAGAAAAACAAAGACGGCTTGCTCAAATGATGCTTCCTTCTTTCAGTTTATTTTCTCCCCAGTCATTCCTATCGTTCTCCTCCCACGAACCCCTGCCATGCACGGACGATGAACAAAACAAAATGTTACCGACGCTGCAATGAAAAAAAAAAAAAAAAGAAGAAAGAAACACGTGCTCGGAGCAAATTATCTACACTTTTCAAGTTAAACAAATTTATGTTCGTAATGAAGAATAAAAAAAAAAAAACACGACCACAAGCAGTGGGGAAACTTGATATCATGGCTTGTGGAAATTTCCACGAAATTTCCACGAAAGCCAGGTGTCAGATAAAGGAATGCCGCGTGTACTGCCACCTTGCTTCAGTGGTCGTAAACAGCGTGTACTGCCACATTGCTTCAGTGGTCGTAAACAGCGTGTACATAGCATGTAAACCAACTGGGAACTTGATGAATGATTATCCATTTACATGTATTTTCTGCCCATGAAGGCCCCGTAACCCACCAAGCCAGAAGCACGTGGAGCATTACGTACGTTGAACTTGAAAGACCATCATGACAGAATTACCATAAATTTCGGCCCGGAGAAGGAAAATGAAATATTCACGAATGACGTTTACAAATCCATGGAAAGTGAAAAGGCTCAAATGGAACGCATGGCTTTTTTAATTAAAAATAAATAAAAATAACCCGCGGAAACTACCAAAACCAAAATAACAATTTGCATTTGCTTACTCCATCGCACGTTCTTTATTCTTTTTTAAACGAAAGATGGAGTTCATTTTCTCTCTGCGGCAATGCTTTGAACGCATCTAATTTTGCGTCATTGCCGATGGCCAGCTTCCTAAAGAATTGATACGAATCCTTTCAAATATACGAAACAAAGTCTAAAAATCCTTGATCCTGGCGGTGAATTCCGGTGGTATTATAAATCCTGCTCGCTATCAAAATTTAATCATCTGTTCCTTGCGCCATTTTACCAACCAACTGTTCCTGAAATTTTCATCCTAATCTGTTCCCAAATTGTGACTTATTTTGCGAATAGAGAGTCAGACAGGCAGACAAACGAACAAACAAACTAAAGCAGCAAAAAAAAAAAAAAATACAACCTTTGACGGAGGGGGCATGCATTTCACATCGTTTGTTTTTGCGTAACCCGACAACAAGCGTAACAACAAGCGAGCACGTGTCAGCCTTCCTCAGCCTCCCTCGGCCTCCGACCCTCTCTTACCGTCCTCTCTCTCCCTCTCACAATACCGTCGTACACACATAGCAGGCCGTTGCGTGGCCGGCTGGGTGGTGCATGACTATTGTGTGTGTGGATCCCGAATCAGAGCGCATTGTGAGTGAGCAAGTGTGTGACATGGTGTGTACGTGTATGTGCAGCTAGTACGTCGCTATGTTGAGCCAGGGAGGTGAGACTCACCTCCCTGGTTGAGCCGAGTTGCTGTGATCGGTGCGTGATAACTTTTAGCGCTTGTAAACTGCTGCTCCTTTCAACATCTAGTTTCTTTTCAAGCCAGATAATAAAGACTGAAAAAGGCGAGAAATTGGTCAGAACTTAGCTCGTCAAGCAAGCAGTTCACGCGTGGTGTTACCCTTGTCGGCAAGTTCACGCGTGGTGTTACCCTTGTCGGCAAGTTTTACCCTTGTCGGCAATTGTTTCTTCAAACCGCACGCTTGTCGGCACCGACAAGGGTGATATACGCTGGCGAGATCCCTGACATGATATATTCCACCAGAATGACAAGACTATTGTAAATCTAACATTTCTGTGATATTTAAAGGTTGTTAGCCGTTAAAATTCAAATAATGCACCAAACGCTCACCGTATTACGTATTCTGTGTACTACTACTAGGCACAGCTGCATACATTAATCCTCCTGTGGTTGTAATATGATACTTATACTTCGAACAACAGATATGCATGTTAAATCTGTCGGAAAAGAAGAATTCACCAGCTTCTCTTACTTTGTTATCAATGGCAAATAACAACACACCACTTACATGAACTATGAGTACAACTAAGTGCATCACACAGATCTGTAAAACTAGACCAGTATTTAGATTTGTAATTTTTGCGAAGTTCGCAAAAATTATTCAGATCTTAACGGTCAATTTAACTAAACAAATAAAGACCCTCTTGAGTTCAAAATTTACAGGAGGTTTCCAAATAGTGTTTTCTTCAATACCTAAGTGTTCTCACCAATTTTTCAAAATTTGCATGCAAAAGGGATTGGCTGTCTTTAACATACTGTATCACCATGTATTTGAGAAGAAATTAATTGCAGTTGAATTTACAGGCAGAACTGGAGACTTGAATCATTGTTCAGTTCTTTCAATGTACAAGTAGCCTACATTGTACACTTGTACTGACGTAACAACCGTAGCTGCCTGTGTGTGGACTTTCTTTACCATTATTACCAATGTTTGGAAGTTCGAGAAATTGAGGCAATGTCGACATTTACGACTTTGGTGAAACTAAAAACATAGTGTTGAGTGACTGGATAAACGAGCTATGATTATAGACTTCCTTCAAGCCTGAACGTACAATACGTGCAAACTGTATGGTCATACGGTAAATGTTTATGAAGTGAAAATGAGGCTCAGCATACAAAAACTACCTTGCCGGTCATTCACCTCTGTTGGAGTATGGTCTCACAATGAACCCATCACTACTACAGTCTGCTTTGTCTTTCTTTGTGCAGCTCACATACTGTACAATGTACATTTGTAGCTGATTCAATGAATATCAATATTTGTACAATTGTACCTGTTTGCAAAATTGGTATGGATTGTCTAATTTGGTTTTCACACAGCTTCACTGTACAGCTGTAGGTCTCCACTTCTCCCCTTCGATTTTTGACATTCATACTGTATGGTGTTCATGAGCTCTGCTTCTTATTTATTTTGTTATTATGGTACAAGTACATGTAGGTTATGATAATACCATGTATGATATATTCCAGCATATGATGCTTGTCAAGCACCAGTTGGTAATCATGAGATGCAATAGCTGCCTACATTATAGGGCATATTAAAGAAAGCTGACATAAAATTTTGCTACAATTCCAATAACGTGTAGTCCACTTTGCTGTCATTGTCAGTCGAGCCTACACATGTAATTACTGTAGCGTCAGCACCTCATTGATTTCTCAAGAGTGAATGGCTAAGTGGAGTGATTATGAAAGGTACATTATTCATGTTGATGATTAATATGACATGGTCAGTACTGCCCTACAGGCTACTTTTATCGTTTGAAGTCAGCATGTCATGACACAAGAACTCCTTGCACTAGTTTTTAGTATTTAGTACGGTATTGCAAGTAACACAAATTGTGCGGCCCTTTCAATTGGTAAGGTTTGTTCCGATGCAATTATTGCATGTGGTGTATGAACAAGGTATGCTCAAAAGGAACAGCAGAAGTTTGTGTAAAAATTTGGCAAAAGGTTCTCACAAATGTTTCCTCATGATGCCATTTTTACCTTTGTCTTGTTCTTGGGAGCAAAACTGGATTCATGAATGGATGCATTGTCTTTGGTGCCTCTTTAAAGCGTGTATTGTGCATGTACTGTAGGAGGCTGAATAATTGGAGGTAGAATGCTGAACATACACAGGTTTGCCATGAAATCTATCATGGCGCTTGCAAATCATAGTTGAGATAAAGCGTTGCAAGGAGCGACCTCAACACCTTGACTACTGGGCAAGTTTTGCAATTAAATCAACAATGGCACTCATTATTTCTGCAGTAGTAACTATTAAATTTGAGGACATGCATTAGCTTCAGCCTACATGTATGTACAGCTTGACACATTACAAGACAGACAGAAGTGAATATATATTATGCATCAGTTGGTCAGAGTCACTGTGACTGTCAACACACACCTAGTATTGAATCCTGCATGATCATGCATGGCTTACTTCCTTCTGAACACGCCTCACAAAACATTGGTGTTGGTGACATCTTGCAGTATCTACTGTGGCAGTCTCTATGTGTGAATAATTACTGGTAATTTTATGCAGTCTTCCTTGCAGGTACGAATTACAATGTAGGCTTACATTGTACAAGTTTATAATTGAAGCGCCCAATCCCCAATGCACAATTAAACTACATCCTTTCATTTCAAAGTGAAAGCAAAATAAATTATGCTTAGTGAAACCAAAACCACTGCCTTCTGCAAGATTTAGACACCAGTTCTAACTAGGCCAACAAATGTGTTCTGAATGCCTACAGAAAGTAATGCCATAGTTATATTTCCACATTCTGCAATTTTAAACAAACTTTTCTCATTTTCCCAAATGTTAATCAGAACTGTAGACAAATTCCTGAAAAAGTAAAGGGAAAAAAGAGGGACTGTCTTAAACTCCATAATGCCATATTCTTCAATCTTTCTGCATTTTTAGCTCACCTGAGCCAAAGGCTCAAGTGAGCTATTGCGATCGCCCTTCGTCCGGCGTCCGTCGTGCGTCGTCCGTCGTCCGTCGTCCGTCGTGTGTAAACTTTTTACATTTTCATCTTCTTCTTGAAAATCCCAAGACCGATTTCCATCAAACTTGGCAGGTAGCATCCCTAGGGGGTTAGGAACTCAATTTGTTAAAATGGGTACCATGCCCCACCCAGGGGGCCCCCAGGGGGGCCCAAACCCCCCAAAATTAAGGAATCTGTAAAAATCTTCTTCTCTAGAACCAGAAGTGATAGAGCTAAGTTAATACTATGAGTTAGTACATTGATGACTGTAGTTTCAAGTTTGTTCATGGCAGAATCAGGGGTGCCCCCCTTGGAACCCAGGGGAGGGGGGTGGGGAGTGGTCCTCATGGGGCCTAAATTGTACATTTTCATCTTCTTCTTGAGAACCCCATGACCCATTTTCACCAAACTTGGCAGGTAGCATCCCTAGGGGGTTAGGATCTCAATTTGTTAAAATGGGCACCATGCCCCACCCAGGGGGCCCCCAGGGGGCCCGAAACCCCCCCAAAATGAAGAAATCTTTAAAAATCTTCTCTAGAATCAGAAGTTATAGAGCTAAGATAATACTATGAGTGTGTACATTAATGACTGTAGTTTCAAGTTTGTTCATAGCAGATCCAGGGGTGCCCCTCTTGGGGGTGGGGGGGAGGGGGTTGGGAAGGTCCAAATGGGGGCCTGAATTGTACATTTTCATCTTCTTCCTGAAAACCTCATGATGGATTTTCGTCAAACTTGGCAGGTAGCATCCCTAGGGGGTCAGGATCTCAATTTATCAAAATGGGCACCATGTCCCACCCAGAGGGCCCCAGGGGGCCCCAATCCCCCCAAATTAAGGAATCTTAAAAAATTGGGGCCCTTTTTTTTTTTATTATACATTTTCATCTTCTACTTGAGAATGCCTGGTCAAATTTTAGTAGAGCTATGAATAATTCAGATTAGTGACTGCTTGAAAGGTGAACTTGCGATACTCAGGTGAGCGCTAGACCCGCGGGTCTCTTGTCTTAGACTCCTGCAGCCTTTGTTTTGTCAACATTTAGATGTTTGTTCAATTCTCAATATACAGTTAGTATCATACACAATTTGCATCAGAAGCATTTTATGTACTCAGATTGCCCCTCCTCCAAAGTTTTTGTCAGTATTGCAGTTTTTCTAACATCTCCACTCCTGCTGCAGACCTACAGAGTGTATGTCCCTGTCAACTTTGCTTGTATAGATTGAGTTGTTATTAATAGTGTTTACATTGTCTAGACAGATTGAGGGAGGGCGCTGTGCCAATTGGAACCACTTCCTATTTTGTCGGACCCAGGCCTACACCAAACAGAATGATTATCCATTGCCCATTATACTTGACGCGTTTTGACATACCGAACATTCTGTAAGCCGCACATACAGATCAGGAATGAAATTATGTCCAACACCGGAAACGTCTAAAATTGATAGTTGTTTGTCATGTCCACAGATTAACTGTACTGTCATTATATGAGTTTGCTCCCTAGAAGGCCAGCGATGGTGTATTTAGTGAAGCAGGAAGTTTAGCACTCAGGTGATACGAACCCCTGTCAAAGAAACAGATGCGTACAATACTTGTAGGCCTATGTGTACAGCTGTATACATGTGTAGGTGCGTTCGCATATACATCGAAATGCTGCATTATTTTGTGTATTCATATTGCAATGTGAATGGAAATTACTCCACAAAATACACTTGAGAAATACATTGCGAAATACCGTTAGAGTATTTATAGTGGTGATTCAAACCTTGCACAAAATATGCACGCAAGAGTTGAGTGTGAATAATGTTTATGAAATACATGTGCCACTGATCATACAATGATGTATAATTTCTCTCTTGACCTCACACAGCTCACGTCTTCTTCCTGTAGGAGACATGTACTTACCAGAAATACCACTGTATTCCAAATACTGGTACCTGCTCAGAATGTTGTAAATACCAAGAGAATTACCATGGTATCTACAATGTAGATTTACTATTGTATATCTCCAATGAAAATGGTGCTGACAAATTACTTCAAATACCACTGTGATTCAAATGTGAACACACCTAACATTTGCTTTTTCCTAGCACCTCTCCTTATCTTGTTCAAAAATTTATTACAACCAGTTGCTTTCTCTGAGTGTGGAGTAGTAGGCGTGTCTTCATCAGTCCGAAGTTTCAAAATAGCGCGCTAGCTTGCGGTTACCAAACTAGTCCGATGTCAAGATACAGCTTGTAGCGCGCTATCTGTGTAGTGAAGACGCAAATAGAGCGCTATTTGATCGGGAAAATTTCCCCTGAAATCTTGGTCTAGTTCGTGAACTAGAGCGCTAATTCGTGAAATTGCGCGCTATTTCGGGTGCGTCTCCATCAGCCCGAAATTTTCTCGATCCCTCCACGCTTCTGGTTAGCCAGCTGGCTATTGAAAGTGCATTGTACAAGCTACATTGTATAGTGATTGTGTATAGTGCATACACTCACGGCGTAGTCAAGGATCACATGTGTGTACTAGGCCTACTGTTGTTGACATCTTTAAAACCAGGGAGGTGATTCCGTACATGCTAGCTGTTTTTTGTAAACTTCTTCTTTTGGTCCACTCTACCCTAGCTAAAGATTCTTGCAGATTGTGTGTATTTTGGATTTGTTTAAACATTGCAATTCGTTCATTTCATATAAGATGTGTCACTGGACAGAAGAGTAGCGTTATTAATATCCCTTTGGAGAGAATTTGCTGTACTGCTCACCCCCCTGGTTGTAGTATCGTACATACGGTGTTGTAGGAGATTTTGAGCGGGAAATCCACTTTCGAACAGCGAGCTAGGCAGAGTAATGATGCAAAGTGCGCATGCGTCAATTTTTCGGACTAATTTCCCGAAGTAGGCTGTTCGAGCTGATGAAGACGCACATTCGCTCTATCGGGCTATTTTCTAAGACCGCAAAATGTCCCGCTAGTTTGAACTTCGGGCTGATGAAGACACGCCTAGTGTGAGCGATATTCTGTTTAAAACATGTAAATGGTCATCATTGGTATGCCTAATGGACACCATAATTTGCACTTTGCATGCTTATCCCCTGTGCAAACACCTACAACCTTGGACTTATTTCTGCTCACTGCACTAATTCAAGGTATTATAATGACTCTATCCAGCAAATCTCTAGGGCATGGGCAACGGATGTGTTTTAATGCACATATAAAACGACTGTGTAGTCCCATGCATCAAAAAAGGAAGTGCGGAGCTGATTAAACAGATTAGGTGTGATGGCTGGCTATATTTTCTTGTTTATTGGCTACAAACTGAATATCAAGGTTACATTATTATAGGCTATCTCCCAAGATAAATTTGTTTTGATGGAGATCTGCATTTGTCAAATTAACTTTCATACATGGAATCTACAAATTCAATGCAGCGTACTGTAGTCTTCTTTGCAGTTGTTAAGTGAATATTGAAATGGTCAAAATGTCACATTTAGTGGTGTAGTTACTATAATAACGTAACCTTGATATTCAGTATTGTAGCCAATAAACAAGAAAATATAGCCAGCCAAGTTTTAGTTTAGAGAGGGTTGGCCATCAAGATGTAATTTAAAAAACATGAAATACAATGTACACCATACATTCACATACAGTACATACATACAATTGAATTAACTATTTATGATTGATATGACAATACATATAATAATGCAGTGAAGTTTCATTTGGTAATCACAGATATGAAGGTGTTTCATGCCATGGGTGGATTTGGAAGTGCCAGATATCACTCTGTCAGACCTGTTTTAGAATATTAGTGGCCCTTGTCATCAGAAGTGCCAAGGCAGCTCTTATTCTTTTCATTACTATATTGAAGACAAATTAGATGCTTGATCGCATCTCCCATTCAGGGCATAAAGGCCAGTGGAGACTGCATTTATGTGGAGATGATCATGTTTAGTGTCTGTTTTGGAATCCCAGTATGTTCAGACACGCATCTCACCCAGGGGGGTCATTTTCTTGCAGTTGGAGTATCGTTCGATAATCTCTGTATAGGCAGGTGGTGAATTGTTTAATACTATAGGGATTAACTACATTATTGTTGTGTGAGAGCATTTCAGTAGGACCAAAATACAAAACAAAACAGCAACAATTGTGCAGTGATGATTCTCTAGTGATGAAGATTTACTTTCATGAAAGAAATCAAATTTTGGTTGTCATCTGTTGAAATGTTCTTAATGGGTGTCTTGAAAGAGGCCATGCCTTGGTCACATGACTGTTTCATATTTTATGAGCTCCTCACTCTGCTGCTGCTGTGATATATAATGCCATTAACTTCACACTTTTATGGAAAGAGTTTCCGCCCAACTCTTGCCATTGTGTAGTTCTCAACGTTGTAACTTTGGCTCTAGCTGCATTTGAACATGACTCTATGTACAATGTACCTGTATGCCTTGCTTGGCCAGGTGTGTACTACTTTGTATGCATTCAACGAAAATGGCTTCACACAATTTAAACCTTACTGTCAGGAAATTGGATCTGCCCTGAAATATGCAACAAAGCACCCTCTTCAGTGGGGAAATCTTGTTGATTTGGCAGATATACACACGGATACATTGTACACACCGGGATTTATTGAGTGAAAATATCAGTCTTTGTTTTTGTTTGTGTTTTAATTTTAGTTTTAGTGGTGTGTGTGTTTGTGTTTTTTAATGAAACCAGGATGTGTCATTTTAAATTCACTTGTGGTTTCTGAAACTGAACTTCAGAATTAACCCCCCCCCAAAAAAAAAAAGAAAAGAAAAAAAAAAGAGTGCCAATGAAAAGATGAGATCCTCCAGCTAAGTCCCAAATTATCATTTTTTTTTTCTCGTTTTCGTGTGCCTAAGATAGTAATTTGTTAATGCATCATCATGTTTGTCATCATATCTACCAACTAACATCCGTGGAAATTCTGCCTTTTACAATACTGTACATAAGAGTCAATCACTTGTGGAGTCACATCAAACCGTAGCACAGGAACAAATTGCATTGAATTTGCACTCAAGCGGTAAGAAAAGCCACCCATGCAATGCTGTACAACGAGTGGGCCTGAAGGATACTGTCATGCCAGTAGTTTCTCGGTCACTTTGTATGCTGCTTAGTGTGAGCACGACACAGCCCACAAATGGCAAACCTCAAAATAACGTTCTCGTGTAGTCGGAACTTTGAGAGTCAAGCAGAGTGGGCTACAGTTGAACAAAACAAGAGAGAATGAGAAGGCACCATGTTGTATACAGGGCTCGACATTAGCAGTGGCCCAGGGCCACTAAAAATTTGTGTCGGGCCACCAAATATCCAGAAAGGCTATCTTTTGGAGGCCCGATCAGGTACTAAAGATTCAAAATGGATTGTTATAAATGTTTCTGTTTTAATTTGGGCCACCAAAATTTCAGATTTGAAGATCTTTAATAGCGGCCTGAATGGGCCATCACAGAAAAAAGTTAGTGAACATTATGCCCTGTGTACATTGTACATGTATGTAGATTTAAAATATAGAGGAGAGCTTGGCTGTTTGTGTATTTTTTATTATACATACCAGTACAATATTTTTTTAAGGGGGGGGGGGGGGTAGGTGAAATTAAAACTCGCCTGTTTATAACATTACAGTCCTACCTCGATTATCCGACTATCACTTATCTGAACTTCTCTATCATCTGGATGTGTTCACGCTTTCAAGACATTAAAAAAAAAAAGGTAATTTCGAACTCAATCAAAACTTGAAAACTGCACAACTCACACAATTTACCTATAATGATATCCCCAACATAAAAATTTATGAAGTTAACATTATCATGTTTCAATTCCCCCCCCCCCCCATATAAAAAAGACTATAATTTTAAGTAGGCTAGCATGAATAACACTGCTGTTGCAGTTTACATCTACTTTTAAATAGCTGTACAATTTATACCACTGGGTTGGCAGCTACATGAACACATTCATGCACCTATTGTTTCTCCCATATCTGGCTATATTGGTCATCCGGACAGACACCGATCCGAACATGGCTGGATAACAGTCTAAGTCAGACTGTAACAGTAATTGCATAGAGCTAGACCTTTTTATTGTTCAACTGTACCGGGTACAAGCACAGTTCCGATGTGTTCTGCTATGGAGCATGCACACACTTCTTTCGTGACTGCTGTATGAACAGACAATGTTTCATGAAGAATACCAGCTTCGACTGTGGTGGAATGCTGGCAACATTGTTCATGTAGCTTTTTACCATGGTTACCATAGACATAGTATTCATATCCTGGTCAAAAAAATGACACTTCAAATACTTTTTTGTTTTCTTGATACAATGCATGAAGCTCTGAAGTCGGCAATTTTCATGAGCATGCCATACACCGCACGGGGTATAGAACAGGAAAAACATTCACAAATTGTCAAGGAAAAAATGCCCCAGTACCAGCATTTTTCCTTCATCCTACAGACTGTGTATTGTTTGCGCAGAAGGAAAACATGTTCTTGGGTATTTTCTCGATAAGCTTTGGGATAAAGAAAAGAAACTAAAGGATTTTTTTTTTTTTTTTTTTGGGGGGGGGGATCTGTTTAATGCTTTCAACGTAATAAGGGGCATTTCCAGCGTTAAGAAATGATTTTTTAATAGCCCAACTATTAAGTGACAATATTGATTTCCAGCATTTGCTCGTCCACTTCCAGTAGCACTAAAGCATAGGGAGTCCCTTGTTTTGCAATGCAAAAAGTAAGAACGGGAGGTATTGTGTATAAAGTTGTACAGGAAATAACGGATATGTTTAACACAGACATTGATCAAGTGAGGATTTCTAGGGAATTTTCCCCAAATCGACAAAGACCTGTAACTTCCTGGAACATTGTTTGTTTGTTTGTTTTTTTTATGATGTATTTTGTTTTGGTATTGTAATCTCATATAAACTGAGGAAGTACACTTGCGGGTCTTCTGAAATAGTTCATGTGGTTCTTCTAGTATCAGAGAAAACACACTTATCACAGAAATTTAAAGGAAATTTGGCACATTTGGCACATTGATAAGAGGAAAAGATGGCTACTGTGTTGAAGCACCACCATACATACATTATGTGTAGTATTCCGTGAGGATCCAATTCAATGCCTGCTAAATACTTGAGGTATCATGAAGGTCAACTTACGAGCTATGTTTTGCATTGCTCTGATGCGGAATCATCGCATGTAATCCATATGCTGTAAAGAAGGTGCCAGCAAAGTTTGCGAAAAATTATATTCTGCGAGAGGCCCGTTTCTGCTGAAGACTCCAGAACAAACTGATACTGGTACGATACATAAGGCAGAGTGGATCGCAATGTTATGTACACCATGTACATTGTATTGTACATCTAGTGCAGCTTCGGCAATGCACATAATTCAGTGAAATGAACACTCAACACACAAGCCCTCTGTTGAGCTCACTCAGTTTGAAAAATGTGAAAAGTAACTCACACCTGAAGGCTACGATGCATTATGGCTCTAAAATTTCATGCCTTGGCAAATTTGATGACAGGTTTTTTTTTTTGTTTTTTTTTTTCTGGCCTTTCTTGTTGTAGTCAGACAAATTGCTTGCAAAGATATACTGTACAATGTACAAACAGGGCTGCCATTATGTTTTGTATTAAAAGTGCGTGTTCTCTTTCAGAAAAGCTTTTATGTTCCTTATGAATTTTACTCTCAGTGACATGAGTTTATGAAATTCCAGCAGTGAAACAATCTAGTCAGTTTTCAAAAAAAAAAAAAAGTGTATGAAAGAAGTCTGAAGATATGATGATATCATTAGACCAGTTGAATGAGTGGTATGTTTCTCCAGTGAAGAGTTTCCATGATCATGTTAATCATAAAACCATTTTCAAAGGTAGAACTTATTGTTGGCCATATACACATGCAAACTTTCCAAAACAAAATTGTTGCTTTTGAATATCTAATTGGGTTAAAATTTCCCCCCAAATTTAGGAATCTTTAAAAATTTGGGCCCTTATTGTACATTTTCATCTTCTACTTGAGAATGCCTGATCAAATTTTAGTAGAGCTGTTAATAATTTAGATTAGTGACTGCGTGAAAGGTGAACTTGCGATACTCAGGTGAGCGCTAGACCCACGGGTCTGTTGTATTGTTTTCAAATCTCCTCATCAGGTTGATAATTTTGCAGCTTAAAACTGAAAATGAGAATGGAATGTGGACGAAACGATTCCTGATTTATCTCTCACCCATAAGCTTACGTTCCTCATATTTTCTCGTCGAGACGTACAATATGTATAGCTGAGAGGTTAAAGGCGACGTCTCTGGCGCCAGAGACGTGAGGTTGCACACGTTCGGGTTCAAACCCCACAAGAACACGAAACAAAATACTTCTATCTTTTACTCTTTTTTTTTAAATGAGTAATTACACCTTCGTCCATGTAGAAATCACATTCTCATGTAAACGCACCCATACGCGCACACACACACACACACACACACACACAATATCCCTTTGTTTTGTGTTGGAGACCACATTGCTTCGACTGCTGCAAAATTTTGCAGGCTTATAGGGTTTGTCAAACTTATTATATAATGACGACGAGATGAGACATAGCCCTCTTGGTTATGTAAGTAATGGTCAAAGTTCATATTTGAAAATACAAATGTTAAAGTGAAGGTGACTCTTAAAAGACTTTATCGCCATGTTTGATTTCTGTTTCCTTTTTTTACATTTTGAAGACCTATTCAGTTACATAGCCTGTCTAATCGACTTACTTGCACACGCCGACACATGCATGAAATTTCCACTTGGTTGCATGACAGAAACAATTTGATCTGAATTATGTAGGACTGTATAAAAAAACTGGACTTCACAAATGTTTCTCAATATGACTTCAAGTCGCTGTTTAATATCATTTTCTTTGTCGATCACCCATGACCGATCTTGATGACCTCCAGCATATCACCTAACTCGTTTTCAGTGTGACGAGTTTCATATCTCGTTTTTTTTTTCTTTTTCATATTTGTCCAGTTCACTTATAGGAATGATGCATCGTGAGGATTAATGAATTTCAGTTGCAACTGACAATTTTTTGTAACTCCTACTGCAGATCAAGAAATGGTATCCATGCAGCCTCTGTGTATACTGTGTGCTGAACTTTGGACATCATTGTTTAAATATTGGTCTACATTTGTATATGCACCGTTGTAAGCATAGTTTCTGTCTAAATGGCGCTTTTCAAAATATGTGCTATCCAATCTGCTTTGCAGTGAAGACCACTCGTGTCTCAATTCAGAGAGAGTGAGAAAGAAAAAGACTGAATAAGAGGGGGGGGGGGGGTGTGGGGTTGAAGCGAGAAGAAGGTAGGATTGGAACTCAAGAACCTGGCATTGAGCAAACAGTAGAGGAATTTACACTGATGACGTGAATTACAATTTTAGCAGGATACAAATGTGCATCACGATCAAATCATAGGATTTTTGCCAGTGTGGACATAAAAATCTCACTTAATAGTGCTGTCAGCACAATCCAGGAAATCCAAATCTAAATCCAAATCCAGGGAAATCCCGCAATATCAGAATTATCACGATTATTTTAGAACTATTGCAAAAATGTGCACCCCCGCCAGTGTGTGAATACTGGAGCAAATAATCTTGAGATTTTTTTATCCCATCATTCGAAACAGTTCATGGACACAAGGGCAAGGGTCACCATTTTGATAGATTCGGGTATGAGCAGTTTAGTCAACAAATTATAAGGATTAGCATTTGGTAAGATATTTCTGTCTGTCTGAACAGGCACAAAAATCATGGTATTTGGATCGCGATCGACATCTAGCTATATTATATTATATAGTAAATGACACTAGCGTGGTTTAGTCTTCACTTCAGCTTCTTCTTTGATTGGTGCATGCTTGTATTTCAGGCACTTGTTTCATCCATTGTGAACCAGAATGCCCTATGTGCTTGTATGAAGGTTGCCAATTTGTTGGTTTATGATGCTTTCACAGCATTTTTGTGGAGGTAGTAGTCACATTCACACCTTGAGACAAAATAGCGGGATAACAATTGCAATACAAAGACTGAGATTTTGCGCCCATTCAGACAGACAGACAGAAATATCCTGCTAGTTGCCAATCACTTTAAAGGTCCAGTTTACCTTTGGGAGCAGTGATTTCAAAAATTTTCAAGATATCATATTTGATGCATATGTGTAGGTCTGTTGTATCATAAAACATCCTACCATATGAAATATTTGCAATAAAACCTAAAATATAAGGAGATATCAGGGTTTTTCTCAATAAACCGTAACTGTATACGGTTTAGTCTGGAAATTTTTTATTATAACTATTGTTCACATTTTGTGTATTTAACAACACTTAACATCGATTATACAGATTCAAATTTTGACAGTGGTTGTTTCTATCCCTAACTCACATTTTAGAACTATTTTATAGCACTAATGCTTTCATCTGCAAATGGTAAATTATGCCTTTAAATTGGCGACCAAACTGGGCATGCTCAAAATCTACTGCACTGGTGATCCTTGCCCTTGACTGTATGCACTGTTCAATCATGTATGTTTTGAATGACAGGATTAAAAATCTCTCGATTCTTCGCTCAGGTGTTCACACACTTGCTGCATGATGCAAACTGTTGTGCTTTTCTTAAATTATGACTATAATTCCAAAATGATTGCAAAGATTTCTCAGGATTAAGATCACCCTATTCATTGGGATTTTTATGTCCATACAGGCAGAAATATTGAGGTTAGAATCGCAATGCAAACCTCAAGATTTGTACATATGTATCGTCCCAATTTGTGTCGGTGTGAATCCCACTATTAATGCTGTAGAAGTGAAGATGTATGTTACCTCGTTGGATTTGGGGGAGGGTAGGGTCATTGTTACTGAGACTACATTGTATATTAGTGTCTCTGTGAAGCGTGCTTTTTGGCTGATGGGAAAAAAGAAATCTGTGGCTCATATTCTATTAAACATTGTTCAAACATTACATTGTGCTGCCAGTGTAGCATGACTTTAGTCTTCTTATCTTCTTCTTTATGGGAGGGTTAGGGGTGGGAAAGGGGTGGAAAAGGGGCAGTGATGTGAAAGCCAGCAGAGGGTTGCAGCGGCACCCTGCTGTGTCCAACATTGCTACTGAGCAGGCATTACCATTCGAGCCCTTTCACACTGCCAGGAGAACTCATTGGCAAACATGTTGCATGCCAATCCAGTATATTTCTTCTTGAAAGTCTGAAAGTGATCCTGAATCCTATTTTCCCTCCAAAACATTGTATGTTTTTGTACAGTACATCTCACATTGCATTTGGCAAGTTGCTGTCCGGAAATTGTGCTTTCCAGTCGAGTTTTGCTCCAGTTTGCGAGTGTGTACTTTGAATATATTTGACCTCTTAAAAACAGGATTGAGGAAGTGGATCTTGTCTAGACCTTGTATTCTTTTCTGCCCGTGATACATTGTACATGCATTTTACCAGTGATCGTAGGTACATGAAATGTTTTATGTTTGAATTACACTTGTAGCAGGCTATAGTGCTTGTTACAGTACTGAGCTGTTGTGTAGAAAGCCAATGAGGAAATCCATGCAGTGTCTGAACACTTCTGAATGTTAAAGGAGACCTCCAGATGAGTTTCAGACTTTTACATTTGAACAACTATAAATTAGTAATACCGGGTACAGAGTTTCAGAATTTATAGTGATTGGGTTGAGAAATAAGAATGTTTTCAAAATTTACAATAAATTGCAAGAACAAGGCTGATGACATGTCATCCTCATCATAAGAATGCATGAGTTGGGGCTCAAGGAAGCAGAAAAAAAGATGGCATGCATACATTCTACACAGGTGAACTTGTTATTAATTAAGCAAGTGGTATTGTAATGGAATTACACTGCTACATTTCTGAAATATGTGAGGCTCCTATGTCATCAACATTGTTCAGTGTAATATCATGTTTAAGATTTTTCAGAGCATTGTTTCTCTGCTCAAGAATCACAATAAATTCCACAAATCTATACATGGAGCTGTCGATTTATGTACTACATGATGTGAAATTATGAAAATCGTCTGGAATGCCCCTTTGAACAGGGGGCCTGCATTATTCAGAAACATGTCATATGAACATGTTGTTTAAACAAGTTCTTCTTTTGCGAGTGTGAAACCCCTCCGTGCCATGTGAACGATGTCTCATGCTGAATAACGAGTGAAAACATTCGGGGAGTGGGGCGCTTTGTTTGGGGAGGGTTTGCGAGCGTAGTCATAGGCAGCACCACGCAGACTACTTGGAATGATGCACTGTTAACATATAATTGATGGTGCAGCTGAAATTGCGGGGGAAAAAATGTGCACAAAGAAGAAAGACAAATGCTGGAAACATGAGGAAATTGCTGCTTGTGGTAGGAATAGCACATGCTTTATTAATTAAAATGTGTTAAAACAACAAAAATTATGTCTGCAGCGAGGGTCCATGTAACAAAGACCTTGAGAAAAATAAAAAACAAGATTGTAACAAAGACCTTGAGAAAAATAAAAAACAAGATCATTCAAAGAAATTTACTATTTTAGAGTTGCATACTGTAAAACGAGGAATGTTTGTGTGCATTTTAATTTTGCAAATTTCGCGAGCGCCAAGATTTGCGAAATTAGAATGCATGTGAAAGTTCTTGTCTACACTAATATGCATCGAACTTAAGTGGCAATTCATGAAATTTTCGTGCCATGAAAAAGGCCGTTGGCTCTAATTCGCAAAAATTTCATGCTGCGAATATATCATGTTTTACAGTAATCTCTAATAGAGAAGAAGGAAGAGGAAGAAGAGTAGGAAGAAGAAGAGAAATAGAGAAAGGTTTAGAGATGGAGAAAAAAGAAAGAAAGGAGAGAAGGGAAGAAACGTAGAAGGAATATAAGTGTTGGCTTTAACTGCTGAGAGGAAGAGAAACTTTGAATCTATCCTGAAAATGGTATGCATTCTTGTGCACACAAATAGTGTGTGTGCAATACCTCCTTAGTATGTACTCGCCTGCGAAAATTTTACTGGATGTGAACGCTTCTGCACAGACATCATTACTGCCGGCATTGGTGTTGACATAGCTGCGTGTTAATGAGACTATTCCCCGTCCCGTAGCGTGTAATAATTAGCAGAGGCTGACTGGGCAGAAAAGAAATGGCGGGGTAATTGATAATTCCACTAACTCCTAATTTCAGCGCTGGTTACATCATCCCGACGACACTGTCTGCCATGAGGTTTGATTACAAAACGATCATGTGTCATCATTAGAGAATCAGAAGGATGCTTATTCTGCACCTGTGTATATTGGACTTATGCCCTGCTGCCTCTGACGTACTCACGCCTGCTCTGCACATCTATACTGTCTCCTTGAAGGCATTATTTACCATTTGCAGATGAAATGAAAACCCAGCTTTAGTTCTTCAAAATAGTTCTAAAATGTGAGTTAGGGATAGAAACAACCAATGTAAAAATGTTGATCCATAAAATGTGAACAATAGTTAAATTTCTAGAATAAACCATCTACAGTTACTGTTTATTGAGAAAAATAGTGATGTCTCCTTTATATATTTTAGGCTGTATTGCAAAATTGTTATATTGTATATGGTACATGTAGGATGTTTTATGACACAACAATATTTACTGACCTATACATGTGTATCAAATGTGATAACTTGAACATCTTTTAAATCACTGCTCCCAGTGGTAAAGAATACCATTAAAGGGACTGTACAGTACTGGTTGAGGTGGGTATTCATGTTTTGAACATTCCTAAGTGAGATAATGAGAAACATTTTATGAAATATGAAAGAGCATGTAATTTAAAGAAGGATTCAACGTTTATTTGATGAAAATTGGTTTTCAAATGGCCGAGATATCCAAAAAAGTGATAATAATAAAAGGCGACAGGCCATAACTTTTAGGATCTCTTTGTTTCACCTTGTTTTTGGATATCTCAGCCATTTCAAAATCGATTTTCATCAAATAATCTTTTGATACCCCTTAAAATTGCATGCTCTTTGACATCTCATAGATGGTTTCTGAATTAATATCTGGCAAAACGTTAAAAGCTAAATCCTCACCTCGACCAGAACTGTACACACCCTTTAAGTGATGAGCACCACACTGCTTTTGAATAGCAAATTTGATTGAAACGGGGCAAGGTCGGCAATATGCAATCATTCATCCATTTCTCCCTCGACCTTCCTCACAAAAGATATGATATTGATGCAAGGTGACAAATCGATTTCGCTGAATATATATTCAAGTTGCTCACTAGCCTTGTATACATGCTAGTGATCTGTTGGGTTTGAGATTTCTTGGTAGGACCAAGGAGGTATGAGAGTTCTCTCATACCTCCTTGGTAGGACCCAAACAATGGGCAATTTCATGTGGCAGGATTCACAATTTATGATTATTCTAGCAGCCGGCTGACATGGACCAAATAGTGCAATGTATAAATAGTCTATGTATGGTATGAATTCATCTGCCTAAAACATTATAATATAATCTACAGATTATGTGCAATAGCTTAAATGCAACAAACTGATGCTATTAATTATAGGACATGCAATTAAAGCAGTTTCTTTTGCCTTTTTACTCATTGGTGTGTTTTGAACATAGTCAGTGACCCCCCCCCCTTTTTTTTTTTAAACTGCATTCAATGTGCACACAGAGATCGTGTGTGACAAGGCTCAAGATTGTATCAATGGTACAGATGGTGAACCTTCTAACATTGCATGCAAGCCCATTACATTTCCATAGTATTGTGCATTAACAAACTGATAATGTTTGAAACCATTTCAAAGAATTGCCTCTGCAAATTAGCCTTTGGATTTTGCATACTGGGAAATTGCACCTCAATGTTTCTACGTACCTCTTTGCTGCCAATGACATATTTGTACAAAAAAACAAAACCTCAGTTGACCTGTGTGGCAAAAAAAACAAACAAACATCACAGATCTGACAGTAGGGAGTCATTATACACGATGGTTCTTGATGTAATGAAGAAGTTTGCATGAGTGGAATTATGTATATTGGAGGTGTGAACAAATTATATATTTTCCCCCTTTTTTTGGACCCAAAATACAGGTTTCATTGCATTGTAATTTTTTTTTTTTTTTTTTTAAAGAAAATTGCATTACTACACAAGTCAATTGCAGGAAAGATAGAGTTTTTCCTCCCAAAAATATGTCTTTACAGCCCATAGAATACTGCAATGCTGTGTACATTAAAGTTGGCATTCCTGCATCAAAATGCCGACTGCCCAAGAGGCATTTTGTGAAGTGGTCAAGCCTTGAACTCAGGGCCTGCATATCGACAGTCCTTCCTGCACACAAACCACCAGACCACACCGTATTCAATATATGCCCACTTGAACTCAGGACCTGCATATTAAGTCCTTCACGCACACAAACCACTCGACCACACCGTATTTACTGTAAGCTCGCTTGTTAACTCAGGACCTGCACATTAACAGTTTTTCATGTACACAAACCACTAGACCACACCATATTCACTGTTGTATAAAGTGGAAGCCCATAAAAAATATCTCTACTACAATGCAAGTGATCTCGTCATGGTAAGGCAAATCGTGGATCGCAGCTGCCTGTCCTCTCATGGAACTTGGACTTGTACAGATTCCTCGACAAAATCTCGACTTTGAGTCATGTTTGTGCTTCCTATCTCGTCTAATCTACAAATCTGCCATTCTCACACCTTGGGCATTGTCAGGCTGTATGCTCAAGAATTTATGATCATCACTCGATTGCAGTAATCGGGGAAGCAAGAACTTGTTTGCCTGTGTGGTGAGTAGTCTGGGCAAACAAGGACCTAGTCTGAAGCACCTGTCAAATGCTCGACGATGGCTTGAACTTGTCTGCCAAATGAGTAGTGAGGCCTGCCTTCTAAATTTCCACTTTTAAAGGTAGTTTTGATGTAGAAATATGATTCTTTTTTTTTTTCAAAGTAAGCCAGTTAACTCTCACTCCATCCCCTTTGAAAAGTTATGATTGTTAAATGAATACAAAGTCCCCAAAACAAAGGATGATTTTTCTTGTGAAGATTTTGTGCACACATCAGTGAGTGACTTGGCGGGCCATATCTTCATTATCTCATTTCATTTTCCCTACATGCCTTTGAATGATATTACTGCTCTTAACAACAAGGTGAAATTTGGAGAAAAAAAAATCACAATTTCCTGGTTTTTAAGGTTTGGTTTTTTTCTTCCTGAAACTTTCACCGTTCTTTTTGTTTTGATTTTACTCTACATATTATTAAAGGGTGTGTACAGTTCTGGTCGAGGTGAAGATTTAGCTTTTAACGTTTTGTGAGATATTCAGAAACCACTCTATTAGATGTCAAAGAGCATGCAATTCTGAGGGGTATCAAAAGTTTATTCGATGAAAATCGGTTTTGAAATGGCTGAGATATCCAAAAACAAGGTGAAACAAAGAGATACTAATAAAGTTGGGGCATGTCGCCTTTTATTATTAGCACTTTTTTGGATATCTCAGCCATTTGAAAACCAATTTTCATCAAATAAATGTTGAATCCTTCGTAAAACTACATGCTCTTTCATATTTTATAAGAGGCTTTTCATTATCTTACTTAGAAATGTTCAAAACATGAATCCCTTCGTCAACCAGTACTGTACAGTCCCTTTAAATATAAAGCTTAACGTGGAGTGATTTTTTTTGTTTGTAGACTCCAAAAATTGTATATGCACCGGACAGAAGGGTTTTTCATATAGTTGGTTTATGTATGAAAACTTGTCAAGTAAATATCTATCTGCATGGCTTATCAGCCAGACTGTTTGATAGACAGAAGGGATGTTAAATTGCCTTTGCATGCTAGAGATTGTTGTTGAAAAGATGACAAGATATTTGCTCCTATGACAATTGCTCTGGTCTTACTGTATTTTCTCCTGGGACTGTGGGTTTATAGGGTTGTGATAGGGTTTTAGGTTTAGTTTGATGTTAGAATTAGGACTATGATTAGGATCATGTTTTGCAGTAGAATTTATGTTTGGCTTAGTATGCATATCGATTTCATGGGACCAATTGTTGCAGGAGCAAATTTCATGGAATTTGTTGGAAAATGCTAGATTGCTAACAGTCTAAAAAAAAGTCTCTATAAAGTGTGAATCTTTGTTTATTAGGTGATCCGAGTATCCTTCGGATCACCTATTGTATCTGTACTGATTCTTTATTTCTGGACAAAAGTTGTGCAGAGATTAACTCAGAAAGTCTTCTGCCTATCAATTTCAAAATTATACCATATATGTATCATGTCACAAAGACGACAGATTTTGTAAAATCATTGTGATCAATGGACCGTGACGTCACTATGACGTCATTATGTGAAAACACATTTTCATTAATATCTCATTAATGGAAAGGAATTTTTCAATGAAATTTACGTCACATATAGTTCAAATCAAGCGTATTCTACACATTCTCTCACATTTCAGTTTACACTCAAACCGTGCGCGTACGCGCACGTTAAAATGTTGACATGCTCCAATCGAGCTCAAATTTTTTTTGCACACGTTTCAGATCATTTTGAGCATTTTTTTAAAAATTGAAAAAATTGAACGGACGCGTACGCGCGCGCACATATACGCACGCACAGCTCATATGCAATAGAAATTTCCTGTTTTTTCACTCTTATCGGCTGCCTGAAATGTCAAGGAATATTTCTACGAAGTTTCAAGTCAATCCGACTCAATATGACGTCATACGGGCCCGTCAAAGTTGAAATTCCGCGCGCGCGTCAATGGCGATGTACAGTGCAACTATGCCAAAAAACCGCCAATTTTAAATCCGATTTTACTCGTCAGGATGGACGGTGACCCCCCATTTTCTGTACATATTTTGAAAGCTGATGAGTTGTACATGTCATTTCATGGGGTGGCAATGCTGGCAAAATGATTAAAAGATATCAAATTTCTTAATAAAGTAAAAAAAGGAAATTTTCAAAATGACGTCATCAAATTTCAAATTTAGTCAAGCGTATCTTATCAATCCTTCATTGATTTTCACCAAGATTTCAGTATGTTGTAGTTTATTTAATGTTCTTTCAAACATAAAATTACAAAACTTTGATTGGATATCAGCATCACCTCGTAAAAATGGATTGAAAGTAATCTTGTCAAATTTGACCAGTTTACGTGTTATCTCTATGGGAGTGCAGTTTTTCTGGAAATGAAAATTGACACGACTATCTTTCTCGAGCACTAGCTCACTTACCCTTCGGTGAATTTCTCCCAGATTTTAATATGTTCTAGCTGAGACTTTACGCTACCGGAAACGTGCCCTTCATTTTTTCATATGATGTCGGGATCACGTCAAAAATTTTGGTTGAAATTCAAGCTTATTTTCGATGTATTGAGATATTTCTTTCTTTCTGCAACTTTCTTTGCAATAACTCAAGAAAAACAGGCCCTATTAACCCCATCTTTGGCACATATTTAGTTCATGTCACGTACATTATTTCATAAAATAACAACTACTTGAGCAGACACCATCTTCGGTATGTAAATTAGGGTCAAAGGTCATAAATGTTTCATCCTGTATCTTGGTGAATACCTGTTCTATCTTTCCCATATTTTGCACACGCAAAGACCATATTACAAGGATTATTTCACAAAATAATCACTTTTTGCTCAGATGCTATCTTGTCTGTGCAAAGTGGGGGCAAAGGTCATATGTACATCTTTCTGTATCTTCGCTATGACGTGTTATCTCTATGGGAGAGAATTTTTCTAGATGTGAAAATTGACGTGATTGTCTTTATCGAGCATTAGCTCACTTATGCTTCAGTGAATTTCTCCCAAATTTTAATATGTTGTAGCTGAGACTTTGTGCTATCATATGCATTCCTTTTAATTTTCATACGGTGTCGGGATCACGTAAAAAACGTGGTTGAAATTAAAGCTTATCTTCGATGTATTGAGATATTTCTTTCTTTCTACAACTTTCTTTGCAATAACTGAAGAAAAACATACCCTATCACCCTAATATTTTGCACATCTTTAGTTCATGTCACGTACATTATTTCATAAAATAACAACTACTTGATCGGACACCATCTTGGGTATGTAAAGTAGGGTCAAAGGTCATAAATGTTTTATCCTGTATCTTGGTGAATACATGTCCTATCTTTCCCATATTTTGCACACGCAAAGACCATGTTACAAGAATCATTTTATAAAATAATCACTTTTTGCTCAGACGCCATCTTGGGTGTGCAAAGTGAGGTCAAAGGTCAAATATACTTCATTCTGTATTTCCGTTAGTGTATACGGAATTCGGTACCAAAGATGGCAGGCCTGACTCCCTTTTCTAACTGAGAATCCAAAAATCACACGGCCAATGTCTCTAAACACAGATGAAACCTGTATAGTCATGCCTATTGTGATCAGGACTCGAATCATTGATAAAAAAAAAAATCGGATCACCTTAATTTGTCAGTAATGACAAATTACAATCTCTAGTTTGTTGTTGTTTTTTTTCAATGGATATCTTCTGGTCTTTTGCCATATCTTTTGCTAATGTAATAAACTCAGTGGTAATGACTTTGTGTTTGAGTGTATAGTTTGTATGTTGTGTGTGTTTGTGTGTTGTGTGTGTGTGTGTGTGTGTGTTGTGTGTGTGTGACTCTTCCAATTTGGTGCATGCAAGTGCATGGCATGTACACCTGTAGGAATGGGTACATTTGTTTACATCCTGTACTTGTTTTGGGGAGTCTGCACACAAGCAGGCCTGTTAACACATGCCCAAAAATAACGGTTGATAAAAATAGATTTTCACAAAGCAATGCACAAACAATTCATTCTTGTTTGTTGACACGCACGCACACACATACACACACACACACACATGTAACACACAAAAATCACTAACAATATTGTGGTTTGCATTATGTTGCAAAAATCAGTTCATATTGATTTTGTTGTTGTTGTTTTTTTATTTATTTACCATCACTGTAGTTTGCCCAGTTTAGTATGTGCGAATGGCAGGCAAAATCAAAATAATTTTTGTTTTTTCCACACCATGGTTCAAATCATCGTGCTAACTTCATGTGAAGGTGACCATGATCATGTGCAGTTGTTCTTTATTTGTGTAAGCATGCACAGTTCAGATATTTCAAGTGTTTTGCCCACAACTACAGTGCAATCCCATTTTAACAAACATGGTTATAACAAAATTCCGGTTACGACGGAATAGAAATTCAAGCTGCAACATTATTGGCTCTATGTTTGTTTGTTTGTTTTTACATTTATCTTTTCTGTCACAATGAAATTTTGATTAATGAAAGAAAACTGCTGGTCCCGAGGACTTCATTATAACAGGAGTCCAAATTTGCTGTAAAATCGCCCAATTTCCCAATATAGAAGACTTTAATTATGTCATAAACTCTCAGCTGCGCGGCGCGCCTCGCCCTAGCAGAAACTGGAGCACGCACTTTAGTGCCTGTATGGAAACCTAAAAAATGCGCAGCTTGGACTCCCAAGTTCATTGACCCTACCTGCCAAAATATCGAAAATCCTTCATAAATCCATAAAAATTTCAAGATCTCTACCAAAATTTAATCATCTGTACCTTGTGTCATTCTCAAACTTTCCTGCAAGTTTCACCCAAATCCGTGCACAACTTTTTGAGTTATTTTGCACACAGACAAACACACAAACAAACCAACGGTAATGAAAACATAACCTCCTTCCTTGGCGGAGGTAATAATTCCTCTGTGTGAATGGCCCTTTGTACAATATAGACATGACTTTAGTATGGTACATGTACCCCTTTCATTCGATGACACTTTTCTACTGGTGTGAGTAGAGGAGAAGAAACCCATTGTTTTAGTATATTTTTTTCGTTTATATTTGTTTTTTGCCCATTCGATGCGAATAGTCTCAGAGAGAAACGTTTGTTTGTCGAGCAGAGACAACAGTTCCCCCTTTATGCCAGCAGTACTATCAAATGTCATGCTGAAATTTCCCCAGCTGAAGCCCACAAACTGTGGTAAATAAGTTTCTCTTTTCTCCTGATACATTCTGCAGGTACTCTTGTGTCCTGTGGTTTAAATACAATGGTGAGACGGTAATGTGATATCAAGTAGTTTGCATTAATTTCATTCCCAAAGCAGAAGGTAGTCAAACTTGTTGGGAGTGTGGCTTTTGACCAAGATTTGTCCTCACTAGCAGGGTGTGAAGAAGGTCATAAACAGCCAGAGGCTCAAGTCACACAGCAGTAATTTAATGTGTACCATACATCACATTACACATGTTTTCACTTTGACTGTCTTCATTCTGAAAGGGGCGGGGAAGGGGGGTTGTCATCATGTATGGGAAATTAGTGATGTTGTCTGGAATCGAATGGGACATCCGTAGAGTTCAAGTGCTGTTAGCATACAAGTTCAGTGCAGCCTACAGTCATAGCTCTATGAATGAATAGGAAGCGTTCATTACAATGTTTGCTTAAATGGAATGGGGATAGTTTCAACATTTATCTCTACCACTCCTCAAAGAATATGTGGGATTCTTTTCAGATAAAGCAGCAGCTTGCAAAGCAGCCTCACAGCAGCTGATTGACAAATTGCCCTTCAGCGACAAAATTAGGCACTGATTATTCTGTGTTTTAGCGGTATGGTAGCCATGATAAAAGATGATGGGCTCACATATATACATTTCATGGCCACACTGAATAATCGATGCTTATTTTACGTCGATGAAGGGCAATTTGTCAATAAGGTGCAATTAAATAACTCAATGAAGGAATTCATGACTTTGAATGTCACAGTAGTTTCTTCAACACTGTGACACTTGATTCAAATACTGGCAGAGTGTTGGATTTAGAGATCTTTCAAAATGGTTTCAGATCACATAGGGTTCATGCAAAATTTTCATCACAGTTTTCCGTAGGATCAGCTTGATCTCTGAATGCTTCATAGAATCACAGGTCTTTAACCCCCTTCCCTCCCATTTTGCTTTTATTATGTAATTAATATTATGACATTACAGCAGATGAACATGCTTTTTTTACTTCACAAAATTTCTCAATCGAAGATTATCCATTTAGCCTTTGATGGCATTATTGCCTGATGATTGTATTGCTATTATAGGCAAAGATAATTTCTGTGATGTGAACTACTTGTGGCGGAGAGTGTCCTCACAAGTAGGTTGTGCCCCACATTCAATCCACTGCTAACATTAAGGTATATTTCTGTATGGTAGATCTCTTGGGAGCTAAATTATATCTAGAAGGCATCCAATTATGCTGGTAGGGCATTGCTAGCAAGGTGTTTTGCATAATGTGACAAAAAGTATGTGTCTTTATGTGCTCATGTACACCCTGTACAGGGTGCCGGAGGACTTTTTTGCATGGTCATCCTGTAAAGACTTATATTTCTTGGATGGTAAAGAACAGGAACACCTTGTTGCTATATGTGTCAGTATTTTGGTGATATGACACCATGAATTGTGAAAGAGATCATGCAAGTGCTATATTAGTATGTAGTGGTGATTCTTCCTATTTGTAGCTTACTTTCAGCTTTCAGGATGGAAAATGTCGGGTCCAAAGTTAAAAATAATTTCAGTACTTTATATTTTCTCTTTATGTAAGTCTTTTTTCGGGGGGGGGGGGGGGGGGGCTGGGGCACTCTTTACTCCTAATAAAACATGAAAATGTGTCATAGCTACAATGCTACCCCACAAAAGTCAAATATATCGATCTGAAAAAAAAAAATCATTTCCGGCAGACAATGACAAAGAAACTTCCTATCATTATCACTTGTAATACCATTCTCCGTCTTCCATAGAGAGAGTACTGTATCTTTTGGACACCCCTTTCCCCCACTGATGACTAGAAGGAATGCAAAGGAAAGCAATTTTGGTGAAATGGACTGTGCCTCTTGTCGTAGCTGCACATTCGTGTTTTGCCTCGTAAGGAGGAGTGTTAATGACCGTAATATCCTCACGATGTATCAGGAACTCATTACAGATGGATGACAGTAATTCAGTAACTCCCTCCTCACGCCTCTTCAGTATCGACTCCACTCGCACGCCGGAACGTTAACATTCTTGTCGACGTTGATGCAAGCATGAGCGAATCATGGCGTGTATTGTGTTTAAGCTTTGCGACCGTGGGGCACACAATACAGTTGACCTACATTAGAATGACAGAAATCAATATTTCCTTCCTTTCCAATGCAGTGAAATTTTCAGGTCTCTTTCTGGTCCTTAGTATGAAAAAAAAAAATGGTATAACAATATCTTTCACCAACCTGTGTATTATAATTCTCATAATTTGAAAAAAAAAAATACCCAGACCACCAACATCAGCAAAGTTGGATGGTCAGCAGGTCATCATATGTGGCATCTTGATATTAAATCATCTAAAAACTTTGGTGTTTTTTTTTTTTTTTGGTCACCTTGTAAAATTTGGTTCACACGCATGTGTGTGCTGTGTTTTAAATGAGGGATGATAACAGTAAACAATAGTATAAAGATATTGGGAAGGTGTGAAATAATCTTGAGGGAGTTTTGTTCTCAAGCCATCAATTAATAATTTTGCTATCTGAAAAACCATCAGGCAATGTGGGTAAAAAATATTACCCTCCCGTTCATACTTGTTCCCGAATGTGTTTTTCAAAAAATGAAAATTTGTTGAATTCTCTTTCTACTTTTTATATATTATTCTATGCTTATGACATCATAAACTGCAGTGGTCTTCTCATCCAACAGTGACTGCGCAGGAACTTTTAAAACTCATAAATTTTGGACAGATTGTCCAGTTTTTCCTCAAACTTTCACTGATGTGTTATACAGATATTTGCTTTCACTCGGTTTACATGTAAATTAATGTGGACTTGTCCTTTAAATTAATTGAAATCCGGAGGAGTAATTGTGGTATCGAGAGTCAAATCTACCATAGATTTCTTCCCCCTGACCTCCAGTCTGTGTCACTGAAGGTCAAGATGGCAGAGAATGACATTTCAATATTAAAGTAGTAGGATGACAGGTCAAAAGGTCATTGTCAGTAGAAGCCCAGAGGGATGTTGGAGGTCAGGGGCTCAGGTGGTATGGGAATCAATGGTTGGAACCAAGAGCCACACCCAGTCTAGTCTTGGTTCCAGTCTGTTTAATTTTCCCTCTTGTTTTGATCCTTTCACACCAGACTGTGTGTAGTACATTAATGATGCACAGGTCTGAGTGTATCTGTAGGAATTGTGTGCAGATCAAAGGTAACCATAGAATGCTTTTAACCCAGGAGGCGAAGCTGAGTGGGTTTCAACAAAATTCCATAGTTGCTTATTTCTATGGTTTGGTGCTGTATATCTTTTTTTCTTTTTTTTTTCATAATTCATTAGCATTTCATTGGTTAGAGTAAATTGTTTTCTTTCACTTGAAACCTTTGTTGTTGAATTGTTTGTTTTGGTTCTAGAATTTCCAAGAACTCTTCATGCGAACTTAGATAACTAGATCATTCTTGAATTCACAACATACTTTCATAGGAAATTAAAGTTTTTGTTCCTATCTTTACAAATTGTATATACAGTGTACATATTTCATTTTAATACTCTGCAGCTTCCAGGAATTTTACCAGTTTTATGTAATATTTTTTTTTTACAAAAAAAAAACATGTTATTGAATCTCTCTCAAAGATGTGCAGTGAAATCTAGATGTACCAGTTTCATAATCATAATTATGGCAATTTTTTTTCTGCAAAATTCCCACTGGACATGATTAAAGACCTGGTAGTGTTGGGTTTACCATGTAGTGGGAAAGCTTGCCCAGCTCGGATACATATTTGAGAATCCCTGTGAGAAATTGTGTGCAGCTTTATCACTAAACTCTATGCAAGTACACACATAGCCAAAGAATCTCTTCTGGAGTCGACTGCTACCAATGAGCATATGCTTTGAGCTTCATTCGCCGACAGACACTACTCAGTAGATTTTTTGAATGAGTATATGTGACCCGCTACAACAAAAGGATCCTAATAGTCCAGGCTAGAAGGCACCCAACCTTGTTTTTGGATATATACAATGTTTTTTGGTGGTTTCTTGTCAATTCGAGGGTGCTGATTCTAAATCCAATTGATGCCACTCGCGTAACCTTGAGCATTTTCGGCAAAATGCAAAAATCCAAAATGGCCGCCAGATATGCTAATTCGGCCGTGATAAACATAATAATGCGCATTATATGACAAATTATTCCACCAATCTTTGTACATTTCTGTTCCTAGAGTTACTCCATCTGCATTTGCAAGAGAATTTTCATTTCATATAGGTTCATTTAGTATTTAAAGCTTATTTTTATTCAAAATGGCCGCCATTCCTATGCTTATGTACTATATGAATGGCAAAACATAATGCATGGGAATATAGAACAAATTTACTGTATTTCCAGTCCCGTACCTACGCTGTGATAAAGTGTTGCATGTGTAATACAAATATGTTGGGTGTCACTTACAATATAGAGGGCCTACATGTATATTTCAGCATTTAATATTCATAAACCTTACTATGTTTAACACAATTTCTTATCTATTTCATTTTGTCTCAACAACGAATATAAGTTCACTAAACGTCTCGGAAGAAATCAATATACAGATGTTGTAATATCATATTCTACACGCAGGTTGAATATAAAAATGTAATACTAACACAATATATTAAGAAGCCTAGATGCATTGTATATATCAAATAATGTTGAAAATGGAGGGGAATCTAGAAAACAAAGCTTCTAATATACATTCCCCTATAACCATATTAACAAAGTACAGAAAATCCTATACAGTAAGTGCAGAGACACATGGTTGCAGACAAAAACATACCGGACGTTAATGACACAACTAAAAACCCTTTACATTATAGATTTTTTTTTTCTAGCAAGGAGTTGGGCGGGGGAGGGAGGCGAGTTTGAAATGGATCATAACCTCCATCACTTTGATATGATATAATTTAGAAGTACCGCCTTGATATTAGGCTATAGAGTAAACTTGATTTTCTTCTTGACTTAAAACAACGACAAAAACTGGTGAAGGCATAAACGAAACTGTCTAAACGCAATACCGTACAAACTATTCATTAAACATCAACAAAGGAGCAGTGAGATACCTCTTTCAGTTCTCTCACAGTTCCCAGGTGTTGATAATAATTATACACTTTGACATCATGATCTCATTCAGTCTTGTCTTAAAACTAAAACTGTAATTTTTATTGTCTTTAAAGAACCCTTTAATTGGACGTTTGGCAACAGGTGACATCAGCCCTAAATTTGCAGAAATCTCAGGCTAAAGATGCATATTAGTCTTGCAATTGCTTTAATTGAAACCACATCTGGTGATGTTCAGCACTTCCTCAGGGGTCAGAGGGCGATTATTTGCCATAGAAACAGAATGAAGACATGAAGACTTGCTTGATCACCACCCGTTGAAGCCCTATGGCTTTGTTGCCAGGCCAGAGACAGTGTTGTAGGTAACTTAGGTGGTGTCAGAGATGACATCAGACCAGCATCTTCACCAACCGGTTTTGGGGTCAAAGCTTTCAAGTTACGGGAGGGAAATCTAGGCTTGTGGGATTTCAGATGCATTGATGGCAGGTTTTTCAAGGGGGCATTTCATGAAGCGTTTTGTCAGATCTTCTCTTTTTGACTAACTGTTATAAGCTACTAAAATCCTTGCATCTGATTGGCTGAGAGCAAATTTGTCAGACAAATTTTTCAGACGAAATGCCCCCATGCTATCGTGTTTGGAAGGTCAGGGTATGCGTTGACAGCACGTTGACTGGTGACACTTGCCATCCTTTCCATCCAGCGTGAGGGAGAGTGATCGAGTGCCAGTCACGGTGTGAAGGAAGGTAGACTTCCTTAGCCTATGCTTGGAAGGCTTGCCATAGAGGGCTACCTTGAACACAGCATTGGCAAGATGGTTACTAAGATGGAAGGCATGGGTCGGATGATAATCTTATAAAGGTTGGGGCAAAGTCTCTAGAAAGTGAAGAACTCCTCTATTGTCTTGAGATGGGTCAGTACTCGGCTCATGTCATCCAAGGACTGTCTATGAGACGTAAGAGCAAGATCATTTGCAAACTTCCTACGTGAAGGGAATGTTATGTCACCATGTATATGGTAAAAAGAGCTCTAGTGGAGTTAGTTTACAGCCACCATTAAGGAGGCCATCATTCAGAGTCCGAACACGGCTGGTCTGGTTACCTAGAGCAATCCTGAATCTGCAAGTGCTCAAAGACTCCAACCCCAAGTACCTTCTGATCTGGAGATTCTCCCGCCTGAAACCCCTAGCAAACGGGAGACTCCAACTTGATATGCGCGAAGCGCATAAATTATGAAGAGCGCGAAGTTCCCTGCGGCCGGGGTCCAGGGCCCGCTTGAGCTCTGGAAGCTCTTATAGGGTTCTTAATGTTCTTTTGTGCTATCTAAGGCTTGTTTTTGAACATACGAACACACAAAATAAGAAATCATTTCAAGTGGGAGATACAGAGCCAAGGCAGGAGAAAGTAAATCTCAAGCGGGAGAACGGGATATTTTGCAAAACGGGCTTTCGGCGGGAGATCTCCCGTCGAAAGCTGGAGAGTTGGAGTCTCTGAGTGCTGAAGATTAAGGACAAGCAGTGTGAAGTTGTTATAACACTGCTTTCAGAATGAGGCAGCACTGTACAGATCTCAGAGTCTCTCTTGTCTATCTTGACATCATATACGCAAACACATTCACTCAGAAAAAAAAAATGGTAGAATTCATCTTCCATATGTGACCCGCGACAACGGTTTCAGGCAAAAGTCGCAAGAGCAAATTCCCTCCTAGGCGGGGTACAAAGATTTTGACCATTATTTTTGCCGATTTAGGTTTTTTGCAGAAATCGAATCTTTGATATGTTTTCTACATCTACACTAAATTTCATAGCATAAGACTAAGTTTTTCCTATCGAAAATGGAGTTTTAAGCACCCTATGTTGGATCGCACTCGTCAGTTTCGAGCTTCTTTTGAACGCCGCGCCAATATCCCCAGCGTTGCTACGGCGCAGGGTCTCGCATGCGATTGGCCGGTGCGTCGCATACATTTACATAATTCGGCTTTCGGAGACACCAGTTGCAGCGTTTGGGGAATGCTTTGTCCAGGCGTGCGTGCACGATTACCTGCTCCATTGTTTTTGCTATAGTGGTTTATATACGCTCGCTCTGTAGTGCGTGCTCTTCGTTTGGCTTTCTATCCAAACTATTCTACCGCAATGTTCGACAACGGAAGTGAAACAAAAATGATGTAGCATGACATAACCGTGTGAAAAGAAAACTAGATATTCTCAAATGTGTGTACTTGTACATGTAGTAAAAATTGTGACAGCAGACTGACTCAATGGAAGGTAGATGAGAGGAAAGGAGCGGTAACATGTGACTAATTATATTCGAATACTACACGTCAAGATCGCACCAAACTAACGAGTCGTGTTTGTTTGTTTGTTTCTTTTAATTTAATTAGCACCACCGAACAAAGCAACATATGCATGTCTTGTAAAAGCAAAACAAACAGGAAGCGTGACCCTTGCCAGCACTAGCAATTTTCTGCCTTCAAAAGGGTCGCCAATGATATAGACAAATCAACCACAATGAAAACGCGATTTGTAAAAGTGTGGATTCGCCACCGCTCCTGTTACATGCACTCGGTCATGGCGTGTGGATGCCATTGCGTAATGCGTGCACCAAATACACATGTACATGTACACCATACAGCTGTACGTGCAGTTATCGTATTCGCCATGTTGAAAGACGTACTGTAAACAAACCCGAGCGAAACGCATTGTTTTTCGGCTCCATACGCTGAGCTCCGAGGAAGGTGCCCGGGAAATTTGACTCTCTCAGTGAGCCAATCAGAAGGCGATGTGGTTGCTAGAGGCGGAGCTTAACATCGATTGGCACCATCGTACGGATGGGTGATTCTCCCCTCGCATCGCCGCTCGGACATTGTCTTTGAGAAAGAGGTGAATCTTCAAAGCCTGTTTTCTCGCAATTTTGTCAGGCTAACAACTTAAAAAGTGCATTTTATTTCTCTTTCTATGCCCACTTATGGTGTCGAAGAATGCAAGTGTTTTATATCAATGCAAAGCTTAGGAAATGGGCAATGTGATTCAGTGAAAAAAATGAATTTTCAAAATTCCCGACTTTTGCCTGAAACCGTTGTCGCCGGTCACATATAGTTCATCTAGGTTAACATGAAAAACTTTTGGGCCTTGTTTTCATTTCAGAGATTTGACAACAGGAAGTGAGGTGGTCCCTTTTTTCCACTTTCCCCTTTCTCATGTTCTTTCTCGGGTGAGGGGACTGAAAAGTTTGTATGATACCGCTTTAGATAATGTAGAACAGGAAAGGTAATTGGAAATTTCATTTGTGTCATCATCTAGGATTCAGCCTTTTATCAAATTGTTCATGTCTAAGAATTCCTGATAAACGATGTTGATGTTGGCGTCAATTTAAGCTTCGGTGGGTTTTACCAAAATTCTTTGGAAAAATTCAGATTGGGGAAGCAAATTTGGATGTATGCATCAAAGATGAAACAGCTTTTGTTAGTGACAATCCTCTGATTTATCAGCACACAAATTGAGAAACAGTGTAACTGGGTGACAGAAAAAAGAAAGAATATTTGTTTGTTCCATGAACACTTTGCCGTTCATATTGTGCAGGAGTATATGAGTGGCATTCATTTTTAAGTTTTGTATGAAGAATATATTAAGTCTAAAAACAATACATTTTCTGTTTGTTTGCTTGTTTGTTTGCTTGTTTTGCTAGTGGCACTCATTAGATTTGCATGGCACATGCAAAATTTGATAAAAGCGTAGGTATGTGACTGAAAATTCGTCTTCTATTCCTATGCATATTTTTTGCCATTCATATAGTACATGAGTATAGGAGTGGCGGCCATTTTGAATTGAAAATAAGCTTAAAATACTAAATGTACCTCTTCAAATGAAAAGTTTCTTGCATGTGCAAGTAGAATTACTCAAGGAACAAAAATTTAAAAAACTTTAATGGAATAATTGGTCATAAAATTGACATAACTGGGATTATCATGGCCAAATTAGCATATCTGGCGGCCATTTTGGATTTTTGCATTTTGCCGAAAATGCTCAAGGTTACGCGAGTGGCATCAATCGGATTTGGAATCAGCACCCTCGAATTGACAAGAAACCATCAAAAAACATTGTATATATCAAAAAACAAGGTTAGGTGGACTTTCTATGGAGCCTAGCCTGGACTATAAAGTCGCTGACGGGTGAGCCGAGAAAATTGAGTTTGAAGTCAGATTACCAAAATCTGTCAAAACGTTCGGATTTCTGTTTTTAACATAATTTTGTGGTAATGTATCTTCTATCATCTGCCTAAATTTCGAAGCTAAATGATCAAAGGAAAGGCCTGAAAATAGCATTTTTCTGGGCCATGCGACTTTAGGATCCTATTGTTGTAGCGGGTCACATATGTAACTTGTTGGGCAGTGAATGAAGATCAGTTTAATCAGACCATTCATTGTTCCCCATGCTACTGTGTTTTTAAAGGGATGGTACAGTATTGGTGGAGTCGAGAATTGGGCTTTTAACTTTTTGCGAGATACCAAGAAAACACCTATGATATAGTACAGAGCATACCATTTTAAGAGGAATTCAAAGTTTATTTGATGAAAATTGGGTTTGGAGTGACTGAAACATCCAAAAACAAAGTAAAACAAAGCAATCGTTGTGGGTCCCACACTTTATCAGAATCGCTCTTTTTTTTGATATCTCAGCCATTTCAATTAAATGTTGAATTCCTCATAGAATTACATGCTCTTTCATACAATGTATTTCACAAGAGGTTTCTCATTATCTCACAAAAAATGTTAGAAACTTGAAATTAGGTCTCAACCAATACTATACGATCCCTTTAAGAGATTAGATCTGCACACAGATCTGTAAACAGTTTCACAGCTATCTGAACCATAAAGCCAGATGTTGTATTGTCGATGTGCAGGAAATAGGCAGAATATTGAAAGAGAAATGAGCCTATGAAGCAGGATGTTTTTTAGAACGGCTATGAAAAAGTCTGCAAATTTATTTGAATGGCAGTACAGTAAAACAGTATTTCTAGTCTGACTTTTCCTGGGCTATTATGAACACCTGTTTAACACAAAGTGCACAAACTTGGCACAACACCATGTATTGTGCAGTGTTTTGAACATCTGGTTTACAGCTAGTTTGGTTTCAGGAAATTTGGTCGGTGAACGAGTTTTATCAAATCTTTGATTACATCAAAACGTTATGCAAAAGTCTAGGACTTTTAAGGATTTGTGAGGACATAATTTGGCATCTCTTTTCATTATATTCATATTTTGTTTGTTCTTGAGACATTTGTGGGAGGGGGTCAAAACTGAATTTTTAATGTACATTCTTATATACCCTCTGTATGAAAGTACTGGGATTTGAATATGAATTAAATTTCATTTTTATTTTTTTGAAGATGGATGTTAAGAACAAGCAAGTGGCAGTCAGAAGTATGGAAGAAGTAGCGACAAGCGAGTGAAGAATCTTAAGAGTCTCGTTATACACTCTGTGTACGAGTGCGTGTCAGCTCTCGGCTCTTCCACATGATGAATCGATTATTCTGACAATTGTTAAAGTCAGACGTACCTCTGGAATCTCTTCTGAAAACCACAAGCTTTGTGCAGCCAGTCCCCAGCAGGCAGCTTACAGTTTGCTTGGCAACGTGCTGTGCATACAATTTACATTCAAAATCTCACATATCAAGCTCTTTATGCACACTCTCATGCAAAATCTATCTGTAAAATGCTATATTTATTGTCTATTATTATGAGGAGGAAACTGGACAGTTTGTTTTCTGTATTTTTCTTTATATCTATTTATTAGGAAAACACCATTTTTTTTTTCTTAAAAAATCTAAGCATGTGGCTTAAAGGGTGTGTACAGTTCTGGTCGAGGTGAGGATTTAGCTTTTAACGTTTTGCGAGATATTCAGAAACCACTCTATGAGATGTCAAAGAGCATGCAGTTCTAAGGGGTATCAAAAGTTTATTCAATGAAAATCGGTTTTGAAATGGCTGAGATATCCAAAAACAAGGTGAAACAAAGAGATCCTAATAAAGTTGTGGCATGTCGCCTTTTATTATTAGCACTTTTGGGGATATCTCAGCCATCTGAAAACCAATTTTCATCAAATAAACGTTGAATCCTTCTTAAAATTCCATGCTTTTTCATATTTCATAAGAGGCTTTTCATTATCTCACTTAGGAATGTTCAAAACATGAATCCCCACCTCAACCAGTACTGTACAGTCCCTTTAAGATTCCTGCCATAGGCTTTCCTACACATACTGTACTTTTCAAGGCATTAATCCCGCTGTATACTGTATAGTGGACTGAGCTGGGAGCCCAGACAGACAGTACATATTATAAGGCCTATATACACACACAGAACCAGTACTTCAGAACAGGAAAGAAAGTGATCAGGGCATTGCATCCGGTACAGCAGGAAATATCACTTGCACAAAGATGAAAAGGGGGGAAAGTGGCATGTATACTAGGCAGTGATACGGCCATACGTACAAATGTAGCTGGATGTACCAGTGTGAAAAGCGCGCTGTAGAAGGATATTTACTTAGGAGGAAGGAAGTGGAAAGAACCATGTTGGCCAGCCTGCCGACGCTCCGAGTCCGAAGATGTTATTTGATTAGCACAGGGTAGACACGCTGGTGGAGATTTTTGCTTCAAAATCACGAACCTGTCCTTGCTCAGTGGATAGCAAACGTCCGTCATTTGGGTAGCTCTGGCGCGCACTAAAAAAGACTAGTATAATGCTATTTTTTTTAAGAACTGTTGAATGATAAAGTAAAAATTTAATAGAATACTCCCCCCCCCCCCTCAAAAAAAAAGCAAGATAATACAACTTATTCAATATGGCTGGCAGCTCTGATATCCCATGTTAATTGCTATGCAGTAAACAATGATTGCACATGGGCTTCGAAGCAGCATTTGAGTTTTTCTCTGCTCGTGGCTCAATTTTAGGGTCCCCTCATTCTGATATCAGGGCCCCTGATATACAGAAAGTAGTATCAGCGACTTTAAGAATGTTGACCAAAAAAAAATATATGATTGTGATGATAATGACAGTTGTCTATCGTTATTGTCCGTTTACTTGAAGCACCCTTTCACAAACTGTGGTGCTCAAATTGTACTTCCTTCATACAATTTTGCCAAACATATAGGCCTACAACTTGTGTATTGGATAGCAGAGATTTGGCAAGACACTTTTCCTCATTTCCTAGTCTTTTTGGGGACTAAAGACTGAAATGCTGGTGTCCCTCAATCTTTCAACAGTCTCTTACCCTAAGAATCCCAAAGAATCTTCTCCTTTTACTCTCTATTACAATTGAAAATGCAACTTGACCAAGATTAAAGGATCTTCCTAGTTTGATTGATCTATTGCAGTAGCCAAAAATCCTATACCAAGAACTCACCACCTGGTCATCTCCCAGGCAGCCAGCCAGTCGACCAGAGGTCCCAGTTTCCAAGGATCCACCCCGATTAAACCAGGGAGGTGGGATGCCTGATTAAACCACTAGCTGGTTGTCACTATGCAGTGTACACGCCATGTCAATCACTCTTATCAAATTATGAAAAATATTCAAAGTATGACCTTGCCCATACCCACACTGAAACCAAAGATCCCCGCTGATACACGACACTACCAGAAAAATACAAGGTAAGAAAGAGAGTGGTATCAGAAGAAAACAGAAACCATGCTCCTGGGTACTTGAAAGAGAAGCAGTGCTGAGAACCATTTTACCGAGTCCTGGTATTCCGCAATGGTGGTGGTTACAAACCAGCAGATCACTGAAAGACAGCAAGATAATTCAATCATTGTAAAGGCAAACACTGCATGCACGTCCTATGGTTACTGTCAAGCTGTTTAAAGCTTGTAGCACAGCAGTGACTTGACTGGCTAGGGTTACCTTTTTCATCTTCACAGCAAGTAAACATAAATGATGCATGGAAAGGTTGCAGATAATGCAAAGAAAACCTTCACCACCACTACTACTGACAGTTCTGCTCAAACTGGACATTGGTTTCATGAAGACTTTGTGCCTTTTTTTTTTCCAAACATAAATTCTTATATTTTTGGTGAAAATCATAAAGCAAAAGACAATTTTGTCAGCATGTGTAGCCTCCAGATATGATTAATTTTGCAGAGGAATGTATCTGCATCATTTATAACTAATTGATGATCAAACTGTCATTTCTAGGATTGATGATATCTTGCTATTAAAATTTCAGCATTCAGTAAGTTACACTTTTTTGAGGGGGGGGGGGGGGGTTGGAATTGTTTTCTTGCAAAGTGATAAGGCCCATAAGAATAAGTCCTAACAATTCATTTTCACAGGCAGGGTTCTTGCTCTCTTCAGCTCAAATCTGATGGTTAGAAAAGCTTACACCGACAAAGATGAGCGAATCTGTGTATCCTGTGAGGAAATTAACATGGATAGAAATGTGCCATCTTTCACTTGTGCAACCCCTGTTTTTTAAAGGGGGAAATCCATCCCCAAAACAAAATAACTTTAGAAGAAAGAAAGGAAAAACCTTCTGAACATTTCAGAAATGACAAAAATCTGATAAGAGATAAGGAAGGTATGACTTTTTGAATTTTTACTTTTTATTTTTTATTTTTTATTTTGGGAAACGCTTCTTGACCAGTCCTTATGAATATTCAAATGAGTGAGTTAGTGTTGTCATGCCCTCACAATATTTTATGTTCATTATATGAAATTTGGAAAATGTGTTATTTCTAGCCAATGCAGGTAAATTCATAAACCCATACCAAAATATATCATAATTAACATTGATTCTTGTTAATTTTGGGTGGTTTAAGTCAAGTTCTATATTTTTGCAGCTGAATATGAGATTTTTTGGGGGTCATTTCTGTACATATGAAATCATTAGGAAATTGTAATGGCATGACACGAAGCCTGAAGCCCCATTTCATCTGAAATTATACCATCTCTTTAATGATCCGTTAGATGAATTGAACAGCTCAAATAACTAGTGTGCATTATGTTGAAAAGATCCACGTCCTGTTTTCATAGAGAGTTCTCATCGGAAGGTTCACCATTATCCTGGAAACCATCACTGCGCTTTCACGCAGAAATCCGGTCTCCTTCAGGACCGGGTCTTTCTCAGTAAATTCCTCGGGTAGATTAATTGCTTGCAATCCTAACCACTCGAATACCAGATGTGAAAGTGTGGGGAGGTACGTGCTAATGGGTGATCTGATTAATTGCGCATATTATAAGGTGATAATTCTTGTCTGAACTGTCCTGATAGAAATTAACAGAGACACTCTGCTTCATAGTTTCTAGACAAAAGAAAAAAAAAACGTAAGAGAACTGCACTTTTGTTTGTGCGTTTCATTATTGTTGTGTTTGTGCGTTTCATTATTGTTGTGTTTGGTATGGTATGTGCTTGTTTTTGTATTGAAAGTGAACATGGGTTGAATGAAATCCATGGAATAATTAATAATGATTAATATTATCTTTTAATGCACTGCTCACTTGTCATTGTGGAAATTACAACTAGTTTAAAGTGAAAACATAGTTCTCATGTGCTTTTGCAGAACTGTCAATTTTTTTGCTCCAAAATGTACACAATATGCATAAGAAATGTGTCAAATAATATGCTTCAATAACACATTTTCAGTTAATATAATGACGAAAGTAAGAAATATTAGCCATAAAGGTGTGCTGGAAGTACAAAAATCTACAAGCATACCCAATCAGTTCAGTTCAGTTTCAGTTTATTTTATTTTTGTACAGGACCTGCTTCAGCCACTTGTGGTTGCTATTAAAGTAATTTTTTTTTTTTGTGTAATTGATTATCGATAATCAACAAATGGGCCGCATTAGTATCCATTGATCTTTCACGCTTGAGTGAATCCCATGGAGCTCTTAGGAAAATATGATTGCTAGGACATGATCGATCATCATGTAACATTCTACCCACTCAGACGACGATTGAGCTGGACGTTCTCCTCTTCCCTGCGTCGTGCTGAAAAGTAGCTTTAGATTATGCTAGGACGCAACCTATAAAAAATAAAATGGCGCCCCCGTATGATCGATGCATGAAGTAGCTCGGTACATCGTGAATTGAGCGGACGTAAAAATAGCCCAGAACGAGTCGTGAAAAACTCAGGCAAAGCAAGCTATAAATAGATCGACTTGACGCGCGTTTCTGCGCATGCTCAGAACATGTTTTTTTCCACTGAACGTCCCCATAGCGAAAATCTAAAGCTCCCTAATGCTGAACATGGAGGGCTTATGTGGAATAAAAGTTGTGTACTATGATCAAAGTTATTCTATGCTTTTGATCTCAAAATACTCTGAAACAACTCATTACTCTGCCAATTGCGTCAGCCAGGTACGTTTCTTAGTACACCCTTTCAATGTAATGCAAACATACTCCAAATGGTGTTGAAAAATGAATTCTGAGCCCTTCTGAGAACTATATTTTGGCTTTAACACCATGCAGTCGATTTGTAAATGGATTTGACAGTTTTATTGCTCAGCATGTTCTCACGCTATTTGAGAAGTCCAAAAGATGACATCATTTTTTTTTTTCAATCATGTCTCAGCACCTATGGAGTTGTTCACATATCTGGGAGTGGGTTTATGCCAGGTTTGGAGTTCAGTGATCGACATGAATCGTGACGCAAATGAAAGTACAATTTGTAGTTTCTGTTCATGGGATTGTTTTTTAGTTTTATGAAATAATGACAAGCTTAGATTTTGTACAAATGATCAAAGAGTTTACAGAAAAACTATGATCTAGTGAGAACTTTGTAAAGATTACTGTAAAACTAGCATGAAAACAAATGCATTCAAATATTTTTGCTTGTTATGTGTAACACTATGTAATGTTTTGATTCCATGGAATTGAAAACATGCAAACTTGATTTTATTCTGCCAAGTGCGAGTGGGCAAAAAATTTTCACTTTTACTGTATGCATTGTTGTATTTTATATAATTCAGTTTATGTCAGTACATTTTTTATGTTTTACATATCTTCTGCAGTTATGTGGGAAAGAAGATACTGAACATGTTACCCCAAAAAAGTATTTCAACAAATGCTCGCTTGTGTGTTTGAGCCTAGGTAAAATTGTTCAGCAGAAGAATGTATGCACCCATTCCAAAAGAAGTAAAACAAAAAGGAGAAAAAGCAACATTACAAACCATGTAAGCAGAATTAGGGTGGTAGAATAACACATCTGGCTATATTATACTCGGGACTGTCCTAGGTGAATGCCTAGTACATGAGATGAATTATATTATTACCTCCGCCAAGGGAGGAGGTTATGTTTTTGTTACCGTTGGTTTGTTAGGCCGTGTTTATGCTTCCCTTTTTCAGGCCAGAATCAGCGTTTTGAAACGTGATTGGTGCAAAACGCCGTTGCGTTCATGCTCACTTCAATAGCAACGCTGATTCAAAACGCCGATCCAAAATGCACAAAAAGGTGCGTTTACGATCGGCGTTTCTGACTAATCACGTTTGACGGGGAAGCATAAACGTAACAGCATTTCTAAACGCTTTTAGAGCGATGTCAACTAAACGCCTTTCCGGTTCACGTGAAAAAATGTGCGCCACCCGGCCAGCCAGCTACCCTGGCCTGTGCAGTTTTCCCATGTACTGTGCATACGCATGTCTTTCCCAGCTGCTCTCCCAGGCCAGGCCACCGATCGCAGCGCGCGCCCCAATTTGACCTGCCTCTGCTGAGGTCAGTGAAGCAATTGCAAACGCTCTTTCCAAGGCTCGAAGAAAGTGAGCATAAACAGTGCTCCCGTGAACGGCGTTTTGAATCAGTGTTTCGAATGAGCATTTCAAAATGCTGATTCTGCCTTCGCAAATTGAGCATAAACACACCCTTAGTTAGTTTGTTTGTTTGTTTGTCCGTGTGCAAAATAACTCCAAAAGTTGGGCACGGATGTGGATGAAACTTGCAGGAAAGGTTAAGAATGACACAAGGAACAGATGATTAAATTTTGGTAGTGATCTGGAAAATTTTATGGGTTTTATGAAGGATTTTCGATATTTTGCCACGTAGGGTCAATGAACTTGGGAGTTCAAACTGTGCACTTTTGAAGTTTTCATTGCGCGCACTCAAGTGCGTGCTCTAGTTTCTGCTAGGGCGAGGCGTGCCGTGCATCTGAGGGTTTATGACGTAACAAAGGCTTCTATATTGGGAAATCAGCGATTTTTCAGTGGGTGGAAATCACTGATCTCTATGGAAGAGCAAGATCATCGATGGAAAGTAACTGCTTGGCGGAGGTCTGCTCTCTCGGAGTGCTTTTCTAGTTTCATTTATTTATTCCAAATGATCAATCACAAACTGGTTTAATTTTGTGCATTATATGATTTCTCAATTGTGCACATCCCCCTTCTCCAAAAAAACAAACAAAACAAAAACATAAACAAACAAGAGAAGGGAAAAATAATGAGAGAGGACAGAGATTATATTTTTCTAGCGAAAAAAAGAAAGTAATAATGATAAAATTTTGTTGTACATACCCAGTGAACCAGTAAAAATATTCTGGCACTCAGTGTAATGACTTCACTCTTTGGGAAGTTGCCCTGACTAGAATGAGTTCATCCTTTCACAGTCACTCACTATTTGCTACACAGTGAAACAGACCGTTGTGCAAGCTCATAGAACCTAGCTGTTGTGATTTAAATGCCAAGGCAACGAGAAATGCATCACTTTGTAAGCACAAAAAAAAAAAAAAATACTTTCAATGCACTTTAAGTTGCCTGTGCTCACCACAGCATTTCCAGTGTTCAGTTAAACCACCAGGCTGAACTAGAATGTCACTGTTAATTCACAGAGCAATCAAAAAGATTCATGTATATTCATTCTCTTTGTGAGCATAATTTCCAATGTACGGTACAGCCTAATGGTTGCACTACACTTCCCACCAAACAGCAGGTGATAGATTCTTATCTATCTGTATCAATATTTCTCCCACTATGGTGCTCGAATAGGTTAGGTATCAGCAGGGAGGTGGTATCTACCACCTCCCTGGTATCAGATTTTTTATTTTTCGTAAAGCTAAGAATATCTTTGATTTCATCTGTAAGCAACATGAATAAAGTCAAACATGTGGCCCCTGCCAATGAAGTTTCTCCTGGGGTATATTGAAATGTTGCAGAACAGAAAAAGGGAAGAAAAAAAAAATCAAAATTCTTGTGCTTATTTTTGGACTAGTGCTAGTATAAAATTGCTTTTATTTTTGACCATTTGAACATTTCTAAGTATTACAGAGGATATTTGTTTTATCACAGTGGGGCTATGATGTTGGCAATGTTTCACAACCACATACACAGTATCAGTTCTTGGCAGGCTATAATCTAGGCTAAACAGGTAATAGGCATAATGGTAGGGGGTCCACCTGTAGTTTCTTACCCCCTTACCCTCATAGGACGAGAGTATGTTCTGTCAGTGGGGAGTGTTTGGAAGGAAGTCAGGTAGCATTCGCTAGGAAATGAGACAACTTCCTCTGGTGATGTGCGTCCCTGACTGACAGATCCGCACATCGCTGCATCACTGCAGAAGACAGTTGAATAACAAATGAGATTCTGAGCTCTGAACTATCGATTGTTCATATTTTTTTTTTTTACTAGTATAAAGTAATAGAAGGTTTCTGTTCTGTAAATTGACACGGTTTCTTTTCTTCTTCTGTACCTTCTGCAGTGGCTGAGGCTGGAGGGGTCGTGAAATCCAAGAACCTTGGAATGCAGGTGCAGAAGAAGATGCTGGGTAAGATGGTGACCACCAAGAAGGTTGCCAAGGTCTTCATCGATGACACCATGGGTGACCTTCTGGACAATGTCTACAAGCTCTGCAAGGAATACAAGCAGAGCAAGAAGGATGCCGAGAAGCTCATCAAGAACATCATCAAGATCGTCATCAAGATCGGCATCCTCTACCGCAACGACCAGTTCAGCGATGAGGAGCTGAAGATCATGGAGCGGTTCAGGAAGAAGTTCCGCAGCACGATCATGACCTTCGTCAGCTTCTGCGAGGTGGACTTCACCTTCGACAAGAACTACATGGTGGAAGCACTCTCGGCGTGTTCGGACTTGTTGAGCCAGTTGGTGGCGCGACACCTGACTGATAAGTCGCAAGGGAGGATAGACTATGTTTTCGGGTTCTTCCAGGATGGTGCTTTCATGGACACTCTGTTTGACACAAACAGTCCACTTAAATCTCATCTTACTGCAATTGTTGCAGGACTCAACAAGTTATTAGAGGAAGAAAGCATATAGCAAACCTGTCCATTCTTCCACTGTAATCTTTTTTTTTCAGAATTTCTTCTCCTTTTGTATTTTTGGAATTTTTATGAACATTATTGTGCAACTTTGATAACAAAGCACAAAAAGACATGTTTATACTCATGCATTTTGAATGACACTTTGTCCTGGCATTCCGACGATGCCGTTAGTGCAGGATTTGTAGAAACTTCTCACAGTCTTCACAAGATATGCAACAAACCCAGGAGCCTACATGCGGTAGGAAGGATCAAACAATCTCTGTGTTCAGATGCTAATCCCTCCAAACGTCGCTGCTGCTGCAGGATCGTGGAATCAACCAGTGTTGCGCCCTGAAAAGATTCACCGCTAGTCGGAAGATGTCTTCCCTCCTCCTGCATGGGGTCATACCCACATTACAGTAATCCATTGTTGGCACTGGATGGAGTAGATGGAGTTCCTTGACATGAAAGCACAGTGCCTCCACCAGGCCCTGGGCTGATGTAGGAGCCTGTTGATGAAAGTTGGATGACAGCTGGTGGGCAAGCTTCATTGTCAAAGTTAAGTTAAAGTAAAGGAGGGGAAAGTAAACCGTGATGTCATCAAGACCAGCCATCTGCAAAGCCGTCCGCAAAATCTTCAGAGAGGGCAGCAGACAATCGAGGTGTGATTTTTTTTTTTCAAACTTCTCCATGCGCCTCCTAGTCAGACGAAGTGATCTGTGAGAGGGCAGCGTTCTGTGTTGGTTTGTGTATTTATACCTGTTTGTGTTCTCCCGTTTTTAAGACTGTTCGAGCTTTTGTTTGTTTATGTTGTATGTTTTGTGTAAAAGGAGATTTTAATTTGGCAGGGTGCTGAATTTCGTGTAGGTGTGGTTACCACAGAAATATGCAGCTGTATCATATTTGTGTCTTTCTTTTTATGTTTCTACCTGGTGTGCAAGATGTCTCAACTGCAAGCCACTTTTTTTTTTTTTTAATTATAAATTTGTATCTGGGATGCCATTGGAGTATCTTGGTTTTTATTTCCTGCATTTTACTATCATATTTGTAGGGCTGTAGCCCAAAGAGTTTTGCTAGAGTACCTATGAAATCTGTAGGCCTTGTCATACATAGAAAGTGCTCCATTAAGTCTTGACAGAGGCGAAGTTGAAGGGGATGATGGAAGACAGGACTCGTTTGACAGGGGCAATTAACCCATTGAAGACGAACAGATTTTGCAGTAACATTCATTTCCCACAGGCACCTGCCTGAATATACTTGGGACTAGTCTTCGATGGGTTAACGCAGGACAAGGATATGTGAACTGCAACAACCAATTTCCTGAAGATGAGTCTGTAGAATATCAGATACCCTTGCTGCCCTGTTGTGAAGCAAGCAGTAGTTAGTGTATATCAAGTCTATTTTAGATGAAAGGAAAATACAAGAAGGCAGGGGGGAAAATGTAGAAAAGAAGAAGAATTCTGAGTAGTAGAAACAGTGTACTATGAAGTATACATATTGCTTGAGCCTCAAGCACTCCAGCTCAGGAAACCATGTTGGTTGCCGCATGCAATGCCTGAATTCTGGCTATCAGGAAAATGAAATGGCTGAAGAGCCTAATTATGCTCGCTAGAACTAGTTTCATTTGCAGCTGTAGTGGCTGTAAGCTGCTGTGTACAGCACATTATGTATAATGAATCTTTGCCCTATTCTTTGCCCTTTTGCATGTAATGTATTGATGCTCAATTTGTTTTGATACTAAACTAGCTGTTTTAACCAACTCGACCCTGTCAGCATCAAGTACTTGTTGTCATAGAAAGCTGTGGCGCAAAATATAAAACATATCCAATGACAACACACAATTCCTCATCAGTTGCCTTGCCCTTCTAGTATGAAAACATGTGAGACCCAAACAAGGGACCAGATGTAGATAATCGTAGTGAGATGTGTGAATGAAGAAGAAACAGTACTGGACTTTCTCCGTTTGTGCAGTATCCTCCTGACTGTAGAAATATGGTAGTGTTCATGAAGAGTACAGAGGAGCGTCCATCCAACTATGTATGCATGGTCTGAGAGTAAAGGGCTGACTGCTTGGCAGGCAGCTCAGTTTGTTCTTTGTGATAGCATTCAGCTGCAACAGAGTGGAATCTTGCGGCAGGGTGGGTCTGTGAAAGTGCCTGTGGAAATGCCATGTTTGATACATTGGTGGGACTAAGTAAAGGATGTTTCATGCTCTGTCTGTCCGTATGTTTGTGTGTCTGTGGGCCTGAGTATGTATGCCTGAGTATGTGTCTGAGTATGTGTGTGGAAAATGTATCGCCTGAGAGGAAGCTAATGTTGCGCACTCAGTGGGTTATTTGGCACCTCCTAGCTTCATCACGCTTGGCTAAATCAAATCAAAGTATGTCTAGAGATCTTAAAGGTAGTCAGCTTTCCCTTGCAACCCCCTTTTTTTATCTGAGTTGAAAAGAATACCACATCATCTATCTGCTTGAAATGTCTGTCACGTTTTAACACTCACAGAATATACCAGCTTTTTTAAAGATATTAGTATGAAATTTGTTAATGCAAATGTACGTAGTGGGATGACAAACAACCTCTGGCATATTTTATATGTACATGGAAGAAGCCTTTTTTTACCAGCAGTATAGTATGAAATCATTATCATGTATGAACAAAATCTTTTCTTGTCTCAATCATGTTTTTTGTCACCATTTTTAGAATATATGTGACATTTAACATGATTAATTCACTGATACAAAGCTGCATTAATCACCCAGTAGGTCAAAGGAATGAATGTCCCTTACCAGGGAAGTAATTTGCTCCTTAAAAGCAAAAGTCTGTCCTGTAATGTCTGGGGGACCCCCAACAAAATCAATCAAGCAATCAGTGGCTTATCACAGCAATCAGTCGCAATCAACCAGCGCTCTTATCTGATTGGTCAGTTTTGAATACCCGTCAATTACTCTTGGTTAGAAATTGAGTGCTGAGTTTTACGAGATGGGGAAGTTTCATTATGAGTTTCATCAAACTAATGGATTGAAGCTCTTCCACGTGCACTTGGTTTATCTTTCACAGCTAAAAAAAGAATGAAACAAGTATGTTCTGTGATATCTATGAGGAGTCCATAATGTCAGCTGCTTGAAGAAGCATGCATATGTCGACCTTATAACATCTTAATAGCATTCAGTTTGTTCCGTTGGACAGGTAGGATTTTAATTGGAACACTTTGGATTAATCATATTTCTTTTCATTCTCCTCACTGTTTCACTGTTTTGCATGTACCACATTCATCTTTTGTGCTTTTCTTTTCTCTCTTTTTTTGTTGTTGTTGGACAAGTGGCTCAGAAGAAAACTGAACATACCATCTTATTTTTAGAAGCATTTTTTTTTTCTCTCTCTCTGGTATCATACCCTTGGTTATGGCTATAGGAGAATTGATGCAAATAGCAACCAATGGCAGTCCGGTTTATGTTCAACCCTGAGGTATCTAATGTTATGTATGATAGCCTAACAATATAAAGGATGCCTTTATTCATACTGTGGAGGTAAGTAATTTTATGACTTTAAAACAACAATTTCATGTGCATATCAAATCATCCTTAGAACAAATAAACTAAGTACGCCCACATCAGCATCTTGTACACTTTGATAGTGCTGTCACTTTCCACACACACACATACAACTACACCCAAAAAAAAAACAAAAAAAACCCTAAATGATAATATGACTGCTATATTTGTAGCATTGCAAGCTATAGGGTCGACTTTCGATGTGAAACTGAAACTGGGCAATTAAAGGGGTTTCGCTTGCAAAATAGCGATATCTCCATTTTCACAGCTTTAAAATGTGTAGACAGGAAAATAAACTGAGTTATTCTTATCTAATACAGGGATGTATTACTAATTAGAACAACATTGCCATGTTTTCACACTATCAGACCGAAGATCTTACATCTGGCCTCTTCTGACGTGCCTCTCTGGTTTGATTTCAGGAGTGCAGATTCGTTACTAAAAAGATAATAAATGCGACATTATTGTGTCTACACTGTTCATTGCCAGTGAATGTTCAACTTTGTATTTACATTAGATTTCAGCTTCACCTCCTCCACTGAGTTCTCCAGAGCTGACAATAGCCACGTATGTAGGAGATTGTATTGACTCCAGTTAGCTTGTAGTCCATGACTGCATACTCTCATATTGCACTTGCATGGCACCTAATGTGTAGTGGCTGGTTTAGAATTCCATCTACAATGTACAATTGCAAGTGTGTTGTTCAAGCACATCTCTAGGTAGCCAGGTAACCAACTGTCTTTCAGCACAATGCAAATTTTGAAGATGGTGCCCGGTGTCTCATGTGATTTGATACTTCTCACTCGCATTATAAAACTTATGTTCATTTAGTAGAGATGAATTTTTGGTGACACTTTGTCACTGTTAGTATAGGGGCTTGTTTCCTATAGGGATGAAAAAGAATATAACGCATCAACAGTGGCCAGTTTGGATCATAATGTATTTTGGCAACTCTGGGGTATTGCTTAATTAAGAACACCTGTCACTTAAAGGAATACTATTTACATTCCTTGCTTCCCCCCCCCCCCCCCCTTTTTTTAGAAATGAACTACAGCCTTGAATTTGTTACATTTTTATTTGCAGTTAACTGAGATGTTTTCTTTCTTCCTCCCAGTTATACTTATAATAATCTTTATATGAAGTAAGGTATTTTTCCCACCAAACAGGCATCTACACTTGATTAGATTACCCACAATAAAAAAAAAGATATTCAAATTTGGAGAATATGCCGGTACGACTTGGAATTGTGGCGCTTCGCGATAGCACAGGTAAATACTAGGTCAGTTGAAATGAGAATTTGTTTTGATTTCAGCTTCTCCATATTATTTGCCATTTGTGACAGCTGCGAAGGGCATAACCACGCCCAGAGTAGCTCCGGATGCACTTTTACTGGTACGCCGGGTAATCGACAAAACAATCTATTAAACCCAGGCAGAAGAAAATGACATGGATGCTTGTATATATGGTTGTAGCACTTTCATTGAGTACAAAGCTTCCGTGGGAAAATTGCTGAGGTTAATTTCTGGCAGAGTAAAAGATCATCAAATCAACAACAGGATGGGCAGTATAATTTAATATCTTTCTGAATTATAAAGAATGAAAGCTGCTTGCCCAAATTTTATTTTAGGTGAAGCAGACCTGTTTACCACTTGAGAAAAAAGAGAAGAGATCTGTCTTTAGATCTTCTGAAATTGTTGCCACACACAGCTTTATCATTGTCCATGGCACATGTGAAGAAAATGCCTGTTCATATTAAATATACTTCATCTTTCACATCCTCCTTAAACATCTGCTCCTACCTTGAAATAGATAAATCCCCCGGTTGTGGACCCACGTTCTAGAATGAATTTCTCATTAAAGTGGTATGGTTCTTTCCTTGAGTCAATTGTTACCCAGTACAAATATGTAAGAATGTTGACCCTCACCTTTTCAAAAATATGTTATCGATTCCAAGATATACTACTAGGAATGTTGATGATGTATGACCTTTTCAGCTTGTCTAGCCCCTCCCCTTATAATTCTTGAAAATTACAAATTTTGATTAGAGGCCTTGAGTTTGGGCATTTGGTCTTGTAGAAATGTCAGTCAAACCATTGTCCTTGTGGCTTTTGGTAACCTCTGATTACGACAGAAATTGCTCAAATATATTTATGCAGTTATATGTCTTAAAACTGGGGTTTGCACTGGATAGTCCCCCCCCCCCCCCCCCCCCCCCCCCATGCCTAAAGGGACAGTGATGTTTGGAATGGTAGTATGATGCCTAGAATGGTACCGGTGCCCAAAATGGCAGTGGTGTCCAAAATGACAATGGTGCACAAAAGGACAGTGATGCCAGAAATGGGAGTGGTGCCCAAAATGGCATTAGGCCTAAAATAGCAGTGATGACCAAAATGGCAGTTTTGCCCAAAATGGCAGCAATGCCTAATATGGCACTGGAGCCCAAAATGACAGTGGGGCCCTCAAATGGTAGTAGAGTAGTTGCCCTCTCTATTTGTCAGTACTTTACTTGTCCCTTGGTAAATTTTAGCTGCCCTAGATATTACATGGCTATATAACGTCCTGCTCCATTACTCACTCTTTTTTTTTTCTCTCTCTTTCTGTCTTTCCCTATGACCAGATGATATTTAATTTCCTTTGAGTGAATAAATATGAGAGGGATAGACACCAATAGTGGCAGACTGATTTGTGAAATAAATGAGTTTGGCCCAAAATTGAGGTTACACATTGGTAAACGGTGGTTATTGAGGGTTACATACAAAGCATCCCAAATGTACCTGAGAGTGCAGGCAGCAGAAAGTACATGTAGACGTGCAGTGGCTTAAGGGCTTAGCCATGAATTATGAAGTGTTGTAATGAAGGCTAATTTCAGTCATAAAGTCATTAAAGATTACATAACATCATAGGATGATGAGACATGCTTTCATCACATTGCATTATTCAATTTAAAGAGCCATGATTCAGCAAATTGTAGTCTTCTGAAAAATATGAAATCTGAACACAGCACAAAGACTTCCTCAGCCATGAAAGAATTGCATGAATTGAATTCAGAGCTGCCTTCAACTTCCCCCTCCTAAATAAGAAGTTGTTTTTGTCATATTCTGTTTATATTTTTTTTTCTTGGTTGTTTTGATACCAAATAGCATTTTCATATATGGAGAGAGCTACGTAGAAACGGGTCATTAACTTTGAATACATGACTGCGTGCAGAAGAGAAGAAGAGATGAAAATTTGCTGGTATGGAACCCTTCACAATAGGCTTAAAGATTACTGCCAGCAAGCCTCGGTCATCGTCATCGATGAGAAATATAGTGAAAATATGTTTCAACCCCAAAATTTAGCTGTTTCCTTGAGACAGAAATAGCAGTAGTGATTTAGAAACTTTCCATATAAAGACGGTCAAATGGGAGTGTCCTAATCCCCAACTGCAAATGCAATGTGCTTGAATGTATTTATTGTCTATATTATGTAGCAGAGTGGACTAGCAATCTATCAGAATTGACTCGATTCTCTTTTTTTTCCATCTTCATTCCATGTGCGTGGCTTTTGACTGATTACTTTGATTCCAGACATTTATCCTGCTCATTTGGCTCGAGAGCAGTGATATGGGATATTTGATTTTGTTGACTGTGACAATGCTGTTCTTTTTTTTATTATTTTCTTGGGTAATTCCCAAAACTTCAGTGTGACCTTCTGCAGCTGAGCGGATGGCATCACAGTGATGACGGATTGAAGCAGTGATTGTTCGAGGTTAAGAACGAGTTGAATGATTGCTGTGCTCCATTCATAGCCTGTCCAACTCATTCACTGCTAACCCCTTGTAATTTTTAGGACCTTGCCGTTCAAGAACGTAGAAAACAGTGAATTCCCTTCTTAAATAAGCTGAGTAAATTTATTTGAACGGAAGTATTAAAGCTGAAACATGTAAATATTCTGTGCGATTGCTTTTCGATGCCTTGTTACATCTGCATGCTCAGTTAATAAAAATGGCTAGCCTTCATATCATTATAGTATTACAGTCATCATAATCCATCTTCCTTTTTCTCTTGACCCTGTCATACAACATCAGAAGACAAGAGAGGGCGAGGTAAAAAGAAAAAGAAAGAAAGAGCAGAAAACAGTTCTGTCATGCAGTGATCACTTGTTCCTAAACTGATTGTTACCACTGTGTTAAAGGAAGACCAATGTCAATGGTATCCATTGTAGTCAGATGTACCCTCACCTATAATCCATTATCTTCCAGTAGACTGTCAAAAAACCCCAACAACCTGCTAATTACCAGATGAGTCAATAATTTTTGTCAACAGAGAGGGGAAGTATTCCAGCAAATGACTCAGGGTCTAAAGCAAGCAGGTTCTGAGGTGATGTCGTAACTCATTGTAGAGTTGTACAAACAAAGAGGGTTGAGGACGCTCAATTTTGTGAGGATTACAAGCCATAACTGTTGTATCCCCCCCCCCCCCCCCCCTTCACTCCAGCCTTCACAATGGATCGGTGGCTTGGACGTGAATTTGCATGCCTTCCTTCGTATTTCATATCATATATCAAATATTACTTAATGATTTAATTGGGAAGCCATACTAATCCTGGCTGACCTGCATTTGATACACATCCTTGATCATCAGTGTTGCCAGTTACTGCCTGGAGCTGGTCTCACTTTTGATGTTAACATTAGTAAAAATCTTTATGCGATGTCATTTTGTGTTTCCCTCAAAACTCACGAATCCTCTCTCCCCGTTGCGGCTCATGACCATTGAGTTTGCTTGCAAGCAATCGTTGCTCTACTAAGTGGTCATAATTTTCACCGGGGTGCAGTTCCAGCTATTGGAGACGACCGCGTAAATATGTCAGGGAGGTCTGTTAAGGGAGATTAAGGCTCAGTGTGTAGTGGAGCTGGGGCCACCATTAACGAGGTGATTAATTAGCATCGCTCCGTTGCCAGGGGAGACATAAACCTTTGCTCCAAGACTCTCTCTAGACTTGGACGTGGTCTGTTTCTTTCATTTTTTTCCCCCTTTTGGTTTTAGTTTTTAGTTTTTCTGCATAAAGCCTGTGAATCGAAGGGTCCCGTAGCTGTCGTTTTGGATGATCGCAGCACTTGTATTTTCGTACATTGATCAGGTTCGTGTCACTGAGTAAACGGGAAGGTGATCATGCCCTCATAGTGCATATATGACAGGAGCTTCATTGATCTGGAGACTCGTTAGGTGCAATTTATCACTACTGGTGACAATTCAGCCTGCATTTGCTCCCAAGTACATCGGGAAGAGTAAGACCCCAAGCCAATATCAGCCAAAGTCAGTATAGCATCATGGCTTATCTTCTTATTATAGTGATTGGTCGAGTGTGTGTGTGTTGGTGTTCTCTGGACTCTATGCGTTCACTGTGGCAGAAATGAAGGCATCTCCTCGGCATTTATTACGGAGGAAAGTATATGAGCAGTGTGAAGTTGATACCCTGCCAATATTGAGTATGTTCAGTGTGCCTTCATCAATGATAACTATCATCGATCAAATAGGAAATTGCTCTTCTAACCTTAGGTTCATTCACACATTATTGCACTTAGTTTCTATTACCAAGCACCATTCAATGATCAAAGCTAAAAAGTTTAAGTGTCTGGCTTTGTTATGACTACAGTTTTGTGCATTACAAGGGTTTCAGAAGAAAATTTGATCCCCCTTCAAACCAGACAATGCCAAAGTCTACTGTGATGAGTGTCTCTAAAGATTAGCAACAGTGTAAATAGGATTTCTTTTGATGTGAAAGACATGAGATTTCACATGTGCATTCACAATGGGAGCCTGTACAGTGTACATGGAAACATTTCATGCATTCATTAACCACAAGCATGTTGAGATATCTGCATTCACACTAGTCACTAACTGATGCTCTGCAGGAGCTATCCATGACTTCACCACAAGAAATCTGGGGTAAAGACTATCAAATTAAAAAAAAAGAAGAAGAAATAAATGAAAGGAACATTCATAAGGATGTTAGTTCCAAGTTCATCTTCCCTGGTGCTCCACTACCATAAAGTCACCTGTAGATAATTCAGTTTAACTTTATGTCAGTTCAGTGTGAACGTTACCAGTCTGAACACCTGAGACTTTTCACACCATCAATCGGGATCAACCCTGCAATCATAGTACTCCATGCTACACTTTATATCTCTCTACTTTGTGCTTGAAAATCACTTACCGGTAATACTTCATTATGACTTCGGAAATAGATGAGATAATGACGTACAGATTAGGCATTCATATTTTGGCTATAATAAGCAATGTGTGAATTTTCGATTAAGCCGAGTATATAGGCTGTTAAGAGGGGAGGGGGATGGTGAAAGAGAGTGAGTGTAATGGCCGTTGATTCTACTTAATCAAGTCCCAGTCTCAAGCAATAAACTGAGATTCTGTGCCAAACTCATTATCCCTGCCATTGTTGAGATTGTGGCGACCATCTTAGTCGGTTTCGCCGGGCAATTTTTGGGCACCGTTATATGTCCCGGCGCTCAGCCTCAGTCTTAAATGCATCAATTCGCCCGTGCTCGCAAAATAGAAGGCAGTAATGGGTCATAATTGAGCGCAATTTACCAGATGGCAGTTGAGGAGGAGGTGGAAGAAGTATTGGCGTACAGGAAATGGAGGAAATGACGTGGCTGTGATGCCCTTTCTTAGCCATGATGTCCCAAAAGTGGCCTCTCCTATAAACTTGAACCACTGTATCTCATGGGGTTATATACATACAATCTTGCAGAATTTCTCTTCGTCTATTTCCTCCCAAATATGTACGGTGTCTGTGTATATGTACACTGTAGAGTATCAGTATGTGCGTGCTTGTATAATGCATTGCATGAATTTTTGTTTGAGAAATTCATATCAATATGAATTCATTTTAGCATTATATCCCCCCCCCCCCCCCCCCGTTAGTCACACCGATGGTGTTATTGCTAATTATTACCTATTGCCTGTTTCAGAGACTCCAACCCAACGCACCTTCTGATCTGGAGATTCTCCCGCCTGAAACCCCTAGCAAACGGGAGATTCCAAGTTGATGTGTGCGAAGCGCGAAATTCCCAGGGTTCTAGATGCTCTCTGGTGCTATCTAAGGCTTATTTTTTCAACATACGATAGAAATAAGTGAGAAATCATTTCCAACGGGAGACAAAGAGCCAGGGCGGGAGAAATTAAATCTCAAGCGGGAGAACGGGAGATTTTGCAAAAATGGTTTTTCGGCGGGAGATCTCCCGTCGAAAACGGGAGAGTTGGAGTCTCTGCTGTTTGAGGGTAGGGCAGGTTGAGGTGCACATGATGTATCTAATGAAACTGTCTCAATGGCTCACTTAGTTTTGCATCCAATGGGTTAGCTACGCAGCAAATGAGTCTCTATGCCTCATTGCCATACTTGCAGGTCTCTGACAAGGAGTATGAAGTCATATGATCCACCTGGATGATTTTCATAAGCTTTTGTTTGAGTTCTTCAAGATGCCATTTGCCCCCAGTCTCAAATACGCTGGTAGTTTATCAGTGAAGTCAAGCTGCATGTGTCTTATATTAAAATGCTGTAGAATATAAAGCTCATTCATGACTGCAAAAGCAATTTAAGTATCATCGTAACAGACATGGAACTTCTTTGTTCTGTAAAAATGGGAATTTTGCTTTCTTACTTTGTTCGGTATCGCTCGGCGCCCCATTATTTTGTTTGTGAGGCAGAAGAAATTAATGCCTGCAGTCAGCTATAATTTTTGTACAGTATAGAAACAAAATCCAAGGCCCATTTTTATCATGGCATCGTTTGGTTAGGATAAATATTTGTAGGGGAAGAGCAAGGAAGGCTTCTTTTTTTGGGCAGATTCAATTATCTCACTTGTAAGGTTACACTACATGCACATTATTTATGGAAAAGTTGACCATTTTGAATAATTAATGTGAAATTAAGGAGGACAAAGGTCTTGATATACAGCAAAATCTGAAAACTTCATTTAGTCTTACATGGTGTGTGTTTCAACGGACTCTGCTCATCGTGATTGGTCCATTTATGACTGTTGGGGGCAGTGTGTTTATGGCTGTATTGTGGCTTCTTTACCAGTATAGAAAAATAAACTGATGCTAATGATTCCATTCAGTAGGAGGTAATTTCTCCTGTCCTTTTATCCCTTTACATGTGGCCACAAAGTGATAATCAACACAGCCATCAATCACCTGGTTATGTCATCATTTACCATCCTGTATCATTGTTTATGTCATCACCACTTAAACACTGAGCATTTTTGAAGCATGTTTTCATGATCATTAATTTCTTTGTCGTGTTCTCAAACAACAAGCCAGGGTAATAAAAAACAATAAACCTACCACTAACAAAAACTAGGCAAGAGGTCAAAGCCCACTGCATCACTTATTTTCTACATTGCAGCTATGCTCAAAGCCCCAAATTCTATGGAGCCAATATCACTAGTCATTGGCAACCACAAGTCAGATGTGATTCAGTATATTGTACTATAGATTTTGCACAATTGTAGTCATGCTTTTTCTTGGAAGCAGAACAATGCTTTATTAATTTTCTTCTATTCTGATTGTTCCATCATTGTGTTGATTTAGTCTCCTGGATTCTCGTAGCAGTGAAGTAAAAATATGCATCAGATGTAAGATATGCCTTGCTTGAAAAAATGCACGTATCTAGTTTGGATGAGCTACATAAGCCATCCAGGAAATTCAGTCTGAATTGATCATGCAGTGTTCAATAGCAAAGATGTTTGAAATTTCAAAGCCATATCCTTGCCAGTCTTCTTGATAACCTTGGCTGCAAGTCATTTATTTTTCGGTGTTCCAATCATGTTGTGTGTTCAGCCAGCAATATTATTGTTGCACTGTCAGGCAATCCTTTAAGCAAGCTGCGGGGTATTATGCATAACCTCTGCTTATAAAGTACATGCTCAGAGGATTGTTAATTTCATGGCTAAATGGAAGAAAGATGAATTATCATTCACTCTGCATTTTTTTTTTTCTGTTTAATTATCTGGTATTTGTTAGAATGCCCTATGTTCTACCAAACTTCTTGTCAAAATATGGAGGGGTGACTTCATTTCAATTGAGTTGCCCCAAGGAACAAAATAAGAGTGAGGTAATATTGTTCACATGAAAATCAAGTTCATGATGCTTGAAGTGATTTTTAAGTGTCATAGTATTCTGCAGAGATAAAGATGTTTAACTTTACGGTACGCACTCAGGGTGAAAGCATTCTCAAGTAGTTCACAGTTCACACCGTTTGATTCATGAATACACTGAGCATAGTGACGTCAAACCTTTACACATCCATGGCTAATACTCCAATCTATCTGACTGATGCAGGTAGCTGATAATTGCTATACTCCTACAGTGAATGCTTAAGTGATTACCGAGACTAGCATTTAAAACAAAAGAAATTCCCTAAATATAAGATGGATCATGTGCTTGAGAGATGTTCAGTAATTTGCAGTGCTTGAGTGCAGATGAGAATAACAACCTTTTTTTGACATTTCTATGATCACAGAGTAATGTTCCAAAACCTTTCTTATTCCCTCTGACATTCAACTTAAAATAGGTTTCAAGACCTTTAGTGATAATAATAATAGCTTACAATTATACAGTGCTTAATACAAAAGTTTCTTTAAAAAAACTTTTATGAAAGGTCGTTATGTTTTTTAGTGAAAGAGGTTTCTATTTCAAGGATTTATTGCCTTTTTTGTGTGCAAAATTAGGTTTATTTTCAAATTTAGATCCTGTTATGGCTGTCTGGTATTATACCAGAATCGATGAAGATTTTGATAAAAGACAAGAGTGTTCGCCCCATTAGAGCTTTACAGCTGTACGTGCAGTTGGTTATTACAAACTTTTTTTTATCCAATGCAGTTCTTTATACTTGTTCATCAAAAGATTTACAAGGCGGGAAGAAAATTATTTTATTGAATCGTTGTCAAAGATCTAATTTCCATGAAATTTATTTAGTATTTGCCTTCACATTAATTTGGAAATACATGTAGGAAATGATGTTTGCAAAACTCCCTTCCCTCAGTAATTTCCTCAAACTCCACCCATGCCCAAACTGTAGTTGTGTGTCCATTGCGGTGTGACTTTGAGCCATCATTCTATCCAACATTCGAAAAAATTCCGTGTGGATATCCAGGGGCCTCATGACGAGTCCAGACAGCGCCCGGTCTAATCAGAGTTGTTGATAAACAGAAGGCCGGGCAGTGTATTTGTGAAAGAGGATCAACGTTGGTAGAACAGATATCAAACTTATGGTGCCCATTATGAAACGTGACACTGGAAAGCCTATCACTAATCAATCTGGTTCCTACAAGGGAAATCAGTTCCCAATATTCACAAACAGAGCTCAAAATATGCTAATTTCACACTCTGGATTGTGCATGTGTGTGTGTGTGGGGGGGGGGGGGAGGAGGGAAGGGAAGGTTGATGGGAATATATTCTTTTTGACATGTTGTTTATTATTCACATTAAAACATCCGTATATCCAAGCTAAGCCCACTTTTGATAATATCATGCTACTGTGAGCTCTAGATATTTTCTTTTTTTTTTTTGCAATATGGCTTTGTGTAAATGTTATTTTTTGTCAAATTTTTTTAAAATCATCTCCATGCTGTCTGCCACCAAAGACGCTGTTTAAAGTGGCTACGTGATAGATGAAATAAACATGGAAGAGGCGCCATGATCTTTTGCTGCATGGAGAGGCATGCATTCCAGCATGAGAGTAGATACGTAGATGTGCACTGATAAGAAATCCAGAGGTTTGTAAATGCGAGATAAGCCCTCCCCCCCCCCCCCCCCCCCCCCGAGTGGTGTAAGCACAGTTACAGGCATTCAGCACAGCCTTGCCATTGGTTATTATGTTAAAATACCACCAATTCAATCATCTCATTGGGTCTGTGAATGCTGGCACACTGGCAGATCAATTTGGAATGAGCCAATGTCATGAAACCTTCATGTGGTTATTACAGGGATCGTAAATTGTTTTTCCCCTAATTGCCATGTCATCGCAAATCATACTGTCATTGCAGGATCATAATTTCATATTCTGCCATTGTGAAATTAAAGGTGTCATTAATGGCCATTTTATATGTAGAAGGTTTGGTTGTGTTGTAGCAACAGCACTGTTGCAGTCCAGGTTTATAGCAACATGACTATTATCTGTCATGACAAATGACGGGCATACGTGACATATGACAAATGACGGGCATACGTGACACCCATGATCTATATCACTCTTATCGAATGCTCTCCTCTGCTGGCCAGTAGGCACGCTAACTCTGTCACTCTATTACATGGAGATCGTTTTGCGACCCTTTTGGATAACGCTGCATAATCATATTTAAACTGGCACATGTTATACATTCACATAGGTTTAAATTCCACTTATTCATGCAGTTGCTCTGATGGCTTTCCTTACTACCCTTTGCTACTGAGCAAATACAGTGAAACCAAAACATTGATATCAAACCCCCCCCCCCCCCACATCAGGTATTGCCGATGGCATATCAGAGGTATTTTGCTCAACTGATGCTTAGTAAATCAAATTCTCTCCTCTTATTGTAAGTCCATTACCAGTCTGTAATAGTCTGTTAATGAAAGTGCAAGTACCAAGATTAGTTTGTGGCAAGCCTCCTTTGTCCCAGGGAAACACAATTACATGGTAATTTCTAAACTATAGGAATGGTTAAGAGAATGGGCATAACTTGAATGCATGATTGGTTGGCTTTTGTTTTGGATTTCTTCTCGATGCAGTTTGACCACTGCACTGTATTCTCAAGTCCTCCGCAGACGGTATTGTACAGCCGAGTTGGTTGCTAGCAACCGACTGTATACACTGGTCGCTCTCAGACAACCTGTATTCAATACCGTATCTTACTGTCGGAGGGAGAAGTGGGCAAAGAGAATGGGAAGTGGAAGTGGATGGGAGGTTGGGGTGGGGGTTTGTTGAAGAGAGAAAAATAAGAAGACTAAACAGAGAATGGGGGCAGATGATAAAGCAATCACACAGATCATGAGTTTGCCTCTCCCTCGAGGATCCGTGAGGGAGTCTCGGCCTGATGCCATCCAGACTCTCCCCTGAGTTGAGTGGCTAGCTACCGTGTCAACCGGTCTCTTGTCTGATACACCCTTGTGCGCAGCACAGCGAACAGGTTCGCCTGATTTGCATTTTGCATCTCCAATGAGAAGTGGGTCAACATCTTTAGCAGCGGGGTACTCCCAAAGGCACCACGTAGAGTATTAACACACTAAACCTCTCCAAACAGAGAGTGTTTAATGGAAATGTTATGGGGGCTGCAACCTTCAAGACACAAGTTCAAAATGTTGTTGACAATTTTTTGTTACCCTATATCAATCACACTTACATTTTTAGCTTATTAGCTGCCTGTTTATTCTCTCTTTCTCTCCCTGCGTGATTATGTAAGGATGAATTTTGACTTGAAAGAATTTTGCTATTTGTAGGTATCCAGTATCAGCATAGTGTAGTGCCACACATAGATTCGGAAATATATATTCAGCACTACATGGGAAGGTATTTGATTGTTAGCTCTGGTCAGTGTACCCAGACTCAGCTTAGGATAATTATATTAAAACTATCATAATAACTGTCTTGTACAAATAAAACAATATTTTGTTAAAAAGGTATTTTTCATTTTTTTTTTCCCTCTGTCCCCACTAAATATAGACATGAAATTTGATATTTTTGTCAGGCCAGTGTGAGGTAATCACAGATTTAGATGACTGCCAGAGAGATTAGCGCTATCTTCTTCATGCCCGAATACCCCTGCCCCCTCATTCGTGACTGTTTGTCCAAGCCATGTGCGTAGCTAGCGCGCATTAGATCATCGCCAACAAACCATCTGTCATAGTCGTTTGGAAAAACTTTCCCCCGTCTGCAGAAGCGGCGGAGACGAGGAGAATCTCACGACAACCAGATAACCCGCCTGCCGTAACCAGCCAGAGCGTTGGGCAACGTTGAGGGCTTCGTCTCAGTCAAATGGGGAAATCAGGTGCGATGGACAGCCTGAATATTAATCAGAGATGGAACAAAAACTAGCCCTCCCTTCCTGGTATTTTGGTAATGCACTTGCATTCATTTACCACTTCATGCATGAAGCAACACGTGACGTATGGCTGCAGTTAGTCTTAACTTGTCTCACAGACATTACAGAAACATTATATGTCCCTCCTAAAGCTTGACTTATTTTCTTAGTTTAGGGGAGTGAGTAGGAGCATGTAAAATCTGGAGCTGTACATCCATATTTTTTTTTTATCAAGTAGCTGGTTTTCTTGCATAATCCAAATTGAATATGAACCTTACTGAACTGCGGAAATGGGCTATGTGTTAGAAGGTTAAAACAGCCTTTGATTGATATTTGTACTTGGTCCTGATTCCTATGTGAGGTCCTGATTCCTATGTGAGGCAGATTTGTGCTGCCTGCACTTGAATACAAAGGCTCTGTGTTGGACAAGGTGATTGTGGCATTTAGATATCTCTGGATGGACAATGTGACAGGGGGGTTTAAAAGAATACTCATCATCATTTTGAGTTTAGAATTATTCCATCTCCTTCATCCGATCCACACCTTCTCTCCCAAACCCACTTGCCCCCTCCCCCACCCCCACCCTACCTCCCACCTCCCAAAAAAGAAAACATCCTTGAAACAACTTGGGTTTGTGCATCTCACAACATAATTATGACCAATGCAACAATGATAGTACTAGGGCCTGATTTTAACTGTTGACTATACCATTATAGCATGCCAGTTTTGCTCTGACAAACACAGCAACCTTTCTGCTTGCCGAGAATTATGTCGCCTTGAGATAGAAAGTAGCTTTAGCAGCGCCATGGGGTCATCAAGGCAAAATGTTTGTGCGGATGGGGGTGCATTATGAGTGGCAGTTTGAGTGTGTTTGGAGGAGTGGGCAATGGGTCGTGTTGGCATCGGATTTCATTACCTCCCCCCATGAAAATAAAACATTAAATTTACAGGAGCCGGACGGGCGATGGAAAATATAACAAAGCAGGAAGGGTTTGGGTGCTTGAGGGGCCAGTGGAATTGAAGAGAGCGGCTCTCAAAACACATTCAGTTCAAACCAGGAATTAGTGGCGTTCGCGCAGCTCTCCACCAATATCAGGTCACACCATGCATTTGAATTATTTGCGCTCTATGGTGGAAACCTCACAGTAGGAACCTTCCTATGTGGAGATTGTAATTAGGTTGATGGCAAATGTGAGAAATATGTATGAGTTCAGTGATCATGAGCAAGCATTTTTTTTTTTTTTTTTTTAACCTGGGAAGCAGAGACAACAAGGAATTAGTGGAGGGTATTATTCCAGGCTTTGGCATAAATCCTGTTTACATGGGTCATAGGGATGAGGGATTATGTCCATTGTAGTCATGACATACACTTCATCATACCATGCTCAACTATTTGCTGTTAATTTCATTATATTCTTGTGGTTTTCACAATAATTGATAAAATCACCACACACAATAATGATGCACACCAGGATGATGCTTCCCATATGTAACACCACTCTTCACACACATTAACAAGCTCTTGTTCAGCAACAGTACAACATGTGAAGAGCTACTGAGATAAATGGACCAACTTTTTGCATATTTCCATTCCATTTTATTGCAGTGCTGAAGAATAGAGAGCTGCTGCTAATACCTTATCTTATGAAGATGTGAAAGTGGGAGAAATTCAGCATTTTGAATTGGAAGAAACATGATAGTTCTAGAAATGTATTTGTTCATTAGCACTAATAAGGCCAGCCACTTCAACCTTCTCTTACACAAGTTACAAGTATTGTCATTGGCTTCGCAGATTAATGTGATTTACCCTCATCCATATTGCAAACATTGTCCATGTGTTCCAGTTTTACAGCTTGTATAAACCCAGTGGATGGAATAAACCTGTTATGATATTTGTAATTGCATTTTTAATCCACTTTGTGCGTGCCTGGGGCTGCTATGTCAGACATTAAACTGTTGATGTACTCTATATAAACAGCAATCTTTTGCAAATCAGTGTTAATGTTTATAGATTGCAAGTATTGGTTTGAAGTCATGAAAAATGCTCATGGTGCAGCCAGGGTTGTTTGCAATTAGACGTGCATTACTTGTTCAAATCCGCTTTGCATCAATATATTAATCCTGTCAGCTTCAATTGAGAGTTGCAAATCATGGAATGAACTTTGCGTGCGCGTCAGAAGAGCTACCAAAAAGGATGTTGGGGATGTGTGTGTGTATGTGTGTGTGTGTTTGTATGTTTTAATGCCTGTATGTTTGAAATGATGGACAGATGGAGAAGGAAAAAGATTTAAGGATAGAGAGAAGGGAAACATCCATAGAATGCAGTGCGGCTGGATGTTCTTTTGGAGTATGGTAGAGCAAATATCCCAAGCAATTGGCAAGCTTTGGCACTGATCAATTGAATCAATGATAAGATTTACTGACTATCCCATTTTGGGGGGCAATACAGATGCACAATTATTCTTGAATCCACAGACCTCATGTTACCTGTAGGTGGTGCTTTTCTTAAATGTAACGCAACATATGAAAATCATGTTATTCATGAAGACAATGGACAATGACATGGTTATCTGGTCTCTGATATGCTTGTGTTTGCATGAATGAAATGGATACATGTGTCTTTATACAGTGTATGGGTGTGTGTGTGTGTGTGTGTGTGACAAATGGATACAAATTACTTCATACAAGTGTCGTTGTGTGTGTTTGTGTGTAAGGAATGGATATGTGTGACTTTATACATTGTATGGGTGTGTGTGTGTATTTGTATGTGTGTGTGTGGATGTGTGTGTATTTGTGTGTGTGTGTGTGTGTGTTTGTAGACATGAAGGTTTTGTCCCTCACATTTTCAAATACCCACTAAGTGACCTTTCAATCTAAAACACCTTGTGTTTGTCCAAGCTGAGTGCTGTCACCATCTTGGTATTGCCCCATTATTTATCAGATTTCTGGTCTTTGTTGGGACAGTGAAATTCTAAGCTGCAGCATACATGTCCATAGCTACACCTCACTTATGTTTGTCCCTTCAAGCTTTTATCTTGAAGCTACCATACATCACATGCCTTTCTGCCTTACATTGTTTGGAATTTTGTTTGTTTGTTTTTGTTTATTTATTTATCTCATTTTATTTGTTTATTTATTTATTTTTATTTTTATTTTTTTTTTTTTTTTTTTTACTGGGCAGAATGGAGAGATGTACTACAACTCAGAGCTTGGAGCTTGGCCAGGAACATGGTTGAAATGATGATGGTGTTTTTTTTTGTTTTGTTTTTTGGGGTTTTTTTTGCATGGTGTTATCATTGACAAATTGACTCTGTACGCATGCGTTTTATGAAGAAATGTATACAACTGTAAAAGGAAAGAACACTATGCACAATTTGTTGATTGTTGTGGTGGGTCTTTGTGTGTGAAACCGCCAAATAAAAGTGTGCAATTTTTTTGTACTTTACATTTTATGTGTGTTTTGTTGATAGTGAGTCGGACCGTTTTCTATGGCTTTTTTTTTTTTAAATATCATCGATCAGAAACAAAGAACAGCTCTTTAACGATGTAATGTACAAACTTGAGCACCGTCGAACAATTGGGTCCAGTGCAACTTACAACATTCCGAGTGTATCACAGATTTTCTCAAACACAAACTAAAATATCACTGATATTCCCTCCCCTTGCCCTCAAAACAGAGAAAAATCTAACATGTACTTGAAACAGAATCAAAACCAAAGTAAGGAAAATCATGAAAGCATAGTTGTCCAGCATGCGGTGGTAAAACTGTTTTCATTGTAACTTCAAGCTACTAAGTTCTTCAAAGAATTACAGTTGTGCTTCAGAGAACAGTTGTGTAACAGTAACTGTGTTTTGATTGTTCTTTGTTGTCAGTAATCAGGATTCAATTTGAGAGGTACAAGTCATGGTTTTGATCAAGGCCATTCTGTGAAGTGTAAAGATCTGATATAATTCCCTAAGTTCATTAGCGCTTTCCCTGATTACTTATGAATTCATCTGTTTGTCAAATCATAATCAAACTACTTCCAGAACCACTGTATTAATGTTGCTCTGAATGATCTTATTGAAAATTACTTACTAATTTTCATGAAATTCAAGAATCGCTCTCATGAAATTTTACTCTGATTGGAATATGGTGATTGTGACATGGAATGTTAGCATAACAATGCTGGGTGGAATCGTGATGTTTGAAAAAATCCAGTCTTCCACTTAGTAGCTGTGCTACAATACTGGAGTTAATTCCTGTGCTTATCATTTTGTACATATACTAATTATACATGAATGTGGCCAAAATTAGTGCGTTGCAGATTAGTATATTGTTGTTTATAATGATCCAGTATCATACTGAGTGAATGAGGGTATCAGGATCTGTGTGATGATAAGATATGCGTGGTATTTATATGAAAGTAGTTAAGGTCCAAAACACTGGTATCAGGTATGTGCATAATTATGGGTGATTGCATGTTAATGGTAGCCTAGTATATAAACAACCAAACACTCTGCAATGGAAGTGAAAAGAAACTTCATCAGGGCTTATAGAATGTTTTATAATAAATGTATCATGACAGACATCCTCAGTTCAGTCTTTGACAACTCAGAAAAAAAGGTATATACAGTGTAGTAAAAGACAACCCCAATGCAGAATTTGTGGTGTATACAGTGTATCTCCTACAGATTGTAATCTGACATCAACTATATTTCAGATCATTTGTCATGCTTACAAATATGGTGAATTATCAATGTGTCTTACAAATCATAACTTGATAAATAAAGAAGTATGTGGACATAATTATGTAAGTAGGATAGTTGGTGTTAGCACCATTTCTATCTAAATCAGTTTCTCAAGGAACACACAGGTGCATCATGTGTTATTTGGTGACTAGATTATCTAATTCTCTCCTCAAACTCTCCTTGAAATTTTGCAAGGCAGCCATTATCATTTGGTGGTAACCCAAATATGGTTTTGATTCAGAGATGAAATGGGATTCAAGAATATCACAGTGTGTGGTCAGGAGAATCATTGTTAAGTCTATAACAGTGTGAGGAGTTCAGGTATTGTCCACTTGTGGTGACATTCTATCAAAAGCCCAATCAAAAAAAGTGTCATTCAAGAGTAATAAACGAGTACCAAAAAGGGGGCCATCAAAATAAAACAGACAAATGCAGTTCTCCACTTGTTTGATTTTGATGGAAAGTCCAAAGACATGTTTACTCTTTCCTTTATAGATCTGACTTTGTCTTTTTTTTTCTTTTTTTTTTTTACACTTACAGTGTACCCACATCTTGCAATGGCAGATTGCAATAGATGTAAGGTCTCAGAGATTTCCACCATACTGTATCGATTAAACCCCAGTTAAAGATTTGAGATTTCATTCCTTCTTCTATACTTTAACCAGAGAGGAATAGAATGTATTCCTTTACAATTAACTCTCTGCATCCCTGTGAGTGTGTACTGTACGTGTTTTGTTTTGTTTTGTTTTTAAGATATGTTGTCAGGGAAGTATGAGGTTAGCTATAGGATCTAAGAAGTCATTTCTTTTTCCTGCTTGTAATGCCTTTTGTGGTATATTTTTTATTATTAAATGAAGAGGTGCTGGAAAAATTTGTGCATATTGAACATAACTATCTGGCATGCAACATGTAAAAATGAAGACTGGTGCTGCTCATCTTTACAATGTGTGAAAACAATTCATCTCTTTGTGTTTAGAATATACTTCGTCATTGTTGTACTGATGTATTTTTCATCAAATTTCTTTTGAAAGGAACACGTATGTTATGCTTTAAATATTCTATTAATTGATAAACATGTAATTTCAGTAATATGGATAAACAACTTTTTATGTTATCATCTCCAATGAAAGTCTGTAAAAATGGGTGTTGAAGCATCTCCAGTTGTAGAGGAAGAGTTGTTGGTCAGATTTTATCCAATCTCATCGTAGATTAATTTTATGAATTTCTGAGAAATACCCATAAATTATGTCTTTGAAATCAGTGTAGTCTGAATACCAATTATGACCTTTTGATTAGAACTGTCCTAAGTTTTAACTGGAGTACAGTTTTTCAAAGCAAGAGTCACCTTTTTATAACTGAGTGTGGATATGCTTGGTAAGAATTTTTTGTAGCATTTGCTAAGAGATTTATTTATTTTGCAGTGGGATTTAAAATCTCACCATTTGTCTGTGTGTTTATAATATTTTTTTTTTTATATTTGTCTTATAAATACTTTATACATGACGTGTTCCATAATAATTTCCTTTTAACAACTACATGTAATAAGAGACATATTGATGAAGAGTCAGAATGAAAGAGAGAGAGAGAGATAGAGGAAGAGGTTGGTGAGAAAGTTGACCTTTTACATTATAACACTGTACACTCTGGTCTGGGAATATCTCACTCTGATATGAAATATAGTTTAAGTGCATGTAAAATATTAATCTTATATAGGAGACCATGATTTTAAGACAATTAGTGGAATGAATAAGAGGTAGAACAGATGTGGTGAAAAATTATCTAAATCTAATTACATATCGAATTTGAAAAACAAAAGAAGCAAAAAAAAAAAGCAAGAAAATGTTGCCTATCGTGAATTGAAAACAAGAGATAAATCATGATGCAATCAGATTCTTTCAAAACATAATACACTTATTTAACATTGTGCAGATTATCATCTTTGTTTTAATTACTACCTGCTACCAGTCCTTTTTAATCTTTTGGTTTTATCATATTAGCTTAAGGACACAACTCAACAACTGCATACATTTTGCTGGATTGACAGATAGTATTGGAAATGAAAGTATGGTGCAAATTACCAGTTGTTAATGTTTTGTGATACACAGTCAATTGCTCTTGACTGTGTGATCGTAGGTTTTTTTTTCTTTGACATTGCTAATCTAGTAAGTTTTTATACTTTCAAGGGGGCATTTACTTTGCCTAGTTAGTACTACAGTTTCCCTCTGATTGTAGTTTATTAATTTCTAAAATGGTGATGCATGTCTGATGGAATTATTATAAGACTTATTATATCTTATTCAACCAAATATTAGTTGTAAGTAATAACATGACACAGATGTTGCAGACCATGATTCTTATTCATTTTACCATCTTGTAAATCTATGGTAATACAAAGTATGTGTTGTCTTTGATGTGAATGATTAATGTATCGATTATATTCTATATTTTCTTCCTTCCATTCCATATGTTCTCTCTCTCTCTTTTTTGTTGTTGTTGTAAAGTATGTAGTAACATGATGTGTAATAGAGAGTCATCGCTTAGGCTGGATCATTATCTTGAATAAAGTGATAAAGCGGGATATGGAGAATATATCGATGAGTTTTGCTGATTCTTTTTAGATTGAAACGCCACACCATGTTTAAGTTAACTTTGGTGAATCTACAAGTGAACTCAGACAAAGTGATTGAAGTTTGATCAAGTTCAGACATGGAATAAATACAGTGATATAGGTTGCATTCACTTGCAACCTCATTTGCATGTCAGAAGAGATGACAATAACAGATCATCATGTCACAACTCTCCCACAACTCTTCCATAGTGTAGGAATTAAGCGGTTGATGTTCGTTAATCCAAAGGTTTGTTGATCCAAAAATGGAAAGGTGCCTACAAACAAGCATTCATAATTACGAACCTTATTTCACTTGTGGATTAGAAACAAACCCTCTAGAATAACAAACCTTTTTTTTTTTCTTCATTTTTTTGGATTAACGGACATTCAGAATGATAAAACTTACTTCATTTTCAGATTAATGAATCTTTGGAATAACCGTCTTTATTTCATTTTCAGAATTAAGAATCCGCGGAATAATGAAACTTTTTTTTTTTTTTTTAACAAATTTTTGAAATAATGAACTGAAACAATTAAGTTTTGTTTATTTAGCAACTACGTACATCTACAGCTTTGCTGCAAAATGTCTGCACTGCTTGGTTTGTACAAATCTGCAATGGTTTGATGATATTGGTACAACTTTTATTTATTTATTTATTTATTTATTTATTTATTTATTTATTTATTCATTTACTTATTATTTCTCATCAAAGAAGAATGTTTTAGAGAAGGTTTGCAGCTGAGTGAGAGACTTATGCGGCCATGACATCCTCACCTCTTCCACAATGCCTCTGTGTTTGCTGCTGATACCATTGCTTCATGAAAGTAAATTATGAAACGGAAAAAACCCTGGAATTACTTCATTTAACAGCCAATTTTAAGTAAAACTGTCATTCCATTCATCTGATTTCACTCTATTTATTGAAGTTAGATTGAACATGGTGTGAAAATGCACTTATGTTGAGTCTATTTATAAGATATCAAATATGTATTATGTACATATGTACAAATGCATACATAATAATCTGTATTAATACATATGTGAAAGAGGTATATGCACACATATACTTTTACACACATTGATCATGCAATGCACAATATTCATTACAGTAAGTACATTGCCATTACACTTTTGTCTCAAAGTTCTTAAGTCTTATTTTATTAAGAAGATGCATGGTGATGAATGAATGTGAGCAAATATGAACAATTATATCAACGTGAAATCAAAACAATGAGTAGAAGATGAGTAGAAACACTGAAATAATGTGGAAAATTCTTCACTTTGTCTTCCTGTACAAATTAAATTTGTAGAGGTCTTAACAAATTTAATTTGTAGAGGGAGACAAAGTGAAGAAACTCGCACCTGAGCCTTCACCCCTCTGAAAAATATCTTTCTTTCTTTCAATGTGGAAAATGTTAGGAAGTAGGTTTTTCTTTTATTCATTGAGAAGGTATGAAGAATCTTATTCTGGAATTCAATTTTGATTTTAATTTTTTTTACATATTTCTAAAAAAAGAATACATCAAATACAGTAATACATTCAGTATGCAGTATCAAAAGTGTTTTTTACATTAATGTTAATGAATAATTTTCAACATGTAAAACAGATTGCATCATAGTTAGAAATTGCACACTTGAACCAAATGGACATACACATAATAATTATAGTATCTATATGTAAATATGAATTTACACACACACACTCACACACACACACACATATGCATATATACACAGCAAAAAAAAAGAAGAAAGAACACATTTACAAGTTCATATTTCTCAAAATATTTGGCTGAAAATTAATGTATTATAACTATACCATATTTAAGGTACTTTAATTAGCTATTAACCTGGAAAGTTAATAAAAAAGGAAACCTTATGCATGAGTGAACACATTCGTTTTTTCTCTTCCAAGGCACAAAAGTAAAAATACAAAAATGACCTACAGTAAATAAGTTATGATTCATGCTAAGTGCTCTTCCAAATAACAATGAGAGCAAAAAACAAATTTAGCACAATTCCAATCATCTATCAATTTGCAAAAATAAATCTATGGTCCCTATAATGTCTTTGCAGCACCAAAGATAAAGAAAGGCTTTTAAAAAGGAATAAAATGAAGAATCTTCTATTAAATCCAAATTCAAATGACATAAGAGAAGAAGAAATATTGACAAAAATGGTAGAAATTTGAAATGTTATTTCACTTTGTGACAATCAAAAATGATATCTGGTTCTTGAATTTGTCTCATAAATTGCTAAATTTATAAATTAAAGAATGAAATGAAGAAATTCCCAGGCTTTACTCCCTATGCCATTTGAAGTTTGAGTTGACAGAAAGTTCTTACTTCCCTTTTTAGTTTCCCACTTTCTTTGTTTGAGGATATAAAGAGATAAAAGAGAATGAAAACCTATTTTTGCTATTTCTTTCATGTCTCTAATTGTTTTAAGTTGAAGGGCATTAGCAAATGAATAACAACATGTCAATTTTTGTCAAAAACGAATGTGTTGACCTATGTTTAAAGTTTACCTTTATTCTGACCTACCATGGTGAAAGCAAATTGATACATTGATTTTTATCAAAATATTCTGTGAAAAATATGAACTGGAAAAAGTGCTCACTTTTTGCTGAGTGAATATATAGGGCCTATATATATATATATATATATATATATATATATATATATCTATCTATATATATATATATATATATATATATATATAATATATATATATATATATATATATTGAGTAGGTTGTCCACGAGTTGGCAAGATAAAAAGATAAAAAACAAAACTGGAACAAAGCTCATGCTGTATTCACCAACGGTTTATTTCTGTGCACAAATTTTCGAGCGATTCGCTCTTTCTATCAACACTTTAGAAAGAGCGAGTTGCTCGAAAATTTGTGTACAGAAATAAACCGTTGGTGAGTACAGCATGAATTTTGTTCCAGTTTTGTTTTTTATCTTTATATATATATATATGGATATATATATATATATATATATATATATATATATATATATATATAGTACGAGATATGGGAAAGGAAGGAGAAAACGGTGCGTAGCTTTGACATTATTTATTTATTCCTCTCACTGTTCCTCTTTTTCGGAGAAGTGTGAGAGTGAATTAATTGATATATATATATATATACATGTATATATATGAATGATACAGGGCTCCACATTAGGGGTGGTCCGGGGCCACTAGATATTGATGTCGGGCCCTAGATTTAAAGGAATGGTACAGTATTGGTGGAGATGAGAATTGGGCTTTTAACTCTAGCGAGATACCAAGAAAACATTGTCATGATAATAGTACAGAGAATACCATTTTAAGAGGAATTCAAAGTTAATTTGATGAAAATTGGGTTTGAAATGACTGAAACATCCAAAAACAAAGTAAAACAAAACGATCGTAATAAAGTGTGGGTCCCACACTTTATTAGAATCGCTCTTTTTGGGATATCTCAGTCATTTCAAAACCAATTTTCATCAAATAAACGTTGAATTCCTCATAGAATTACACTCTTTCATATTTCATAGGAGGTTTCTCATTATCTCACCAAAAAATGTTAGAAATCTGAAATTAGGTCTCAACCAAAACTATACGATCCCTTTAAAAAAAAAACGTATTAATGCTCAATTTTTTTTTTTTTTTTTTGATGCCAGGTTTAGGCACCACACGGGAGTAAAGCCATGCGCTTCTTCGTCCTCTCCAAAGGCATTGTTTCCACACAATTTCAATGATGCAGAAATCAATGAATTCGCGCATTTTCAAGCGTACGGAACTGGGATTGGTATATAACAGAAGTGATAAATGCAGCAACCTCCCTCCCCCCCCCCCCCCCCCCCATTAAAAAGATAATAATGCTGCACACATTAAACTGATTTCCCCGCGTTTTGAACTTTTTTAATGGCGGAATACAAATCTCTACCGGAGGCATGAAATTTTACGCAAGCATATAACATTTCTCACTGTACCCTTCTACCAGAAGCATCCAGTTTTACAGCACGTATCTGCACTTTAGATTTAAAAAAAAACAACAACAACAAACGATTTACAAGCACACAACGAGGATTTCTATCAAAATAGGATCAAAATATAAGGAAGTTATGAAATTTCAGAGATTCGCTAACTCTTGCAAAACAGTTCTGAAACGGTTGATATGAAAGTAAACTGAATTAGTTGACGTCATCACTGAAAAAGATTCTTCTTTGGATTATTAGATCGTTAAAGATAATGTTATTCATAGCTGAATAACTTCAAAATAATGATGTGTGTGATGTATTGTGATTTGAGACTTAGGCATATTTGCATTTGAACACCAAAAACAACAAGAAGCGTCCAAGATTTTATGTTCAAACTATGTGACAAGTTGTGAGGCGTCAACATCAATTCCCTCCATTGCATATTGACTGTTCAAGAACTGTTTTGTGAAAACTACAACACTTCACAAGTTCATAACTTTCATTATTTTTTTTATCCTATACAACTAGGGAGTCCTATCACTTCATTTTTTATCCACGTAATTTTATCAACTTCATCATTATACACGTAATTACGAGCAGCGCTGCTAATGAGCGATTGCGTCGAAATGAATTAAAATTACCGTTGCCTGGGTCCACTACCAACTGTGCTGCATTTTTACAATTTACTCTTGCTGTATACACAAGGGTAAGCATGGTAATAGGAATATGGGTTTGGGTTCATTATTCCGAGTGTTCGTTAATCCGAAAATAAAATAAGGCTCGTTATTCCGAAAATTCGTTAATCCGAAAATGAAAAAAAAAAGGGGGTTCGCCTAATCCGAAAATTCCAAAGATTCGTTTGTACGCACCTTCTTTTCATTTTTGGATTAACAAACCATATTTCATTTTTGGATTAACAAACCATATTTCATTTTTGGATTAACAAACCATATTTCGTTTTTGGATTAACAAACCATATTTCATTTTTGGATTAACGAACATTTGTAGGTTATGTTTCGGAATAACAAACCTTCGAAATAACTCATCTTCTTTCATTTTAGGATTAACAAACCTTCGGAATAACGTACATCATTCAGGGACATGGTCTTCTGCACATAATTATTTAGTATTCTTACCGTTAGCCCAAAGGGTCCTCCTGTTGTATATACCCCCTACATTTTACCGAATTTAACACTTTGGTGAAGAGGGACGTATACTATAGGTGAAACGAATATTTCCATTGTAAAGTGTGGCTATTCTAAGCCTTTTGTATTATTCTTAACCATAGTGCCTAAGGATTCATGCATGTGCACTAGATCAATCAAAGTAAATGTTTGAAAGGCCTATTTCGGGACCAATAAGCAGGTCGATATTTGACGAACTGAGGGGATCAATAAACTGTTTGATAATTGCAACCGATTGACAAATTGCCCTACATCAACGCAAATAATTATTTACGTCGATGTAGGGCAATTTGTCAATCAGTTGCAATAAAAACAACTCGACGGAAGAATTTTATCAGTAAATTTGAATGTTTCATTATTGCTGTTCAGGTGCAGATCCACTGGGACAAAAACAAGACCAGTAACAATCACAGAAATTGAAATGGCAAAAAATTTCATCAAAACTATCTGTTTACGTGATAACTCAAAACTGGATGAAGCAGCTTTCACCAAACTTGGTCCAAGGATGATGTATGATAGGACAATTAGTTGAGTAGATTTTAGTGACATTGGCAAGAGGTCAAAGGTCAAACGGTCAAGGTCAAATGCTACAAATGTTGCAATTTCCCCCATATCTATGCAATGCCCAAAGGTATTTTCTTGAAACTTGGTGTGGACATTTACTACTGCGTAGAGATTCTCCAGAGAGAGTTTCATGTCATAAGGTCAAAGGACAAAAGGTCAAAGGTTAGGTGAAAATGTTGCAATATCACTTTTCTCGCAAATGGTTCAATGTATCTTCGTGGAACTTGGTACATACGCATGTACTGACTGGCAGGGATTATCTAGGGAATTTAGGGGTCATCGGTCAATAGTCAGGGGTCAAAGATCAAGGTCATCTCCCCAAAATTTTACTGTTTCCCTCATATACTAGTATCTGCAATGCTTGCATTATTAGTTTCAAAACTTAATACATGCATTACCTAATGGAGATTCTCTGGGAAATTTCCAGCCAGAAGGTCAAAGGTCAAAGGTTAAGGGTCAAAGGCCAGGTTTCAATGTCCCCCCCCCCCAAAAAAAAAAAAAAAAAAAAATCCATTTTGTACCGTCATTACACTCTTTCTTCATACCTTGGAAATTACTCAATGCATAAACTTATAAAAAGGTCTGTCAGAATTCAAGTAAAAATTCTCAATTCCCCATATATGTGTACCTGCACTCTTAAAAAATCAAAGCAAACCCAGTTCAAGACATTTCTGACAAACCTGTCATTTCAATGTTTTGCCAGTTATGTGAAACTGTCATGGATCACACATTGTGAAGACATTGTACTATAGGGCCTACGCCTATTGGGAGAATCATGCATTATGGCGGAGGCATCAGTCGCCATAGCGACATTTCTAGTTTTCATCATGTTTTATAATTCTCAATATGAAATAGATACCGTTTATTACAGGATATGTTGAAATACCGTTACTCTACTGGACAGTGTATTATACACCTTGAATACCCAATAGGCCATTCCCGCCTCTTCCTGTTCTGACATGTCCCCTCGAGCTAACAGGATACAGGATTGGTACCGTGTAGGGTGCACGGTGCGGTGGTGGGGTGTGGACTACATGTGTGGCGCCATCATCATGATCACTGCGATGTAATGTAAACACAAACAGAGCGTATATCCAGACATCTCCCCATGCAACTGTGATGGGGTGACTTGCGATTGCAATGCATAATCTGTGAGTGGGATCAACCCGGCGCGGCCTTGATTTTGACGAGATCGTAAGTTTAGTTTCAGGAAATTTTTGGTTCAGTGGTATGAGTCATGTTGATTACATAATAAATTGATTTTACAAGAGCTTTCAACCCGATATTAAAGAATATGTAGACAATTATTGTTATTCTACCGACCTACCCAGATCTCAGTCCCATACGTGCAATTTCTTGTTACTGAACTGATGGTACACAGGATCAGCTTATCAGCTCAGCAGCTGAGCAGGGATAAGTTTATTCTGTGAAATCCAGCGCTTTGCTAGCGCTTTGTGTTCATGTCTGTTAGGCCAGCAGACATGCTATGGATGGGATGCCCTGCACTTGATGGAGCTGGAGCTTAGACCCTATATCATTTTTGTTGAAAGTTATTCCAGAATGCACAAATGTCCATGATTTAGACTTTCTAAATTCTAGGTCTAGTTCTAGATAAAATTTTAGATCTAGATTCTCTAGGCCTATCGATAGGCATTGATAGGACATACCATAAAATGTGAGAATAGGCCTAGTGAGAGAGTCACAACTGCAACTCATGCACGTATTAAAGCCAGGGATCCCGCTTCATTTATTCATTCATTGCAAAGAGCAGGGAGCTACTTTGTAACCCTGTGAAGTGGCTATCACCTACCGGTACCCACACAAAAGCAGTGAGTTTATCTTCACTCATGAAGCCTGCACTGTACGGAGTGTATTGAATGGAAGAAGATATAGCTAATGAATGCTTAAAGTGAAAACATAGTTTTGGTAAGAGTTTGGGAACCCGTCTGGCACCATTTTATATTTGCTTGCAATATATTGAAAGAGTCTACAAAGAAACTTACCTGGCTGACGTGATTTGCCGGGCCGGGATGATGAGTCGTTTTGGAGTATTTTGAGAAAAATAATAAAAGTCAGAAAACTGACTTTTATTCCAGAAGGATCCAGACTAACTCGGTCTCAGGGAGAACTCGACCCTATTTCAGACAATTTACACGCATTTCGTGATCGCCATATTCTACTGTATAATAGTAACCAAACGAGGCCTAACTGAACAGACAGGAAAGTGCGTGCTAATCCTGTACAAAACAAATGGACAGCGCGCGGTCCTCAAGCCTATATGCACATCACCTCAGTTGCCGAGACGCGCTGTCTTTGAAGTTTTTGTTGTTGTTTATCAAGCGTCTTTGATTGTTTTTAGAGGTGCTTGATAGGCGCACACTAATTTTGCATGCGCGCCAAAGAGGTTTTTTGGTGCGCGCTTTGTAACAACCAGGACCATTACTGCGAGCAGTGCCGTATAATATATATACGGCACTGACTAGACTGCGAGTAGCCAGAACGTAAAGCGCTAGTTTATACAGGCCGCTCCTATAGTACAACACTGTACAATCCAGAGGGACAACCAATACAACTCAGCCCGCCGTCAAAGCGAGGCCGAGTTGTCCCCGAGTCCGAGATTAGCCTGACCCCGTTCGGGTAAGTTCTGAGACTGAACCTTTTCGGTTAATATTTCGCATTTTCGTCGTTACCAATCGAATATCTTGTTATTACAGCGTTATTCCGCACATTTCCTAGGCATATGTTCACATTTGGGAGCGAAATTTGACAACTTTTGCAGGCGTACCAGAACTATGTTTTGGCTTTAAAGAATTACTGACTGCCCAGTCAAACCAAACTTCCTTCTTTTTTTTCTTTTTCTTTTTTTTTTGGTTACAATAACCTGTTTTGCATGCAGTGAAATGAATTTAAACAATATCAATATTATTAATATACCTAGTATGCATAAAACAACATATGCACACCTATGGATGATTTCTGGACACATGCTGTATTTGGTTAAATCTGTATAATTTCCATGCCATAATACAGACTTCAGGTATTCTACCAGCACTTCTAACTTAGACATGTTTTTCAAAATCTTTATTTACAGTCTAGTTAAGGCAATACCACATGAAAACTGAAGTTCTGCAGGAAGACGAATTATGTCCGAAAATGTGTAGTTTATTTTTGCCTTATGTAGACATAATGATTTACAAACTTTTTTTTTTCGTAATCTGCTTTTATTTGTGCAAAATACTGCATTCCTCCCGTTTGTCCCAATTTTCCTCATTAACCGAGTGGCATGGCTAGGCAGACTCAACACTGCTTGCACGTGTATGCAGTCAAACGCATCCACAGCTGCTCTGACCCAACATGCTGGCGAAAAGTTCCTGCCACCAACAGCCGCTGTGGGGAAATTTGGCAGAAACAAGCTCCTGTTTGTGTACAGAATTTGAATTGTGTGCCCGACTGTGGTGGAAAATTGTCGGATTAAACAGCTCAAAAAAGAACTCAAATTTCATTAAAAAAATCTGATTTAAAGACTGCTCTCTGCTGCCAATTGTGAGATAAATGGGTAATTTCACAAAATTGATGGAAAAATGTAGCATAAATTGACTCGGCAATGATGAAAACTGATCAAATTTCACGACTTCCCTGATTACGGAATCAATGCCAGCGATGGTAAGTTCCGGCACATACTCCTACGGAAAAATTCACTGCTGAGTGATGTGACCAAATTACATGGCGAAAAAAAAAGAAGGATATCAACCCACCCTTGTCACAAGCTCACTGTGCAACACAAAGCCAAATATCTGGCAAGTCGTGCTTGCAAAACAATGGATGTGCGTGTGAGCGCCAGATAGCACTTTTAGCGCCGCTGGCCATGGCTAGTAATACTGTTCAGAGAGTTTAAGTGACCAATGTTGTGTATAATCATCCTACACCCTTCAGTAAGAGGCAAAGCACTCTATCCCTTGGATGCTGACATAAAATGGAGTACCTTTTGTGAGGGAGTCACAACTCATGCACATAAAAGATTTTGCTTCATTCATTCATTGCAAAGAGCAGGGTGCATAAACCCTATGAAATCGTCCCACCTCGCATCCAACTACATTCCGTGACAGATCAGCTAGCACAGATGAATATGGGCTTTAATTGTCAATTCTAGACATCATAATGAGGGAAAATGGAAGTGTTTCAGCCAAAAGATGTCCCAATTAAATGGGATGCGGTGCTGTGTAAGTGGGGAAGTTAAATTATGTAGAAAGTTTATTGCAACTACTATTGCACTTGAGCTGTGTTCCTACTAAATGGGTCCCCAATTATTAGGTGAGCACTGCACTATTATATCATAAGAACCACACTGGGCGTAAGATGAGGGGTCTGGAGCAGGGTTTAAGATCAATGGGTTGTGATTCCATTATGGAGAAGATTATTGATGATATGCAAATCTCAGTGATACAGACAGTACAACGTATTTATGCAGATTATTTCAGATTTTTTTTAGATGTCATAAATCTTTGCTGGAAATTTATTTGAAAGGAGCAGATACAGTATGAAGGCCCACATGAAAAGAAGCATTTCACTGAAAATATGCATAAAATTTCACAAATGAAACTTTTGAAGTTCTGACCATTTGCTTTTGTATCAGATAAGACACAAGGGCTTCTTATTTTACATGATTATATTTTGAACAGTTAGAACTGCTTTTTATACACGTGTAGTGCTCTGTGAATTTTGTACACCTATACGTATGTAAATTTATGCACTTACGGGTAATGACCACAAGTGTAACTTTCTTGAGTTTGCATCAAGTTTGCTTGATCTGTCATGGAAGACGAAGGCTTTTAATGTTCTATGAACTGAAAACTCTGAAAGTGTGAAGAAAATATCTCTCTTGAAAAAAGAAAAAGAAAAACATCCTATCAACCTAGTTTAAAACATAGACATTAATGTCAAAACACAGGAACCATTTGTAATGATTTAAATACCAGCAAATCATTTGTGTGTGTCATATTCAGGCTGCTGAAAAGGTGTCAGTTACAACATAATGGAAATTTAAGCAAATGATCAGTACTAGAAATTTGTTTCATGTGAATTCTGCTGGAGCTACCTCTGCTATGAACCAAGGTGTCCTTGTAAACAAAACAAATGCATATCAGTTACTACAGTCAAACCTAAGTGGCCACCTGTATAGCAACCACCTGCTTATAGCGGCCACTGAAAAATCCCTCGCAAAAAATTGCTGTATTATAGACCCTTTATACATGTACTGTATAGCGGTCACCTGCCTAACGCGGCCAGCGGCCACTCATTTTTTATTATAATTCCGTGGTGAATATCTTTAGAACTGGATATAGCAGCCACAAAATTTTTTTAGCTGAACTGTTAAATCAGCCATGAATATGTTCGCTTTTATGTTTATTGCGTGAATTTTACTCTGTCCTAGCTCAGTCGCAACCACATGGACATGATTGACAAATGTAGCTCTTCGTCGTGAAAAGCCATCTTACCACTAAAGGCCCGGTCCCACTGCACTTACGGATGCAAAGAGGATGTAAAGCGTACAAAAAATCTTGCCATCCGTTGGAAAACGCTACGAATCCGCTGTGTACCCATCGCATACGTGTTTCATCCACTGTATCCATCGAGCATCCGTCCACTGTGATTTCATCCGCGCAAAAAGTTTTAAGCTGCTTAAAACTTTTAGAACAGATGAACTTTCCGCTGTGTATGATGTAAATCCGCGACATACGAGCAACAAACGTTGTATGTCCGTGCGGCATCCCTTAAACATCTGCTGCATCCTCTCTGCATCCTCTGGGCATCCTCGCAACTCACATCCGCTGCAGCTAAAAACGGAAAGAGGGAGGAAAGATATGGTATGTGGAACGTCTTTACATCGTTAATAGCACGTTAATAGAAAGGATGTAAGCGTATGCATCTCGTATATAAAGCATTTCGAAAGCATCCCCTCTACATCCGCTCTGCATCCGCTCTGCATCCACTCTGCATCCGCTTTTTCTGCTATGCGTCCGTTTCGCAATCATCTCCGGTAACCCCTTCGGAGCTGTCATCCCCTTCCATCCGCTTTCATCCGCTAGGCTTCCGATGAACATCCGTTTAACATCCCCGCTACATACTACCCACGTCCATTCTATTTCCGTTCTGTTACCGCCAATTTTCGCCAATTTTGTCAATTTCTGGAGTGGATGAAAGCAGATGAAGCCATCCCCGAAATTTTGCTCGTCCACTGTGTCCTTTCTGCATACGCTTTGTGTCCGTTGGCCAGTGGGACCGGGCCTTAACTTGACTAGATCTAGGCTTCAGTAATGCCGCCGTAAGTAGATGCTACGAAGGCAAATACAACTCCTAATATTAAATAACATGTTCGAATTTTACCAAAATGCAGACTAATTAGTGAATAAAATCCCTTTCAAGGACAATGGGATACCAGTACTTGTCTGGGTGTATTGTTTGTTGTGTACATCAGCTTCACATATTATCGATCATCTCAAACTTGCTTGTGCGAAACCTATTCATGCAAAACCAGTATGAACCAGCTCCTGAACCTGGAAATGTTATTTTGAAGATTTACAAAAATTCAAGAAAAAAAAAATAAAGCCATAAATAATTGATTCAAAAAATATCTTATGAGTAAATATTTTTTTATCAATCTAGTAATGCCTTTACACATTTCAGTCTTCAGCCAATTAAACATTAGAAGAGCAGAAGTAGGCTACAAGAAAATTTGAAATGAAGTTAATTGTAAAAAAAAAAAAAAAAAAAAAAAAAAAAAACCAAACCCATAGTATAGCTGCTTGTGCAAACTTATTTGCTGTTTTTTAAGAATAGAGAAACATGCGGTATTTTATGCTATTATACAATGCAAGTGTTAAAATTCAAACTGGCCACCAACTTGTCTATAGTGGCCACTTTTGCTGTTTCCCTTGGGTGGCCACTATAGACATGTTTGACTGTTTGTATGCCATAAAGTTTGCAGACATACCCCGCGTTCACATTGGTCCCCGCAACGCGGGGACAGCCACAAGAGATCTTATCTATTTTACGACTGACCGTTCACACTGGTATCTCATCTGTCCCCGAGCTGCGGGGGCATTTTGGGGCTTGGAGCGAGCTCTGCCACTTGAAACTAGGCATAGCGCATGCGCACATTTGATAACCACAGCTGGACGCTATCAATTTCGCCTCAAGGTCACTCTCCCCTCCAAATCTTGTCCCCGTACCCGACTTGCTTCGCGGGGACGAGGGGACAAGTCCCAGCGAGCGTTCACATTATGGTTTTCGAGGAGAAAGTCCCACAGCTCGGGACTTTCCCCGCGACGCGGGGACCAATGTGAACGCGGGGTGATTCAATTTTTTGCATATTTTTTACAATTCGATGGATGTAAATTACTAGCAACAGCTCATGAAAGTATCGCCCATCGTACACGAATGCAGTATTAGTACAAGATGTGCGCAGTACGAGTAATGGTACAATTGTAGTAAGCAACACTATACTACCCACACACACAGACCTGCGATCTACATGCAATAGGCTGGACTGATGAGGTCAGTTTGAAGCACTTCCATGACGACACAGGAGGGAGAGGAACACCTTTTAAAGGACAAGTTCACCTTCATAGACATGTGGATTGAGTGAATGCAGCAATAGTGGAACACATCAGCAAGAGTTTGAGGAAAATCAGACAATCCATTTACCGTTTAAAAGTTATGAATGTTTGAAGTTTCTGCTTTAATAGTCACTGCTGGATGAGAAGACTACTACGACTTGTGATGTGACACGTGTACAACAATATAAAGAAAGTATAAGGAAAATTCAAGATATTTTCACTTTTCTCACATAATAAAAGAACACTTGACTTCCCTCTTTCAGAAGGCAAGAAGAATAATATTACCCTTAACATGTATACGTCAGAGACGAGTCGAGGAAATGTGCACCATTTTCAAAGAATGAAATTTTGTGAAATTCTCTTTATATTGTCCTTAATATCGTTGTATGCATGTGACATCATATACTCTTGTAATCTTCTCATCCAGCAGTAGCTGTGCAGATACTTTAAAAATTCATAACTTTTGAACGGATTGTCAGATTTTCCCCAAACTTTCACTGATGTGTTCTACAAATATTGCTGCATTCACTCAATCCATATATGAAGGTGGACTTGTCCTTTACGATAGAAGGGAAAGGGGGTTCTGAAGCCTCCTATGGCAGCCTCGAGCAGCCTGTCAGCTCAGTATATAAAACAGACGGAATTCAGAAAAGGAGGTCCGGTCAGGTTAGGTTCCGAAACCACCTCCAAGGGGCAGTTTCATATCCTGTTATAGCAGCCGTGAAGAGCCTCCGCTGCAGTATAAACGCTGGGGGGTTTGAGAAGCTGCTTTTTTGCTGACCCAGAAGTTATTTCTGAAGGTCATCACCAGCTAATATAAACAACCCAGATTATTGTTACCAACCACTGCTAAAATTAAAATGCCACCCAGGTTGCACACTTTCACGCTCAATCACATTTGCAGTTATGTAAGAAATTCAAAATCCGCCCACAGTATAAGCGGGGTAAAAAAAATGCCATAGGGGGGAAAACATTTTTTAAACGTGTGAATGCTGTGAACAGTAAAAGTCAAGGTCAAAAGGTGCTATATTTGTTCATCACATCCGATCTACCACATGAAGTATGTCCTAGAGATGCAATCAACCGTTCATAAAAGGTTGATATCAGTAGCACATAACATAATACATGTAGTATTATGTCAAACTATCTGTACAATAAAAATTTGTCATATATTGCAAATTTTGCTCTTCCTATTGACGTTGAATTGTTGCCGACACATATAATTTTGTCCGTGTCAAATGTTAATGAGAAATACATGTACATGGACTTTGACAGTGGCTTCTTCTGCCTGACCTTCAAATGATTTATGAGATTTAATGTGTTGGCAGTTGTGCTATATATCACCATCATTTGAAAATTGAAATATTTATTAATTCCAAGGTGGGATATGACAGGATGATTTGCTTTCAGACAAAAGGGTAAACAGTACTCATTTGTCACTCCATTGCTGGGGTTTTCAATTACGTCTTCTAACACTCAAACAAGTGGTGTACAGAACCTGTGTCATGGCCATGAAATACATTGTATAATGGCCAGCACGATATACTACATAGTAAAGTACATTGCCTTCCGGAAATCTGACTAACTTGCATCATGTCTCACAGTGTTTCACACATGACAGAGTAGTAAAGTGTCAATTTCTGTATTTATTTGATATTCTTAGTATTCAAAATCTGATACGGCAGAAGCAGAAATGTACCACTATTCAAACAATATTCAGTGAATCCATCAATAAGGTAATAACCTTTTGAGGGGAACTTGATTCCATATTCAAGTTTACAAGTCTTTCAGTGGTTTGTACATGAAATCATTTTGGAAGGAAATGTGTTATATGTGCCCAAATCAGCTGTGAACTTTCCTTTTTTTTTGGGGGGGGGGGGGAAACACAAAACTATCATAACTGACTCATTGTTACTGTAGATTTATTTGATAGGAGGGAAATAATATTTCTTCATTTTACCATAAAACATAAAAAAAAAATGTTGCTTAAAGGGAATGCAAACCCAAAGAGCAATGTGGATTGAGTGAAAGCAGCAACATTAACAGAACAGATCAATGGAAGTTTGAGGAAAATCGGACAATCGATGCAAAAGTGATATATTTTTAAAGTTTTGGTGTTTGAACTGCTGGATGAGGAGACTACTAGAGGTTATGACGTATGAGTGGACAACAATATAAAGAAAATATAAAGAAAATTACACGAAAATTCATTTTTCATGAAAATTACAAATTCCATCAACTTGATACTGACATATGCTAAGGGAAGCAATCATTCCCCCTGCTTTCAAATCCCCCTGCTTTCTGAAAGCGGTTAGTCAAGTGCTCTTTCATAATGCTAGAAAAGTGAATTTTTGTTGAATTTTCTTTATATTTTCTTTGTATTGTTGTCCACCCATATGTCATAACCTCTAGTAGTCTCCTCATCCAGCTGGTCCAACACAAAAATTTTAAAAATTCATATCTTTTGCATCGATTGTCCAATTTTCCTCAAACTTTCACTGATGTGTTCTACTCATGTTGCTGCTTTCACTCAATCCACATTGGTCTTTGGGTTTGCGTTCCCTTTAATGTGTGTGTATGTGATTTGTATTTTGTTTTTTTAGAACAATTACAGTATACACAGTAGACTATAAATTTCTTAGCATTGTTATTTTCTTGAGTTGCTTAAATGTTTGATACTTGTTTCAACTCTTCTAGCCACCACCAAGAGATGAAAGCTTTTTCATGCCTTGGCCTAGAATTGATCTGCTTAGTGGGAGGACTGCTTCCGTGGCTCATTGCACTGCTTCCTACTAGTCTCTGTGTGAGTCGTTTGGTGAGTATCCAGCATAGGGGAGCACCATGCCATACCCTGGATAATGGCATTGTGTAGCGCCATTTCTTGTTCGTAAGATATGCAATATACATACTGCCATCATGGCGGCCAAATTTTAGCAGACTCGGCGATAATGATCCCATTGGCAATTCAGCCCTGTTATGACTTGCTTTTTTTAATCAAATCGTAATTACCTCCGCCAAGGGAGGAGGTTATGTTTTCGTTACCGTTGGTTTGTTGGTTTGTTTGTTTGTCCGTATGCAAAATAACTCAAAAAGTAGTGAAGTGATTTGAATGGAACTTACAGGAAAGGTTGAGAATGACACAAGTAACAAATGATTAAATTTTGGCAGTGATCCGATAATTTTGGGGGAATTTATGATGGATTTTTGATATTTTGACAGGTAGGGTCAATGAACCTAAGAATTCAAGCTGCGCATTTTTTAGGTTTGCAAACACGCACTAAAGTGTGTGCTCCAGTTTCTGCAGCTGGGCGAGGCTCGCCGTGCAGCTGAGGGTTTATAACGTAACAAAGGCTTCTGTATTGGGAAATCGGGCGATTTTTCAGCTTGTATACCTATTGGTGGAAATCACTGATCTCTATGGAAGAGCCCAAAGAACTTTTCCTCAGTGGTAGAGAGGAGAAAAATCTCCTCAGTGGTGGAGAGGAGAAAAATCTCTTTGGGAAGAAGCAAGGTCAACCGTGTTTTAATATACAAATGATGCACAGGATAGAGTGCGTTAGTGTAGGCGTAGCGCACTCGAGGGTATTTTCAATTGTGAAACATGCACGAGGCGAAGCCGAGTGCATGTTGCACTACATTGTAAATACCCGAGAGTGAGCTGCATCTCCACTAACGCCACGAAATAATCCTGTGCACCATTTGTTTTATAAAATGGGTCGAAAACTAACAGCATTTTCACGTACCTTTGTGGGTCAATAGTCCAGTCAGCTACATGTAGCACTCGCTCGAGAGAGTCGAGTCAAGCATGTCGCACTCGGAAATCCCGCACATGTAAGTACTGTATGTATAAGAGTACTGTATACGTACGCCACATAATATGCACACAAGAAAGGCCGGCCGGCATACGCAGCCCGAACTAGAAGTTGTGTACAGGTATTGACAGCGCGTAAAGTAGCGCGCGACGCACTTGTAACAACTGATTGAGTGCGCACTGGTACTGCAGTGCAATGGTACTAAAGTAATCAAAGCCCACGTGACTCATTTCAGCGCTTCCTATTGGCTACGTTCTTGAACCCATTTTATAACATGCTATTACAATTTTGAACAGTAATTCAGAATGAGGTCATTTCAATCCACAAACTCATCTTATGATGACTTAATAAGTCTTTAATAGGTGGATTGGTAATGCATAGAACTTCAGTCCGGTGATACTCTCTGTGTGTGACACTGAGATCACTGGTGTGGTATGTGTAAGGAGCGCTGATGTTATGATGCTGCTGCACTGCCGAGCTTATCGTTGCAACAAAATTTTCTTCCATAACGCACTACAAATTACTGTCACCCATTGGTTGGTACAAGGGTATGGCACCAGGAAAACAAAAATAATTCAGCAAAATGGCGGATTTCTATTTGATAAACCTGGGTTACAAAAGCCACATCATATGCTGATTTGATATTTTCGGAGAGTACACTGATTATTAGTGGCTGCTACTGATATTCATGGATCACTACAACTTTTGATTTTCCTTTGTGACACCCACACAATATCAGGTTTCATTTGGTAGAATGAACTAAGATGGAACCATTTAAAACACTAGTATGCACGTCATGTCTTGAAGTGTTCTTTTGGAGAGGAAGAGATTGTATGAGACTCCAGTAAAGCAGACTGTTAGTGCTCTGTTGTCATTGACAACAGTCATTGATGATTGTTATTGATAACAACAATAAAATTAAAGGCGTAATTTACCATTTGCAGATGAAACAAAAACCCAGCATTAGTGCTTCAAAATAGTGCTAAAATGTGAGTTAGGGATAGAAACAACCAATGTAAAAATTTGAACCAGTATGATTGATGTTAAGTATTGTTAAATATAATACAAAATGTGAACAATAGTAGTAATAAAAATGCTTCCAGACTAAACCATGTACAGTTACGGTTTAATAAGAAAAATATAGACATCTCCTTATATTTTAGGTTTTATTGCAAAAAAATTATATGGCAGGATATTTTGTGGTACAACTGACCTACACATATGCATCAAAAGTGATAACTTGAACATTTTTTAAATCACTCTTCCCATAGGTAAACAGGACCTTTAACATTCCTCATCATCATCATGGGAAAAGGAGAGGACAGAAAATATTTCCTCTATCAAAAAGTGATTGATTTTTCACAGCTCTCAAGTAGTTCCTGACAATCACAGCCAAGTGGTTTTATTCAGAACGTGCAAAACGATGTGTACATTTTATAGTTCTGCTGCAGATAACCCAACCTTGTCAATGTAGACAAAGGGGCTTATTTTTAGTGCATCTTTAAGGGCGACAGTCGATTAATGGTGAGGATTTTTATTTTATTGTGTATTCATCTATAGGTAGAGAGGAGTGGGTATTAAAATGGAGTTGTAAAGATTTTAACAATAACAAACGATGTGACTTTTTGAAGAATGGGGAGTATGTGTGAGAGAAGAAAATAGTGTGAAGGCTTGTTTTGTCTGTCTCTGTGAATAGAAACCCCTCGGCACCTGCTGTCTCACTTAGGTGAATGACAGTCAGGAAGGGCGTAGAGATGACACAGTCTTCTCTCACAGCAGACTCTGACTTCACACCTTCCAAGGTCTGCTTGTCTGCTCTTATGGAAGTGTGAGTGTGTCTGTGTTTGTGTGTGGTGTGTGTGTGTGTGTGTGTGTGTGTGTGTTTTCATTGTCTGACCTTAGAATAATTTTATACCACATGTGTGAGAGTCAATATGATAGTTGTATATGTTAGTTTTTTTAATACAAAATTAATGTTCAAGGTTTCAGTGAAATGTAAATTATGCACGATCAAGTGATTCCTGTACAATATTTCTTAGCTGGGAAGAGGGCAGTGGTAGCCCCTGTCAAAGCAAGCAGCGGGAGCTATTATAAATCATCTACTTTTAGCTGGAAAAGTTTGGATATCTATTAAGAGTCACTTCATGCCGGAACAGTATAGATGATATAATATGGAGAAGTACAAATATTGTCAATGTTGTGTAAGGATTCACAATGGTGGCGGTTGGGACTGTACAGTACTGGTTGAACATTCCTAAGTGAGATAATGAAAAGCCTCTTATGAAATATGAAAGAGCATGTAATTTTAAGAAGGATTCAACATTTATTTGATGAAAATTGGTTTTCAAATGGCTGAGATATCCAAAAAAGTGCTTATAATTGTAATAAAAGGCGACATGCCACAACTTTATTAGGATCTCTTTGTTTCACCTTGTTTTTGGATATCTCAGCCATTTTAAAACCGATTTTCATCGAATAAACTTTTGATACCCCTTAGAACTGCATGCTCTTTGACATCTCATAGAGTGGTTTCTGAATATCTCGCAAAATGTTAAAAGCTAAATCCTCACCTCGACCAAAACTGTACACACCCTTTAACATCGAAGCACTGATTCCATGTGTTTAGAGACATGGCCTATACCATATACACCTAGCTCACAAGAAATGCTGCATTATCCCTGTCAAAATCTTATTCTTAAAGTTTCGTATCAGGAGATATAATGAGAAAGAAATCTACATTGAATTAAAGAGAATCATGATTTAAATATATTTTGAACTCTTCCTGTTTAAACCAAGTTAATTGAAAAAGGATGTTTGTGCTCATATGCAAAAGTACCATCTCATAAATCTTTTACATTGCCATATAATGTGTCATGTATACTTTTACATCATTTTGCAAATTAACATAAGATTAAAACCCTGATCAAACTGCAAATGTCAGTTGACTTTAATAGCCGCTTATGTTCAAACAAGATTTTCTTTTGTCATTGCAATTCTAATTATCTTGGTTACAAGAGTATACAGCATCTTCTGTGGTGCGATTGTCAAAATTCAGAATTCTTACCCATTGTGCAAATACCGTTATTTTTGATAGGAACTTTGATGAATATTTACTCAAATTTGATATGCTGGTACAATGTATCTCAGAGTTTAGAAATACTAAATGAAAAAAAGTACAGTGGACTCCCGTTATAACAAAGTTCTCGGGACCGGCAGTTTTCTCTAGGTATATCAAAATTTCGTTGTAACTGAACAAATTAACAATAAAAATGCATACATTGGATAATGTTGTGGCCTGAATTTTTACTTTGTTGTAACTTGAATTTCAATATAGCCGTGTTTGTTATAACGGGAGTGCACTCTGTAGCATTGGTATGTCTTTACACGGTTTGTTCTCTCTTTTTTATTTTTTGTGCAGACGGCAACTGCTCAAGAAGAAGGCATTGACAGTATGAGTGGCAGGAATCTGACAAAGAAAACAGGTTTGTGCATGATACTCATCACAGCTCTGCTGTGCTCAGTATATCAAAGCTCCATGCAATGGGGCAGGTTTCGGTGATATAAAGAATTACATCAAGTATGCTTGGTATACCATAGAGGTGGTTTGGTAGAAATGTTGAAGGATTCAACTATGTAATGGTTTATAAAAATCAGTTGTAATGTGCAATTTGATCTCATATGTCCATTGTTTATCAAAGAGGTGTCTGTTGACACTTAGTTTGCTCATAGTTTCACTTTCTGTCCCATTTAGGCTCATGTTTGTACAATTCATAATCAATACACTATGTCTATAACTTTCTGAGTGTATGCTTTACTGCGTCTGTCAACATATGAATGGGGAAAAAAGTAATAGAGCAAACTTTCTAGAGAAGTGGTTGCTGCCTCAACAATTGAATAACAGTGATGAGTACACTTATAGGAAATTCACCTTATTCTTCTTTTTGCTGAAGAGTAACTATGCAATTCACTCAAGATGACTGGATTTGATACTGCATGCCTACCACAACATACATTAAAAGATTTGGCTACTTCTGAAAAGTAAAAGGGTATAACTTCGCTCTCCATTTGCAAATTCCCACAAACAATGAAATACTACAAATTGGCATACAATGAAGATCGATAGTTAATTTTCAAATTCATTCTTCATAACTACATTATAGGTCAGATAATTTCTTTGCTGATTAATATTATGACAACGGATGTTGTCAAGACACAACTATTATATGTGACCCTGCACCACAAAACCAACAAAGAGTTGCCAGACATGGATTTTTAGTTAAGGGCAGGTTCTGAAAGAGCAGACTCTAAGCTTTAAAATGATGTATAACTCAATTCAAGTGGATTCTCCTGACCTTTATAAATATTGGAAAGAGAGCCACACTCTAGAAAAGTATGAACTGAGAAAAGAGGCTCGGAAGTACAGCATCTATTCAAGTGCTTAATCTTTACTAAGCCGTGCTACCTGTGCCATGAATGGGACAAAAAAAAAATCATGTTAACCTACTGTAGCAACAACAATGAAGGGATTATCAGATTGAGCTGAAATTAAGCATGCTCTGTTTACACATTCTGCCCATGATAAATGCCAGATTTCACAGCACTAGCACCATCCTATCAAAAATTTATAGACTTGAAAGTAAAGAGTGTGCATAGGATTTTCAAGAAATGAAAAGAGGCCTCTAAGAAACATCTGATCACACTGCTCTACCAAAAAAGTGGGTTGTCGAAAAATTGCTGAAAACCCACTTTCCTATTCAATTTATGATCCCAAACTAGAGATTAATGTAGAAGAAGAATAGCTCTTTCAGAAAATTCAGAAAACGCAAAATTGACTTGGTTGACCCATTTCACCTTTCTTGAGTCCTCACATAAAATCAAGGGGTGCGACTTTTTGTTTTGTGATGCACGGTCACATATCATCTTAGAACGTTTTCATGAAGACAGTTGATGGAAAGTTTTGATATTGTGGCATGCATACCTCATTGGTTTTAGGTTGAAAGTGCCTTGTACATTGAGTGTCTACCTGGTGAGACCCCTGGACATTTTGCCAATTACAGGTCGGCCTCAATTATCTGGCCATCTCTCCTCGGGACATGCTTATGCAGTGAAGATGAAAAAAATAATTTCAAACTCAATTAAAACTCCTACAAAACTCACGCAACTTATCTATAATATTCCCAACAAAAATGTGCAATGAATTTTACATTAAACTGTTATAATTTCAGTAAAAAGCAGACTATAGTATTCAGTAGGCTAGCATAGATTACACACACCAGTGTTACGATGTATGCTACCTACTATTTAGCTAACACTGGACTGGCAGCTACATTGTACATACACTACACTGTATAAACCATAAACATGGTTTGTCCCATATCTGGCCAAATCGCTTATCCAGACAGGTGCTGTTTCTGACATGGCTGGATAACAGAGGTTGGACTGTATGGTACTTTTTAAAAACGAATATTCAAATTTGATGTGCTTATCATTCCTCACCGTGTCAATTGTTTTGCATGTCAATCTTATTTATTATAGTTATTGTTGTTTTAAAGGTCCAGTTTACCTTTGGGAGCAGTGATTTCAAAAATTTTCAAGATATCATATTTGATGCATATGTGTAGGTCTGTTGTATCATAAAACATCCTACCATATGAAATATTTGCAATAAAACCTAAAATATAACGAGATATCAGGGTTTTTCTCAATAAACCGTAACTGTATACGGTTTAGTCTGGAGAACTTTTTATTATAACTATTGTTCACATTTTGTGTATTTAACAACACTTAACATCGATTATATGGATTCAAATTTTGACAGTGGTTGTTTCTATCCCTAACTCACATTTTAGAACTATTTCATAGCACTATTGCTTTCATCTGCAAATGGTAAATTATGCCTTTAATTGTCCCATGGCATGTATCTTTTTCCTATAGAAAAGACAAAAATTGAAAAGGGGCGTGTGCATCCCCCCTTTAATTTTTTTTTTTTTTTTTTGGTTTTTTGTTGTTGAAGAAACCATCTTTGTTAGCCGATTGTAGTGGCACCAGAAATATTTTTGTGCCCTCTGTGGAATTCCTGGATCCACCCCTGGCAATTGTTTTATTTTTAGTCCCTAATTTTCCTCGTGTTGATTTTGTTTTCATCTACCAGGTAACGATGAAGAACCTGTGAGAAAGAAGCTCAGGATGCAGCCCTCCGCCTCCACCTCATCCTCTTCCTCAAAGTTCCAGTTTCCCAAGACTCTGGAGGAGTTCAAGTACAAGTTTAATGAAAGTAAGGTCTGTGATGGGGCACAAGTTGTGATGTATTTGCTTGTGTATGCGTGTGTGCCTATCCATGCATGCATTTTTGGTGTCTTCGAAGGGAGAGTCCATCCTGATATTTTGAATGTTACTTTGTATGAGAATAGGAAAACCAGGTAGAAGTAGATCATTGACGATTTTTGGAGAAAAATAGAGACTTACTATTAAAAAAAAAGTCATGAATTGGAGAAGTTTATAGAGTACGACAAATTTACATCTCTGTGTGATCTTGGTATTGAGCAGCTCTCCTGTGGGTTATTAAAGCACAAAAATTTATTCATTATTTTTCTCTATAGAAATTGGTGTTTGTTTGTTTGTTTTTTGTTTTAAGACCTGGTCTTCCTATACAGTTAGAGTAATACAATGTGCATGTTTCCCTTGGGGATAAGCTTTGTTCATACCTAGATATTTTAGAAAAATGAAAATTCTTAAATTCTTTGAACAAAACAAATGAGAGCTGTTCAGGAGTAGTTTCATACATAGTTGCCAATATGTCCTAGACCCCGTTTACAGTGCGAGGCTCGGCCGCGGCCGAGCCCAGCCCCGCTTCAGTGTAAACGCGCAAAAGGCCAAATGCGAGGCCAAAATTGGCCTCGCATTTGGCCTCGCTCTGGAGGTGGTCTCGGCCTCTTCTTGGTGTAAACGCAAACTGGGCCAAATGCGCTGCCAATTTTAGTCTGGCTTCCAGACCCTCTGCCCGTACTATTTCGCTATTCACGATATTAACCCCCTCAAGGTGGTTTTGTCCTGCAAAGGATTTTTCCTTCGGCAAAGGCCTTTGCCCGAACGGCGAATTCGTCGCCACGGAATCCAGTTGGCAATGGGTCTGAAAACCAGGCTATACCAAATTGCGTTTGTTTACAAGCAGAGCGCCACTACGACAAAATATTGAAAGGTTTGAATTAAAAGCGCGACCGAGCCCAGCCGTGTAAACGGACAAAATTGCGAGGCTCGGCCGCGCAATTGAGGTCGGGCTTGGCCGCGGCCAAGCCGCGGCCGAGCCCGGCCCCGCACTGTAAACGGGGTCTTACTCTCTGAACTTCTACAATTTACATAAATTCTGTATTGCTTCCAATCTTTCTCAATCATCCATTGATTTTCCTCTTTTTTTTTTCTTATACACCATGTATAGGCCTATGTATGGTAGTATTAGGGGATTGTAGAATTTTCCAGGAATGTCTGTTTTCTCTTTCTATGTAAGAGTTGAGCTTCATAATACTTCAGATCCATGAAGTGAATGGTTTAGGCAATTCTTCAAATTAAGTGAACTTGACCAGAAAGAAAGTGTAGCCTGTGAAACATATTCGGCCTGAAAGAAAAAGACAGTGAGCTGGCTGTGTGAGCAGCACAGCTACTGTAAGAGGTTCAAGAGTATGTGCAAGAAGTTCCTGGTTCAAGCCCTGAGTGAGACCAGCCGAGCCAGTGTTGCTTATCACATGCCATTCCATGTACATGTACTGTATACACCGAATATTTCTCGAGGTTTTTATTTTTATGAATTTCGCGAGTCGGGTACTATTCACGAAATTAAAAACACGCGAAAATATTGACTCTATTTCCAATGTGGATGTGACGTACATGTACGCGTGTACATTTCTCCGTTCAGTACAGGACTCCATGATCGCGAATTTAACCACTTGCGAAATCGTCAGAAATTCCCGATTCGCGAAAATTTAGACTTGTGAAATATATGGCATATACAGTACAAAGCGGCAGAGCACACTGTAATACATGAAGAAAAAAATTCTTCTTGAGAGTCTCTCACTGGCACAAATATGAATGTGATACTGATGATGATATAAAAGAAAAATCCTGCTCCTCTGCTGTGAAGAACAATGTGCCGCCTTTGAAAGGCTCCATCACGATTTTACACACTTGAGAAATATGAAAGAATTTTAGCCACCCGTGGTGGTGTTGCCCAAGGTAATACGATTGTTACATTTGTAGTTAGAATCAGTGAATGGTATCAATACTATTCCAAAAAGAAGCCTCTAAAGATTGTAATTGTATACCCACCCATAACGGCTTTCTCCCTCTTTTCTAGCCTTCCTTTCAGTTTCATTTCCCACCGTATGTGTGGCAGAGACACAGAAATTGACAAGTTGACATAGACGATAGAGGGAGAAAAAAACAAACAGAATATTTGACTCTCAATTTCACTGGGAAGTGAAACCATATTGATAAAGTAAAAACAGACCATTGATGTGTTCAGTATACAGCAGGATAAGAGGATCAATATTAAAGTCCCATTAGCATGGGGATACATGGGCCCATCGGTAAATATGGGCATTGAAGCGTACACTTGTTGGTAACAGTTGACTCCAGTCAAGATTCTCACAGCTGTGTTTGTACTCACATACAACTGTACATATCAGTGATAAAGCTGTACACAGTTCTTTATGAGGGTTTCTCAAATGCTAATATATCAGATCCGGGGTCAGGTTTCCCAATTCATGGTATCCACACGCTTCCGGGTGACCAATTGAATTGAGTTTGATTGTCATCTGCAGTCTGTGTAACTTGTCCAGGGTATTTCCTCTTGAAATGCTGTTTTGTTATCAAGATAGTGCCATAGAGTAGGAGCATCCAAAAATGTTCTACTTCAAGCATATGTTAGTGGATAGTGACTGAAGGTGGAGTAATTGATAGTGTTCATACATCCATTCAGCACACTGCAGTCATTATCCATGGTAGTGGTTTCATTGTTTCAATTACAATTCAGGGACAACAATATGCGCTGATCATGTGACAAGAGTAAGATTGCAGCAGTTGACCTCTGTGCAGCAATATCTTTGCAGATTCAATCTTGTACCTTTACCATGAAGTACATGGATTTAAAGAAGACAGACCAACAATTTGTTGCACAATTCCTTATCATTCTCACGATATTTGAAGATTTGGACTAAACTGAATAGTCCACTTCCTTTATTAAAAAAAAAAAAAAAACCCAGAAAGAAATAGAAATATGATTAGTACACGATTGTACAATATATCATAATAATCTGTAGGAAGTGGCAGAACCAGTAAAAGCCTAATGGCTTTAGATATCAAGAACCCTTTCAAACGTATGAGTGGGCAAACTATTAGAGTTACAAGACACCGGTAATCTAATGGATATTATGATTATGATGAGAAAAATGAAAGAGGGTAATCGATGCTATTTGTTCAGAAGATGTTTTGATTTTTGCATTGATGAAAGTTTTGAACATTAGTCAGTGATTGTACCTGCGCTGATTCCTTCACATTGTTGTTATAAAAGAGGAATATTATTTCATAATTGTTGGCTAGGGCAGGAAATAGACAGTAACTCTGAAAGAAAAATGACAAGGGAATAGGGAAACACAAACAAGTTCTTTATGCCCCTCATACCAATACCCCTTTACACCACTTACAAAACCTGTTGTCCGTGGTATCAGCTGGATTGTGTATGTGTGTGTGTGTGTGTGTGTGTGTGTGTGTATGTGTGTGTTCGTGTGTGTGTGTGTGTGTTCCCTTAAATTTGTTTTTCATTTGACTAGTCAAGACAACCATTATCTCAGAATGCATACTTCTTTTTTTTTGTCACAGTGCAACCAAAAAGGCAGACCACTAGGTAACGGTTCATCGCTGGTTTTCACTGCCTTTTTAAAATTTTTTTGCTATGTATATGCTCCATGGGAGAATAAAGAAATTTAGGAAGAGAACACAGTGTAAGCCATCACTATTTTCCCCCTTTGCAAGGAGCACATCATTTAGATAACGGAAAGTGTTTGTGCGTGGTATGTGTGTGTGTGTCACTGTTTAATTAACCAAGGGTTACATCTCCTAAATGGAAAGGCATAGCAGATCCTGTTCATATGCTTTGGATGGCACGAACATCAGTACCAGCACAAGTGCAAAGTGCAGCCTTCATAGGGTATTAGGTTGCCAGCAAAGTGATAGAAACTGGAGTCTGGCGGATTCGGGGGCTCCGTGTCAGGGCCAAACCCTGCAAGAGTTGTTGCGTGCAAAACTGACGACTACATCATGTATACAAACTTTTGGCCAGACAAACTTCCTTCTTGGTGCATTGTAATTGCTTTTATTTTGCTCACGGCTGGCAATGTAATGAAGCAAAATCTGGAAATTATGGAATGATTTCCTTTAAAACTTGGCTGCTTTTCTATGGAATGACTGTTGAAGGAGCTGTAAAGAATACATGTAATTCAAATATAAAGATTGATTTTCAGTGTGTGCTTTAAGTAAACTTTTTTTATTTGAGAATATCTGTTGGGTGAGATTTACAATGCAGTTTTTTTGTAAAGGTCAGTGTTTACAGCAAATCATAGTTGCCTATCCTACAAATTTTTGTTATCAATCTGCCCCACCAGAGGGAGAGCTGAGGCATGTGACGTCCGGAGAGTGCTACGTGTTTGAGGTGGAGAGAGGCAACCAGGCTTACAACCAGAAACGTTACGAAGCCCTCGGCAGAGTCATCACCCAGCACATCTACACGCTGCTGGAGGCAGAGGGCCTAGAGAGAGTGTACGTGCCAGTAAGTACTGCGGCTGTAAATCTCAAATGGTCTGGCGATAGCAGAAGACGTGAGGTTGTGACCGGATCTGGGCGCAAGAAATGCCCTTGAGCAATACGGATGTTTTTTCTCAGTGTGCTGATCCATACTTTGGTAGACTATATCAAATAAAAGAAGGGGGTTTTCCAAGTGGTAGCAGCTGTTTGTCTCTATACTTGACAGTAACTGGAATGTAAATGCATATGTTTGCTCATTTTGTTTTGTGTAGTTTGATTTGTTGTAATTAAGTCATTATAACCAAGTTTGTATGCTGCAACCAAACATCATATCATTGTCTCATTATTCACCCTTCCATGATACAAAAGGGACAACGCCTTCAGTCTTTAATACTTCACCAGCACTTTATGCAGCAAACAGCAGTAAAGTACATCTATTTATGCTGTAATGCAAACAGATTTTCCATATGTGTGATCAACGTAACTGTGCGTGTGGGCATCATGGTGTGAACTCACCTGTTCTACCAAGATTTAATCTGTGAAAAGGCCACTTTCTATGATCATTTCTGGGTCTAATCTTAGATTCATAATGCCTTGACGGCTAAAAAAAACGAGAGGAGAAGAAGAAATAACATGATTTTCCTTGATGCTGCCAAGTGTCAGCTAGAAATTGAGGATAAAGTATTTTTTATTTTCTTTGTTTTTTGTCATTGTTTTTTGCCAAAAATACTCCTGGATTCATGGAAAATACTACTTTTCAAAAATTGTATTACTACACATATGTATTGCATGGAAGATATAAATACTGGGTTCTACCAAAAATATGCATTTTTTAAACTCACAGAATACTGAAATGATCTATATATACAGTACTGACATCCCTGGTTCTGCCGAGCCCATATGTGTAAGGTTTGATAGTATGTGACAGCGTAAAATGTTCAAACGTGTTAGAGTCTATGGGTTATGAACATAGCATAGAGTCGATCTTGATATCAAGCATTTCTTCCTTGACAGGACTGATGTCCGTAAAGGTTTGTAAAAGCAGGAAGTAGGATCCAAATTGTGTATTTCAAGCTGCTAATTTAGACCAGTTTTTATCGTCATGGATGATAGTTCATCCTGCTGTTCTTCTGTTTTTGTGATATAAGGGACATAATCCATTATGCTGCCATATGCCAAGATGAGGGATGGGGGTGGGGGGGGGGGGGGAGAGGAAGAGAACAGGTGATGGGAGTGGTTTTGTCATGTTAGTCTGGGTATTTCAAAAGGAGGAAACATGTACTGCAGGATATCTTTTGTTGTTGCCTTTTGATATCATTACTCAAACCTTCATGTAGATACACTTTTGACTTCCATTCTGACTTCCTCAAGCTATCCTTCATGATGGATATAACCCTGTCTGCCGTGTTTTTCCTTCCATCAGTTAGGCACTGATGAGGATGAACCCAGGAGCTTCATCTTTGCCAGCCCCAACGCCGCGACGACCACGGACCGGCTGCTGGTTCTCATCAACGGGGCGGGGGCCGTGCGGGCGGGGCAGTGGGCGCGTCGCCTCATCATCAATGACTGCCTTGATAGCGGGACGCAACTGCCATACATCAGGAGAGCCCTGCGGGTGAGGCCTGGTCCTGGGGGTACATTTTGGGTGTCAGATTGATAAAACCAGGGAAAGGAAATATGAAAAAAAGCATTGCATAGAAGCAAAATATGTCAACTGTGGAATATTGCTCGTGTCCTCTTAACAGCACAATTTTATTTTGAAGGTTTATCTTGAAAGAACATATTTCTTGTCATACATGTTTTTGTGGGGTTTGTAGGAATGGGATGGGTGAAAGGAGACTAATATCAGACACTAGATTCTTTGAGCTGGAGTAATTTATTTTCCCCTCTCTTTGTGCCTAGGTGTTTTTTTTTGTTTTCTTACTTACTTCAGAACATTTTATATATCAGTCTTTCAGTGTAGCCCTCAGTCATTGCATAGTTCAATTCCTGCATGTTGCCTAATGTGTAATTTTGTTTTCTAATGCCTTAAATTGTCAATTTCATCCCCTCAATTCATATGCATCTCTTTTGAACGGGAATGCACATCTGACTGAACTGACAGAAATGTTGTTTTCATAGTGTGATGTCCTGTCATTCCGATTATTGCATTTGATAATATTAATTAACAATGCATATATAAAAAGCATAAAACACATGTGTATAATGTCCCTGTATGCTCAATATGAGGAAAGACTACAGAATGTACACTTGCAACAGCATTAGGATTCAAGTTTGCTTGAACTGTAGAGACATGGATTTTCAAGGCAGATTTAAATTCAGTGATATGTGATGGTGATATGTGTCGTACAGTTATATTTTGCCTTTGATTCCTTTGAACAGTTAAAACCTTTTAAAGGAAGGAGCAAAGTCTTTTTACTTGATCTTTCTGATGTGCCTTTCATCCTTCCTTCACTTAACCCATTTCATGAATGTCCGTCCTCTTGGCTAGGAAGGGTATGAAGTCCTTGTCCTCAACACCAACGAGAACCGAGGGTTGAACGCAAGGGGAGACAGTCTGCCTGTCAAGGTACATTCCAATGAATCTAGAACCTCAGAATTACAGATACAATGTATGGTCTTGGTTTGAAAGAAACATACTGTTGAGGGTCATTTATCTCTTAAGGTAGTGTGTATTAATTTCAAGTGACAGTAGTCTCGATCATTAGTATTTTCCTCTTCTTTCTTTTTGTTCAAATTGTTTTCTGACATCAAGAGTAGTGAAATTAAAGCACACATCAAATATAGTGTTTGCAAAGTGGCTAAGTAATGAATAAAGATCTTGTTCCTGTTTGCTGTGTAGCGATGAATCATTGTAAACAGCATGTATAATTTTAAATTGGCAACATTGTCACACCAGTGTTGATATTTGATGACTAAATGACCTGTGCTGTATTTGCTACAGTATGTATGTACATGAAGGACCCAAAACGTTATTTCTGTGTATTTAGAGATATCTTGTTTTCATGGATGTGAAAGAAACTGATAATATGTAATTCAATCCTAGCAGAGTAATGGAGAACATTTTTTTTTTCATCCCAGGAGAACTAAAAAGAAAAAAGAATAAAAAAAAATGTATATATGTACCTCTTGAAATGCAAGCAAAACAGTGACAGTAAGATAAAGATTTTTTAAGAAAAAAAAAGGAATGAAAATACACTAGCTAGAAATGAGAGTAGGATGTTGTTTTATAAATGAAACAGAGTTGTTTGTATATTTAGCAGCATGCTCACTAGTTTGGAAAAGATGTATGTATAGATCACTTGTCCTGGCCTATTAAATGTGACTATATATTGCTGTGTACATTGTATGTCCTGTCAGTAAAATCATTTCATTTATGTGGTCTTTTGTTTGATTTCATACATGATTTTTGTTTCGTATGTAGGGAAACTCCAGTCCCTATGAACACGGTGTGTACGTGTGGGATAACTTCATTGCCAACAAGCCTGTCAGACGAGTAGCCATAGTGGCACACAGTATGGGAGGCGGCGTCACTGCACACATTGTAAGTTGGGGGCGGGGATAGGTGAATTGTGTTACTGTAGAAGTGTAAATTTTTGCGCATTTCGTGCAACCTGAAACTAGCGCAAAAATAAAAGCACGCAATTATTTTTTGCTTGCCGTATGTTCCAGTAGTTGAAGTCGTGATTCCGCAAAATTAAAAACACGCGAAACTCTTCTTACCCCACCAAGCGCGAAAATATCAACTTTTACAGTATCACATCCTTTAATACCCGGAAGCTATTTGCTGTTCAGAGTAACGCATCACAAACAAGGAAAAGTAGAAATTACGCGGTGCGTAATATATGTCCCCGCCGGAAGTTTAAATCTTTGGACTGGCATCAGTGAGTTTGTTGCAGCTAAAGAAGATATTATTTAAGTAGTATATTGTGATTACCGTACAGTGTCATAACAAGCAGTTGATATTTAGTTATAATAAAGTGGAAAGGTACACGTCTCCAATGGAGCTATATCCTGTAATAAAAAGAATGCTTCTTACAAGGTAAGTGAAATTATGTAATAAATTGTATAATTTGCTGCATGTGGAGACAAATAGGAGAAAAGTTGTTAATGGGAAAGGATTGAAGTTGAAGTTAGATAGTATAAAAAAAAACCTTTATAAGTGGATATACACTTACTGTGGTAAGAGTATGAAGTGGTATTTTTGTTAATATTACACACTAACTCAGTTATATTTTTGTTGTAGTAAATACAAAATATTAGCAGGCTGTGAAGTCATTAAGTCTTGTTTGCTTAGAAAGCAGTATGTTGATGTACGCATATAAAAGGGTTTTGTCTGTATACATTTAAACAGGGATAAAATGGTAATTTGTTGATACAATGTTTACCTACGGGATAGGGGCACTTGGTAGTCTATGGATGATGGGTCGCTGTGGTCCAGACAATGCAGTGGTCACTGTATGGAATTGGGGATACTCCATACTGGCCCTGGGGTGTGTTGGTGAAGATCAAATCTAATACTCCTCCACGTTGGTGAGTAGGTGTGCTGATAAGTTGGTTGAAGCCATGGCTGTGAAATACTGTCTCTAGTTGTTGTTTGGCAGAAAGATCCATATTAAAATCTCCCATGATGTATGTAGAGTACTGTGTAACAGGTGCATTGCTTAGGAAGTTGTTGATATGACTTGCATAACCTTGCAATGGTCCAGGTGGCCTATAGACAATGACTATGAGGCAGGAGTGATCGTCTACATTCACAATGCATGGGAGACACTGGAGATGAGGAGCTGGAACTTGAAGCTGCTTTATTGAAGCAGTTGTGCCTTGTACAAGAAGTGCAAGACCATGCTGAGTGTGATGATGAACAACTTGCCATTTGTCACCAGGCGGAGCTAGGTTGGAGGAAGATGGTGATGTATGTGTTTCTGACAGGCCTAGTATGGTACACTTTGATATAAGTGGATCCTTTATTATATGCCTGTAATGGGACTTCCATGATCTCATATTAAGATGAGCAATAGTCAGTTCTGTGTGATTCTCAAGCAATTGGTGCTGCCACTTGAATACACTTGAGTTGCGCATTCGGACAGTTTCTTGCAGTGCAGCATTGTTGACCTTGATTTTGTCTGGAGTAAAATTTATGAGCTTTACACCTTGACGAGTTGTGGCCCGACTTATGATTGTGTAGGTGAGACCAGGTGGTGGTGACTTGACTTGAGGAGGCATTGATAGATCAGCTATGATGTGAGTGCAGGTACTCCCTTGAGCTTTACGTGCAGTGAGTGCCCATGCTAGCATTCCTGGATACTGTTTTCTCTCTACCATTACTGGAGATTTGGGTGACAGAGGAAACCTGGCTGTCACTGCCCTGACAGGTACTGCATGCTTTAGATGAGGTGGATTGTGTCTCCTGCTATTAATTCCTGCCTTTTCATCATCGAACTGTACATAAATGATACCTCCTAGTGGATTTGATGGACTGATATGAAGCTTCACAATAGTCCCTGTGGCACCATTCACCAAATGGTCTGAGAGATCTGTGTTTTTAGTCTGAATCCATCGTGCTCCTTCACACAGTTGCAGTGTTTTACGTAAGCCACCTGTTTCATGGATATTATTTGACGTTATGGTAACATTACAGGTACCAGTCTGAAGATCTGTTCTAGAATCAGAAGCTGTGACTGTAATTTGTGGGGCATCTGATTTTTGGAGCATTTCTTGGTTGTGTTTGTTTGCCTGGTCATTTGTAAAGAACAGATGCAGTGTGTTGGGTGGCAGTAATGACTCATCTGTCTATTGAAGGGCAGCTAATTCTTCTATATCTTGGGGTTGGAGATCTCCGACACGTATTCTGGATAGTATTTCAGCAAACTGAGCATCTTCTCGTTGACGTACAATTGTGGTGAGTTCATACAGCTGGAAATGCTGTTTCCAAATTGAGCCACATAGAACATTGTAATCAAGCTTGGGTGTCTGAAATACAGCTCTATCTCCACATGGTGGCAACTGGAATAAATCTCCAACAGCAAGTATTGATACACTGGCAAAGGGTTTGTCATTGCCAAAAATATCTTGCAATGCTAGTGACAAATGCTCTATTGTACTCCTTCCAACCATGGAGATTTCGTCAATAATGATGACTTTGAGATTTTGGTACATGGCTCGCATTGTGTTGAGTTTTTCATCACTTGACTTGCGATACTGAAAAGCTTTTCCACGTTGGCAAACTGGCAGGTTGAAAGCCGAATGCAGTGTTGTGCCATTGATGTTAGCAGCAGCTTTTCCTGTTGATGCGGTGAGTAACGCTGTTGGTTGATCAGGATTTTGGCCAGGCTGTCGTAAGGCACGGATGGCACCTTGGTAAATAGCATGAATGAGATGACTCTTTCCTACACCTGCTCCTCCAGATAAGAAAATGTAGAATGGGTCTGGATGAATATCTGTCAAAGTTGAATGACAAATATTTGTGCTCCACTGGAATATGTAACTAAATAATTTGTACTGTTCATCATTCAGAGAAGATATGAGGTCATGGTATTGTGAATCTGGTGAGAATGTAGTGGAAGCATGTACTGTATAACTTCCAGAGGCAGGTTTGTCACTTGGAACTTGATCATACTCCAGTAAATCTGGGTCCAAACCTGCAAACTGTGGGTCGATATGATGACTGGTGTCTTGTTGCTCAAGTTCTGGGTCAGCCCAGAGACCCTCATCCAAGTCAATGTCTTCTACTGCATTCTCAACATGTTCATGGAAAGGCTCAAATGCTTGGATAGTTGGCAGTATTTGATCTGAGACCTCTTTGTACTTGGAGGTCCATGATCCATCAGCATGGAGAAGACTTTTCTTCCTGGCGCCATGGATAATATAGCAACAACAGTCTGAAATGATACAACTCGGGATCTTTGTTTCTTGACACACTATGGTAGTGAAGAACACATGGTTTTAGTCTTTTGCACATAATACCAAGGTTATTCTTGAGCTGAACTTTCTTTGTGGTGATACTTTCATCAACTTCAAGTTGTTCTTCTTGGTTTTCAGTTGTGTCAGTGTTAGGTCGTGTCACATAATTTGCACAGAAATGGGCCAAGAATACATCCTCTAAACTGTCGGGCCTGGCAGCATACTTGTCGAGCATACTGGAAACATGTACATCATCCTCCTGGTCATCCATTTCTGCGATGACGTTCATTGGTTTTAACATCCGTGTTCTTTGTTCTTTTGGGCCAGTTGGTATGAAAGTCACCTTGGTATTAGATCGCCGTAGTGGGAGAGAAAGGACACGAGCTATAGCTTCATGTTCTGATACCTCACGACATTTGAGAAATACTTGTCCAATATGATGCAGTTTGTTTTGAATGTTTATGTCATCTGCTTCCTTGCATGCATTTTTCATCAGTTCACTCATTGTTTGTTCAGGTTTGCACATGTAGGATGTCAAGTATGCAATACATGCCCAGACATTGGTGATGTACTTGATGTCCATGTTTGCTTGTAGAGCTTTGAGAATGACAGAATTGTAGTTATTAACACAGGTCTCTGATGTTGTGCGTTGCATTACAATTGTCTCACGTTTGAAAGCAACTTGAATAGATGCATAATAGTCATTTTCACTGACATTTGCTTGTCTGAGCAATTCACTTTCTGTTGGAGGCTGAGTTCGATCCATCTGGGCAAGAGCAGTGAGAACTTTTTTTAGTACTTCTGTGGCTTTTTTGACATCTTTTGGATTAGTATCCTTTTCAGCTGGACGACAAATCATTGTTTTGCTTGATGGTGGCCAAGGAAAATGAAAGCGACATGTATCTCCTAGTTTTTTCTTGCATGTTCTGGTGTGATGATGAATTTGTCTTGTTTTGACAAGATGATGCAATTCTGAGTCTTCTTCCTCAGCTGGGATGGAGCATGTCACATATTTGTCTATAAACTGTATGACTTCTTCATCACATTCTTGGTCCAGTCGTGGTGCATCTTTCACATGCACTGCTGCATGAAAGTGTTGTGTTCCTCGACCTTGCATCTCCTTACGTATGTCATAATTGAGGATCTGTCCAACAGGATGAACACTACTGAGGAGGACTTTATCCCACAGCTGTTCAAAGATGTAGTCAATTTGTCTGGCAGCAGCTACTGGGTTTGTTTGAAGCCACTTCCTCTTTGTCTGCCAGTCCATTTGTTTGATGTCATCTTCACTGAAATGCTGTCCATACTGTTTGCCTATCACTTGAATAACTTCTGTCCAGTGAAATTCTGCCGCAGAGCCCGTAATGAAGAGTGTGTAAGGTCCATAGAGCTTGATCTTAGCTAACATATCCAACTGCATGTTTCTCCAGTATTGGGGTGTCCCTCTGATTGTCTTAAAGGTTGTGAACATTTCATCATTGGAAATCAGTTGATGGACAGTCTGTGGATCTTTAAGTTTGCCTGCATTGATATCTTGCTGGTGCCTTTTCATTTTGGATATGTTAATGGTACTCTTTAATCGTTCACTCTCAAGCCAGTGCAGTCCATGGAAGATGTATTCTGTAGCTGTTGCAAATCGATCATCAGCATTTTGTAACCTGGCATTTAAATATTTGGCAGGTGTTAGCTTTTTCGGTCTGTTGTCATTAAAATGTCCTTTCCCAACAGCAAACAGCTTTGGAAATGCCATAGGTTCCCAGTTTGGCTCAGAAGTAACACTCACAGGTATCTGTCCCTCTGCTGGTGCAATGTCTAGTATTTGGTCAGTGGACAATGATGGTCCGTGTGTTGGTTGCAGACATGTCACTGCATTTAGTGACCGTTTGTTGTGTAATTGTTGTTGAACTTCAGCTGGTGTTTCCTTTTCAACTTCATCCTCACTGTCTGTGAGGGTGTCATTGGGGCATTGTGATGACTGCTGGCCTAACCCAGTTTGATGTGAAGTTCTAGAATTAATTGGATCTTCTTGCGTACTTGTGGACAGTTGAGAATTTGGGTTGACTGGTTGTGTCAGAAGCTCCCAGAGGTATGGATCTGACTGCTGCGATACATTTTCCCATGATGTATCTACAGTGACATCTTTGTAGAACGGGTTGCTTTGCTTGAGTTTGAGTAATGCAGCATTGACACATGTTGGTCGGATGAACTGTTTGTGGACAGCACTTTTATCACTAAGTCTCCTCTTTAGGGCGAGTGTTATGATATTATCATTGTTGGTGCATCTTGGTAGCATTTTGCAGACTTTTGATAGATCGGCTGGCACAAGAACAACATGACCCTTCAAACCATGCTGGGCTCCTTTAGTATGAGATACAATGTGCATAAATGGAATGATTTTTGCAACCAAAAGGCATTCTAGGGATGACAGTTCTTTCAGCTCTTTTGAAATATCCACTAACAACAAATTGTTCTGGTGACATTGGGCAGGCATGTTTCCTTTCTGCAATGTTCTGTGGCATGTTTTGCAGATCAATGAGAATGTTGTTGAAATGCATTTCCGCAGAATGTTTGGTGGACACCTTCCATAATTGGATAATTTTACTTGCACCATGGATCGCCTGAATAAAAGTCTGAAACAACAGGCACATGTGTAAGTGGGTCCTTTGGCGATGGCTCTCTTGTATTCTTGAAGAACTGTTTCAACTGATTTTACATGAGAAGTTTTGCAAGATTTTATTTGCTGAAGTCTCTGTTGAGTAGATTTCTTTTCTTTGGCTACATACTCAGTACATGTTCGTTTTGTCTTCATCCTGGTTTTGTTTATTTGATGTTCTTTTGCTTTATACTGATCATGTGTCCGTATCTTTCTCATTCTAGATTTATTTGCTTCCTGCTCTCTATCTGTGTATTCACCGTCTGTGCGTCTCCTTTTCTTTCTTGTTCTATCTCTTTGCTGCTCCTTTGTTGCATACTCATCATCTGTACGTCTCGTTTTCTTTCTTGTTCTTTCTCTTTGCTGCTCCTTTGTTGCATACTCATCATCTGTACGTCTCCTTTTCATTCTTTTTGTATTTGCTTGCTGCTCCTTTGTTGCATACTCATCATCAGTACGTCTCCTTTTCTTTCTTATTCTATCTCTTTGCTGCTCCTTTGTTGCATATTCATCATCTGTACATCTCGTTTTCTTTCTTGTTCTATCTCTTTGCTGCTCCTTTGTTGCATACTCATCATCAGTACGTCTCCTTTTCTTTCTTATTCTATCTCTTTGCTGCTCCTTTGTTGCATACTCATCATCTGCACGTCTCGTTTTTATGCCTCCGCCACGAAGTGGTGCCGGAGGCATTATGTTTTCGGGTTGTCCGTCCGTCCGTCCTTCCGTCCGTCCGTCCGTCCGTCCGTCCGTCCTTCCGTCCGTCCGTAATGAATTTTGTGGACAAGGTAACTATCGAAACCTGTTGAGGTATCCTAATGAAACTTGGCATGTATGTGTATTAGGGGGTGAAGTTGTGCCTATCAACTTTTGGGTGCACATGCTCAAGGTCAAAGGTCAAAAGGTCAATGTCAAATACATAAAATTTCAATATTTCCACCATATCTATTGAATGCCTGAAGATATTTTCTTGAAACTTAGTGTATACATGTATTACCCAATTAAGATTCTCTGGTGAAAGTTTGGGTCATGAGGTCAAAGGTCAAAGGTCAAAAGGTCAGGGTCACATACATAAAATTTCACTATTTCCACCATATCTATTGAATGCCTGAAGATATTTTCTTGAAACTTAGTGTATACATGTATTACCCAATTAAGATTCTCTGGTGAAAGGTTGGGTCATAAGGTCAAAGGTCAAAAGGTCAGGGTCAAATACATAAAATTTCACTATTTCCACCATATCTATTGAATGCCTGAAGATATTTTCTTTGAACTTAGTGTATACATGTATTACCCAATTAAGATTCTCTGGTGAAAGTTTGGGTCATGAGGTCAAAGGTCAAAGGTCAAAAGGTCAAGTAGAAATATTAAAACTTCTGTTTTTTCTCTGTACCTTGGAAAATTGTTCAAGGTATCTTCATGGAACATAGTATATACATGTACTGACTGGAAGTGATTATCTAGAGAATGAAGGGTTCATGGGGTCAAAGGTCAGGGGTCAAAGGTCAAGTGCAAGACTTCAAAATTTTACTATTACCCTCATATTTATGCAATGCCAGCAGGGTTATTTTTTTACACTTGGTGTATGCGTGTGTAACCTAATAGAAATTCTCTGGAAAGTTTTTTTTTTCTCTTTTTGCCTCAAAGGTCAAAAGGTCAAAGATCAATTGAAAGTGCTGAACTAACTTTTTCCTCCATATCTCAGAAGTGGCTCAAGTTACCTTGAAACTTTGTACATATTATGCATGTTCTACCTGAAAGTAATTATCTCCTGAATTTTAGGGTCAAGGGCCAGATGATAATGGTAACAATTTACTATTCAATTCAGAAATTGCACTTTTTCTCCACACCTGTACCTTGAAAATTACTCAATGCCTAAATGTATGAATGGTTCAAAGTCAAGTTAAAGTCCTTAAATCCCTAGATACATGCTCTCCTATTCATCCAATTAAACCTACGTCAAGGAAGGTGAATATTCAACACATTTGTGACAAACTTGTCATTCCAATATTTTGCCAATTTTGTGAAAATGTAATCACACAGTGTCCACATGTACTATCTAGACCTATTGGGAAAATCATGCATTATGGCGGAGGCATACCAGTCGCCAAAGCGACATTTCTAGTCTTTCTTGTTCTATCTCTTTGCTCCTCCTTTGTTGCATACTCATCATCTGTACGTCTCCTTTTCATTCTTGTTCTATTGGCTTGCTGCTCCTTTGCTGTGTAATCAACATCTGTGCATGCTCTCTTCATTCTCATTCTATTTAGGTCCTGCTCTTTTGATGTATATTCATTATCAGCTCATTTCATCCTTTTACGTTGTCTGTCTTTCTCACGTTCCTTGGCTCTGTACTCATGATCACTGCGTATCCTTTTCATTCTCATTTTATTTACCTCTTGTTCTCTTGCTTTGTACGAAGCTTCAAATCTTTGTTTGCGCATACTTTCAATATGCCTACTGTGGATGATCTCTTTTCCATTGTTGCACATTCCTTCAGCGTGCTTACTGCGGATGGCCTCTTTGTCCTGTTTGTTTTTTGATCCATGTTTACTGGCTCTACTGGTCTTTGTTAATATCGTTTCTGCAAAATCAAACGTTGGAACCTGTTGTTCCTGTTTCTTTCTGCTTGGGACTTCATTGTCTTTGCTTATAGACTGTTTAAATTCTTCATTTTGTTGCTTTTGTTGGGTAAAATGCGCGTTCTCTGCTAAAGTCTGTGTTGCATTGGTTTCCCTGCTGCTATTGTTAAACTGAGTGCACTTCATCGGACAGCTTTTATTTTGCTTTTGATGCTCTAGATTTCCTTGGTCAAGAGTGATGTCTGGCTTTTGACAAAGTGTATGTCGAGCTCGAAGCACCTGTGACTTTTTCGATCGCCGAGGCATCTTACATTTTTCAAACGCTAAACATCAGGACTGCAAAGCTCAAGATGACAGATCAAAGTGATCATTGACCTGTAAGAATAAGAATATAAAATAAGGGACAAAACTGAAGTTGTGGTCCATTACCTGTAAATTGAACGACAACAACAACAACAACAAAAATCATGTTAGTGCATGCAGAACTTGAGAGCCCAACTGTGTATGTCTGAAAACAAACAGTAAAAACAAACAAAACAACAGTCAATAAAAAAGGAATGTTAGTGCATGGAAAACTTTTTTGGTAAATAACAACTTTGTTGCAACTTTGTTGTCTTTTTTTTTTTGTAAATGACAACTTTGTCGTGACTTTTTTGATCACTGAGGTATTTTACATTTTTCAAATACTAAACATCAGGACTGCAAAGCTCAGGATGACAGCTCAAAGTGATCAATGATCTGTAAGGGACAAAACTGAGGTTGTGGTCCATTACCTGTAAATTGAACAACCCCCCAAAAAATCATGTTGGTACATGCAGAACTTGAGAACCCAACTGTGTATGTCTCGAAACAGAAAAAGAAATGTTAGCGCATGGAGAACTTTACAAAACTTGCAGAATTTGATAACACCAACAATGCATGCATTGTGATCCTTCAGCCATTCTGCACTCAGCTACATGCTAAGGTGAGTGCAGCATGTTGCCTGGCACCGCGACTGGGACGCAGATCACACATCATACTGTTCACAGCTGTTACTGACTGTTATTATGAGTTGTTTTATAAACATCAACAACAACAAATGATTATGAAGGCACACTTTTGGTGGGCTCAGATTGATGTTGCGCATATCAACATGGATGTCCTTCAGCTAAAAATGAAAAAATGTCTGATTTGAAAATGAAAATTAATGGTTGTGAATAATACGAAGAGTGCCAATGATTGTAGAAGGGGTTAGAAAAAAAAAAGAAGGAAATTCGTTAAGCAAACAGAATCGGAACCGGCCAAAGAATGGCAATGAAGAAGCATTCAGTAGCAAATCTATAATATAGGTCAAAAATGAAGATAAAAGGTCAAAGGGGTCAAAGGTGAAAATTCTGTGTAGAAGTTTTGAAGCCCTCACCTAGTGCCATCACATAAAGTAAATGGAATCGAAATCGATGGCGAAGGAGTAGCATTTTGTAGCAAAATGTACAATACAGGTAAAAAAAAAGGTCAAAGGTCAAAGAAGTCAAAGGTCAAAATTGTGCATAGAAGTTTTGAAGCCCTCACCTAGTGCCATCACATAAAGCTAATGGAATCGAAATTGGGTTAGAAATGGCGACGGAGTAGCATTTTGTAGCAAAGTGTACAATACAGGTCAAAAAATCAAGGTCAAAGGTCAAAGAAGTCAAAGGTCAAAATTCTGTGTAGAAGTTTTGAAGCCCTCACCTAGTGCCATCACATAAAGCAAACGGAATCGAAAATCGGGTTAGAAATGGCGAAGGAGTAGCATTTTGTAGCAAAGTGTACAATACTGGTCAAAAAATCAAGTTCAAAGGTCAAAGAAGTCAAAGGTCAAAATTGTGCATAGAAGTTTTGAAGCCCTCACCTAGTGCCATCACATAAAACTAATGGAATCGAAATTGGGTTAGAAATGGCGAAGGAGTAGCATTTTGTAGCAAAGTGTACAATACAGGTCAAAAAATCAAGGTCAAAGGTCAAAGAAGTCAAAGGTCAAAATTCTGTGTAGAAGTTTTGAAGCCCTCACCTAGTGCCATCACATAAAGCAAACGGAATCGAAATCAGGTTAGAAATGGCGAAGGAGTAGCATTTTGTAGCAAAGTGTACAATACTGGTCAAAAAATCAAGTTCAAAGGTCAAAGAAGTCAAAGGTCAAAATTCTGTGTAGAAGTGTTGAAGCCCTCACCTAGTGCCATCACATAAAGCAAACGGAATCGAAATCAGGTTAGAAATGGCGAAGGAGTAGCATTTTGTAGCAAAGTGTACAATACAGGTCAAAAAATCAAGGTCAAAGGTCAAAGAAGTGAAAGGTCAAAATTCTGTGTAGAAGTGTTGAAGCCCTCACCTAGTGCCATCACATAAAGCAAACGGAATCGAAATCAGGTTAGAAATGGCGAAGGACTAGCATTTTGTAGCAAAATGTACAATACAGGTCAAAAAATCAAGGTCAAAGGTCAAAGAAGTCAAAGGTCAAAATTCTGTGTAGAAGTTTTGAAGCCCTCACCTAGTGCCATCACATAAAGCAAACGGAATCGAAATCGGGTTAGAAATGGCGAAGGAGTAGCATTTTGTAGCAAAGTGTGCAATACAGGTCAAAAAATCAAGTTCAAAGGTCAAAGAAGTCAAAGGTCAAAATTCTGTGTAGAAGTGTTGAAGCCCTCACCTAGTGCCATCACATAAAGCAAACGGAATCGAAATCAGGTTAGAAATGGCGAAGGAGTAGCATTTTGTAGCCAATGTACAATATAGGTCAAAAAATCAAGGTCAAAGGTCAAAGAAGTGAAAGGTCAAAATTCTGTGTAGAAGTTTTGAAGCCCTCACCTAGTGCCATCACATAAAGCAAACGGAATCGAAATCGGGTTAGAAATGGCGAAGGAGTAGCATTTTGTAGCAAAATGTACAATATAGGTGAAAATATCAAGGTCAAAGGTCAAAGAAGTCAAAGGTCAAAATTCTGTGTAGAAGTTTGGAAGCCCTCACCTAGTGCCATCACATAAAGCAAACGGAATCGAAAATCGGGTTAGAAATGGCGAAGGAGTAGCATTTTGTAGCAAAGTGTACAATACTGGTCAAAAAATCAAGTTCAAAGGTCAAAGAAGTCAAAGGTCAAAATTGTGCATAGAAGTTTTGAAGCCCTCACCTAGTGCCATCACATAAAACTAATGGAATCGAAATTGGGTTAGAAATGGCGAAGGAGTAGCATTTTGTAGCAAAGTGTACAATACAGGTCAAAAAATCAAGGTCAAAGGTCAAAGAAGTCAAAGGTCAAAATTCTGTGTAGAAGTTTTGAAGCCCTCACCTAGTGCCATCACATAAAGCAAACGGAATCGAAATCAGGTTAGAAATGGCGAAGGAGTAGCATTTTGTAGCAAAGTGTACAATACTGGTCAAAAAATCAAGTTCAAAGGTCAAAGAAGTCAAAGGTCAAAATTCTGTGTAGAAGTGTTGAAGCCCTCACCTAGTGCCATCACATAAAGCAAACGGAATCGAAATCAGGTTAGAAATGGCGAAGGAGTAGCATTTTGTAGCAAAGTGTACAATACAGGTCAAAAAATCAAGGTCAAAGGTCAAAGAAGTGAAAGGTCAAAATTCTGTGTAGAAGTGTTGAAGCCCTCACCTAGTGCCATCACATAAAGCAAACGGAATCGAAATCAGGTTAGAAATGGCGAAGGACTAGCATTTTGTAGCCAATGTACAATATAGGTCAAAAAATCAAGGTCAAAGGTCAAAGAAGTGAAAGGTCAAAATTCTGTGTAGAAGTTTTGAAGCCCTCACCTAGTGCCATCACATAAAGCAAACGGAATCGAAATCGGGTTAGAAATGGCGAAGGAGTAGCATTTTGTAGCAAAGTGTGCAATACAGGTCAAAAAATCAAGTTCAAAGGTCAAAGAAGTCAAAGGTCAAAATTCTGTGTAGAAGTGTTGAAGCCCTCACCTAGTGCCATCACATAAAGCAAACGGAATCGAAATCAGGTTAGAAATGGCGAAGGAGTAGCATTTTGTAGCCAATGTACAATATAGGTCAAAAAATCAAGGTCAAAGGTCAAAGAAGTGAAAGGTCAAAATTCTGTGTAGAAGTTTTGAAGCCCTCACCTAGTGCCATCACATAAAGCAAACGGAATCGAAATCGGGTTAGAAATGGCGAAGGAGTAGCATTTTGTAGCAAAATGTACAATATAGGTGAAAATATCAAGGTCAAAGGTCAAAGAAGTCAAAGGTCAAAATTCTGTGTAGAAGTTTGGAAGCCCTCACCTAGTGCCATCACATAAAGCAAACGGAATCGAAATCGGGTTAGAAATGGCGAAGGAGTAGCATTTTGTAGCAAAATGTACAATACAGGTCAAAAATCAAGGTCAAAGAAGTCAAAGGTCAAAATTCTGTGTAGAAGTTTTGAAGCCCTCACCTAGTGCCATCATATAAAGCAAACGGAATCGAAATCAGGTTAGAAATGGCGAAGGAGTAGCATTTTGTAGCAAAGTGTACAATACAGGTCAAAAAATCAAGGTCAAAGGTCAAAGAAGTCAAAGGTCAAAATTCTGTGTAGAAGTGTTGAAGCCCTCACCTAGTGCCATCACAAAGCAAACGGAATCGAAATCAGGTTAGAAATGGCGAAGGACTAGCATTTTGTAGCAAAATGTACAATACAGGTCAAAAAATCAAGGTCAAAGGTCAAAGAAGTCAAAGGTCAAAATTCTGTGTAGAAGTTTTGAAGCCCTCACCTAGTGCCATCACATAAAGCAAACGGAATCGAAATCGGGTTAGAAATGGCGAAGGAGTAGCATTTTGTAGCAAAGTGTGCAATACAGGTCAAAAAATCAAGTTCAAAGGTCAAAGAAGTCAAAGGTCAAAATTCTGTGTAGAAGTGTTGAAGCCCTCACCTAGTGCCATCACATAAAGCAAACGGAATCGAAATCAGGTTAGAAATGGCGAAGGAGTAGCATTTTGTAGCCAATGTACAATATAGGTCAAAAAATCAAGGTCAAAGGTCAAAGAAGTGAAAGGTCAAAATTCTGTGTAGAAGTTTTGAAGCCCTCACCTAGTGCCATCACATAAAGCAAACGGAATCGAAATCGGGTTAGAAATGGCGAAGGAGTAGCATTTTGTAGCAAAATGTACAATACAGGTCAAAAATCAAGGTCAAAGAAGTCAAAGGTCAAAATTCTGTGTAGAAGTTTTGAAGCCCTCACCTAGTGCCATCATATAAAGCAAAGGAATCGAAATTGGGTTAGAAATGGCGAAGGAGTAGCATTTTGTAGCAAAATGTACAATATAGGTCAAAGGTCAAGGTCAAAGGTCACAACTGAAATTCTGTGTAGAAGTTTCAAAGCTCCCATGTAGTGCTATCATATAAAGCAAATAGAATCAAAATTGGCTCATAAATGACAGAGAAGTAGCAAATTGAAGATTTTGATCACACACGGACGCACACACGGACCGACACACGGACAGACGGACGGACACACACACGTACGGAGCCCGTTTCATATTCCCTTGCTCAAACTCGTTCAGCGGGGACAAAAAAAAAAATATTGTGGCTGAGTGGATTGGACCATGAACTGCCAGTCTACTAAGTCCCCGGTTCAAGTCCCCTGGCTGCAGCGGTCTTGTCCCTAAGGGTGGGATTTCACGGAGCACGCGAACGATTTGCGAAGGACGCGAATGACAAAATCCAACATTCGGAAAAGTTTTTCTCCGAATGTTTTCCGACAATGAAGCCGGAAACTATTCTTGCGCAATTTGTGCGAAGTTCCCACGATGTATGTGCGATTGTCGTGTGTATCATTGCTAAAGTACAGCATGTTACGTACACGAAGAACACGCGACGGAAATGCGAACTACGAAAAATTTTCAATAATCATGGGAGAAAATGTAGCAAGGAGAGGCGAAAGAAATAAAAAAAAAATCAACTCAAATCAGCTTTCTTGAGTTGATTTTTTTTTCTTTCCTCTATTTCTCTTTTCGTTTTCTCTCATTTCTCTATCGTGTAATTGCCTACATTTTTTTCCCTAGGACGTATCTCCACTAGTAAAGCATTTGATCTTTTTTTTTTGCAGTTCCTCTAACACATAATCTCTATAGTTCAAATGAAATTTACATACTTAAGATTGATTTTAAGTATATTCTGCGATTTTTTTTTTGTATATCAAATATTCTTTCTCTTTGCTAGTCTATAATTTCTTTTGTTACTATAGTTGTTAATAATTGTTTGATGTTTAGATGTATGCTACGATTTCTATTTGCAGAAAACGTACAGGGCATACATCCCCCAAACGTGCGCTAAACGTTCGCGAGAATGTCTCAAAAGGTACGCGAACAGTTTGCGATTACGTCGTAAAATGATCGGAAAAACTTTGCAGATTTCGCGTAACATACGCGAGACATTCTCAGAAGTTTCGGAGTCTGTTTGGGGTTTCACGAACATTTTGCGAACATTGCGCGTGTCTTGCGAAGGTCTTGTGCATATGACGAAGCTTTAAAGACACTTTCGAGAACAATTCACGAGCAAATCCCGACTAAGTGTGCGGAAAAGGTTCGCGAAAAATTTCAAACTTTTTTGAAATTCTCGCCGAAGTAAAAACGACATTCGCGAACAATTGACGACGCTTCCGAACCCTCACGTTTGTTTGGCGATCTTTTGGAGACTAAAATGCGAATGCTGGATTTTGCCATTCACGTCATTCGCAAATCGTTCGCGTGCTCCGTGAAATCCCACCCTAAGCAAGACACTCTATCCTCACTACCTAGGCCAAGAGAGGAAACTTAAAGCTGTCGGCCCTGTACACATGGTTGCTTGCTTACATTCCAAGCTTCCTCAAAATACAATGTCACACAAAATAAATCCATTCAAATCAATCTAGTTCAAGTTGCCGTTTGATGTTAAGTTGCTATTTACTGTATATGCTGAATATTTCGCGAATTTTGCGAGTCAGCCGCTATTCGCAAAATTAAAGACATGCGAAAATATCAACTCTTATCCTGATATGAATGCGACACACAGGTACATTTCTCTGCTCAGTACAGTACTCCACTATTGCGAATTTAACCAATTTGCGAAATCGTCGGGAAGTCTTGATTGCGAAAATTTAGACTCGCTAAATATATGGCATATACAGTATCCCAATTTACGTAGTAAAAGAAAACATACTTATGTCATGATGTCTAGACTGCAGTGAATTGTATGTCCGGCATTGAGTTCAGATATGGCATAGCACTTAGGAATAAATAACCTCTCTTATATTTCCAGGGCAGCCTGTCAGCCTTGGCACTCCTCTCAGGGCCCTTTTGTTATCATTATCAAGGATTTTTTTTTTTTTCATTCAGGAAGCGAGCCATCTTACCAAAACGAGCTATCACTGGGCATTGACCTTGCTTACTTTAAAGAAGATGTCAACATTAAATAGAAGTTTTGATATCGACCGCATGAGATAACATGTGTCTTCCTGGTTGGATTATAGCAGAGTGGTATACATTGAAGTAGCTTTCCCATACACAGCTTATCCTGGTGTACTGGTACGATTGTACCTTAGTCTGAGACTGTTTGCTTCATCATTCACTGCACAATAACATATACAGTAATGTGAATGAGGTAAAGAATATTTTGTGCTGCCGTTACCTCCGCCAACGAAGGAGAAGGTTAAGTGATCATCGGTGTTGGTTTGTCTGTTTGCAAAATAAGTCAAAAAATTGTGTACGAATTAAGATGAAACTTGCGTAAAAGGTCGATATTGACACAAGGAACACCTCATTCAATTTTGGTAGTGATATGGAAATTTTTATGGATTTTTGAAGGATTTTACGTCTTTTAGCATATAAGGTCAACGAACTTGGGGTTCAAGCTGCGCATACTAGAGGTTTACATACACACACTAAAGTGCGCGCTCTGCTCGGGCAAGGCGCCTTGCGATGACGTAAACAAAAGGCGTCTATTTTTGGAAATTGCATGCGTGCAAGGGTGGAAATGAGTTACTGGCTTGGCGGAGGTCTGTGCTGTCTGAGTGCTTTTCTAGTTTATCTTGTGGTAATGCCATGTAAAATGATAAGCATGATAATGTTGATGGTGACAATAATCATAACAGTGATGATGATAATGATAGCAACAAGAATAACACTTGGAGTGGTGTAGATCTTGGCCAGCAGCTCATTTCCAACCATACATGCATGCTGAAAATTGCCCTATTTCCCAAATGATAAAAAATAGTCTATCTCAGTTTCCTGCTCTGCATTGAGTGCGCGCTCAGTGTGCGAATGCACACCTCAAGTACATGCAACTTAACCTCCCTCATTTGTTGACCATAGAATCCTTAAAAAAAATAAAATAAAATAAAAGTATCCTGGATCCAGACAGTTACAATGTACCTGGATCACTACTAAAATTCAGTTATCTATTTCTTGGGTCATTGTCAGCTTTTCCTGTAAGTTTCATCCAAATTGGTGTATGACTTTTTGAGTTATTTTGCAAACAGACAAACAAACAAACAAACCAACACCAGCAAAAACATGAACCTACTTGGCATAGGTAATTACAGCAACAATTAATAATAATCCTTTATATTTAACTCAATATCTGCAGGCTCAGAAAAGGGAGACATCTTTCCTGCGTAAGACGTTTGCCATCGCTTTCACTGACTCCATCCACAATCTGGCTTTTACCAAGGTCTCCATGAATGTCAGGAAATTCTTCGCAAAGGTCAGTATAAATCATATTTCCGTTGTCATTTTGTAATATATTATTGGCAGAAATTTGTTGAAGGGGCCTGAGGGTGATATCTTAATGAGTGTCATGGTTTCTGTAGTTAGAGATGGAATACTGACTACTGCATTGTGCAGACATAATGAATCCATAGTACTGGTACACCATAATAAGGGCAGCAATGAGCACATGGAAAGCTTTCAGCTTCCTGCTAATTTGTAATCTGAATCAGTCGGGTCAGAAGTTAGTATGAAATCTGCCGGATGATACAGATGATACTGCACTCCTCATCACACTCTCGGTGGTTCTAGATTTTGTCCTTGAAATTAGAACTTTTGAAAAGTACTTTTTTGTTTCCAAAAGGCTCTTTTGCATGATATCTTTGGGATGATCATTCCATAACAAGGCAAATATGGAGTGCTGTGTACAGCTCGCCCTCTACAGGTCAGTCTTTTTGAATAAACTAATTCAGCTTGGATGGTTCAACTCTAGATATTTTGAGCATTACATGTTTTAATATCCCCCCCCCCCCCTGCTTCTCTGCAGCATTCGGTGAACTGGGTGTCATCCCCAAAGCCCCTGGATACCCCTATCATGTCCCCCTCTTCGCCGGCGCTGGACAGCAAGCGCGTCTCCGCGGGAACCAAGGTCCACGCCGAGACGTCTTGGGCCAGCTTTCAGTCTGTCTTCACTTTCCTGAAGGACAAGGAGAGCGAGCTGGCAGCAAGACTAGCGGGCAAGCCCGGCGTAAGTCTGGCCGAGGATGATGAGGAGTACAGCGATGATGAGACCGATGACGATGACGACATCGATGAATTTGACGATGAAGCGACTGAGGAGTACCTCAAACAATATGATAATGGAAGGAACTTGATTCAAGTGAAGGCTAGCTCACAGAAGGTTTTGAGCAAAGTATCGGGTGCTAAGTCAGCCGGCATTGACATATCATCATCAGACGAGGAGGAGGACACTGAGGCAAGCTTTGATTTTACTCGCCATGCCGATGAATTATAAAACTCCTAGACGTTTAGGACTGGAAATTTGTAGAACTCAGGGTATATGCATCATGATAGTGAGAGATGCTTCACCATCAAGTTTGGCTTACCGAGAAACGTTGATATAGCCAGATACAGTAAACTTTGCGTAAGTGGCTGCCTACAGACCTATTCAGTTTTAAAAGACTGTTACTAATGACGGCCATAACTGGGGAATTTCCAAAATAAGAAGATAAGGTGATTCAATAGGTTATGAATTGGTCAGGTGCATTGCTATGTCAGTGCATAAGGCAACTGTTGTTAGGCATACTGAAGCCCCCTCGTGATGGCTGAAATAGACTTCAACATAATAAACTGCATTCTAACCGAACATGTCTATACATGGGATCAGAGTAAATCTGTTGCCTGGCAACAGATTTTCTCTGGTCCCATGACAAAAAGTCAAGTTATGCAGTTTGTATTTAAGTCACCTTTAGATCTGCAGAGAAGCAGGGTGATATTGAATTGACTATTTGTGCTGTGAACTCTTAGAGTGTATTGACCTTTGAACTCTTTTCCTTTTGATTTGTGACAGAAACTTTTACAAAAAAAGTGAACGTCAGATTTTTCCATAGGTTTGTGTTAAGTTAATCAATATATTAAAGGAGAATGAAACCCACATATGGGGATTGAGGGAATGCAGCAATAGAAATAGAACATATCAGTGAATTTTGAGGAAAATAGGACAGTCTGTTCAAAAGAGCTATATTGTAGGAGCTAGGATGCTTATACTGGACAGAAAACAAAATGGAGTTGTGTTATTTTTTTTATTTTAGGGCACCCCAATGATGCAATATTTCAACCACGGTGCTTCCTGTCTTGTGAAGACAGAATGAATGGATAAGTGACAGAGTGACTTTAAGAACAAATGTAATTTAAATGCTAATATTCAGAATGGTATGTACTCTGCCTGTGTCTCTCTTTGCTTATGGATTTGAGGAGTTTAGACGTTTAAAAAAAAAAGAAAGAAATTGTGACTCGCTACAACAAAAAGGTCCTAAAGTCGCGCACGGTCGAAGCCGTGAAAATCGAGTTTGAAGTCAGAGCATTAAAATTGGTCAAAACTTACGATTTTCTGATTTTGATATATTATTGGAGTCTAACATGTCTTCTATTACCTGTCGAAATTTTGAAGCAAAATGATCAAAGGAAAGACCAAAAAATAGCGTTTTTCTGAGCCACGTTTTTTGGCGTTTCAACGAAGCAGAAACTGGTTCGAAAATTTGGATTGAGCGCCACAGATAGGTTCCGCCCCTAACAACGATCAGAGTGATCTCATTGGTCAGTTTGCTGCTTGCTACTAACCGAGGCGTGAAGCTCGCACACTGCCCAGTCGACTGGTGCGTGCGGGTTGGGTGCGCTATATGCTCAGCCGCTTCTCACATCCTGGTCACTGATTGGTTGGTGAGGAGACCGCCGACGCCGATGTGCTTGAATGAACTCTTCGGGGGTTGCTAGGGCTTACCTTCTATTGTCCAGAGGTGAAAATTGACTTGCGTGTCCGTTGATCGCGATTGCGTCGAAAGGAAGACTTTTAGGGCACTTTTCTCGAAACAGTGATTTTCCAGACGTCTCGACATGCTCTCTTTTAAACATCGATATCTCCGCAGCCGATTATTTTTATAAAATGTGTTATATATCAATCTAAAGCAGAAAGATTTAAGGGATTATATCGTGCAATTTTCAAATAATCGACCTAGCCCGACTTTAGGATCATTTTGTTGTAGCGGGTCACAATTGGTGTACAAGCACCCATGGACAGTTATTTATTGTCACCTGCCCGGCATAAGGGCCCTAGGACAGAAGTTCACCCTAAAATCGAAGTTTGATTTGTGACGTAATTTGATAGTTTTGAAAGCTCTTTCATATGTTGTAACCATCATCTTTTGTGATTTTGTGAGCGTGCAAGCCTTAGGGCCCTTCTGCCAGGCAGGTGATGAATTTGTAGAACCTAAAACACATACATGTTGTGTCTTCCTAGCAGTGAGTGTGCTTCATGCAATTCATTATTTTTTTCTCAATATATGCAACTTTTCATTCTAATACATAGTGGTTTATTAGCGCAGCTGGAATAATCAATGCAATGCTATGGCTAGATGTTGCATCACCTAAAATCCCCTTTCCACCCACCACCCCCCCCCCCCCCACCTTTATGATCCCTCTTGTCTGGTCAATTAAGGACCACTTGACACCTTTATTGTGACTCCACATGTCCCCTTTCCCCCTTCCTTTCTGTAAAGAACCCAATAATGTCTATGCATCATGCAATTTTGTTTTCCTGACAAATTCAATTCGATTAATCATGAGACTTAGTCTTATATAAACAGCAGACGTGTTGTTTGAAAGTTTAAGGATTTATGCATATGAACAATTTCTATTCCCAATGAATGAAATCACATAGGTATCTGCTCATATATGATGTAATTTATAGCCCTATGGGTATATTCCATGCAAGTGTTTATGAGAAAGGAGTCAACACGTGCGAGTCAACGAATAGAGAAAAAAGTAAAGACACTTGCATGTACAGAGACTCCAACTCTCCCGCTTTCGACGGGAGATCTCCCGCCGAAAGCCCATTTTTTGCAGAATCTCCCGTTCTCCCGCTTGAGATTTAATTTCTCCTGCTTGAAATGATTTCTTACTTAATTTCATTGTATGTTGAAAAATAAGCCTTAAATAGCGCGAGAGAGCATCTAGAACCCTAGACCGCAAGGGACTTTGCGCTTGTGATGTGCTCAAGTTGGAGTCTCCCGTTTGCTAGGGGTTTCAGGCGGGAGAATCTCCAGATCAGAAGGTGCTTGGGGTTGGAGTCTCTGCATGTAGCAGCCTTCAGGGCAGCATTGCGTGTGTGTGTGTACTAGACAGAATCATGTGAAAATACACAAAGTTACTTGCCAGATCAAAATATTTTAAGAATATGGTTAAGGTGTTTTTCCTGTGTTCCTTGGTTGCAAAATACTATGTACATTGTACCTCGTTTGCTAAGTATACGGGCCGAGTCACACAAGTGCGTTCAACTTTGACAAGGTTCTGAAAGGCAATATTTTTTGTGATTATTTGTTGTTGTTTTTTTGCGTAAGTAGAAGTTGACAATCTGCATATCATGAAATGGCATTTTAAGATTACAGATGTTATTCAAAAAAATTGCATAAAGAAGTACAAGTGAATCCCATTGTTACAAACATGGATACAAGACTTTGTTTGTAAGGGAGAATTTTACTGGTAAAACCATCATTTTTCTCTTATTAACTTGTTTGTTTGTTTGTAATGGGATTTTGTTATAGCAATCCCAGCTGTCGCATCAAAACATGGTTTGCCTGTACTTTGTGTTGACTGATAGATTAGTATATTTGTACCCAGATCCAATTTACAAACTATATTTCCGTATGATTATCACAATTCTGCTTCCTTTTATTCATTCATTCATTTTCTTTTCCACTTTCAAACATACACTATATGTATAATTTATTTTGAATTATGTATTACAGTACATTTCTCGTAATCATTGTATCTGAATTAATAATTGGAAATAAAATCTGAATTGAATGGTATTAAATTAATGTGGATTGTTTCTTCTAATTTCCCTACAGATTACATAGAATTGATTTATCATCCTTTTTATGTCTCCTTTGTACAGCAGATTGTAGAGACCATGTCCATTGGGTTCTGCACAAAACAATAGGCACATTGTTGTGCAAAGCAGAAACTGTTTCAATGTACACTTGCCATAACAGCTATCCTTTTGAAACCGTATAATTTGTAATTGAATTTCTCCGTGTTGAAACTGATCAATAAATTTTGATTGAGAATTGTACACACATTGTCTGTAAACATATTGTGGAGTGACGGTATTGATCTACATATTTTGTATGCTTTCGTGATTTTTTTTTTTTTTTTTTTTCATGAGCAAAAATTTGTGTGTGTGCAGTGCCTTGGTCACTGTTTGGCCAAAGCTTGTGTCCCAAGCTTTCATCCAGTCACATCTTGGTCGGTCTGTGATAAATTTTTGGATGTTGGAGCAACATAAGATAACGTGTGCCATTCCCACGAAGAGCCATTATCTAACGTATGGGATACAATGTACCACATAATAAACACTGCAAGATTCAGCTTTTATTTATGATTAATAAGAGCAGATATTGGAAAGACAATCATGAAGACTCACAATTTAGTCTAGACTGTTGAAACAATTGTAAATTACCATTTTACAGTGCTTCTTGTAAGGCCCCTGAATTACCCAAAAGTTAATTATCCTTCTAAAATCAAATCAATTGTTCTCAGTGGCAAAGCAGACGAGGACCCAACTTGATATAATCACTACTCATTGTAATAGGGACTCGGGCTGGAGTGATGAAAGATGCTCTCTACGTTTCTTCTAAATTCTCTAGAGTCATTCAGGCCTTCCACATATTTCAAGATTGAGATTTAATGTTTAATGTTCTATGTCATATGAGCTGTCTAGGATTCTTTCAAATGAGCATATTTCTTGCTGGTATCATACACACAAAATATGGGAAGTTTTGCAACTAAATGACAATTTCTTGATGCTGTAGCTAGAAAAAAAAAATAAAACGATTAAATCTCCCTCCAGTTGTCTCTAAATTTGGGATTCTTCTCTTCTACATGTACTTCTCTGGTGGAGGAAGGCAGTGCAATGCAGTTATGATTTGTTATTCTGAAGATTCCTTATTCCAAAGGTTTTTTAAGCAAAACATAAAGTCATACCTGTTTTAATCTGGGTCTGTCCCAGGTTCATTGGCTCCTCTCTATGTATTTCTATTGTTTAGTGTTTGGTTATCACAAAATTTTGATGTAACGAAAGAAAACTGCCAGTCCCGAGGACTTTGTCATAACAAGAGTCCACTATATCATTTTCAGAATTATGGACCTTGGTAATAAAGAACCTTAGGAATATATACATGTACATGTATACACCGTACCACATATTTTCGGATTAAAGAATACTTTTTCATTTTCAGATTAATAAACATCTAGGTACAAAGAATTTGTGTGCTTCGAGTAGATTAACCATATCTCAATTTTGGATGTAACAAAAATTTGGAAATACCAACATCACCTGTACAATACAATGTAATGCACTGCTTAATTTCATCAATTATACCAATCATTTCTAGCTCTTTCCATCGCAAAAAAAAAAAATAATAATAATAAATACATAAATAAAATGTTAAGCTGTTTCTTCACACTGCCATGAAAACAGACACCAAACATACTCAAGCACAGATGCCTTTTTGTTACGAATGTGCTTTATTTTCATATGGTATTAAATAAATACATTACAGCAGACTCGAACATAGCACAACATGAATGTACGATATATTGTTTAAAAATGGACAAAAACAACTTTACTGGCTTCCAGTTGTGCAAAAGTATTGAGATATTCCATTCTTTTAAGGTTCTCTTCCTAATTACATGACATTCTGAGGAGAGTAAACACAAATCGATCTGAAAATACAAGATTATGCAAACTTTGTGTACATCATCAACATGTACGTGCATACACTATTCTTAATGGCAGAGAGATACAGTACGTGCACACTTATGGGAATGTTCTTGTCTACTCAGACATATATTAATTGTTCATTTCTTTCATATCTGAACGATCACATCATTTAGAGATTTCACTGAATACATAAATGGAAATATTTCTACAAGGTGCAGAAATGCACAAATTGTTAAATACAAATGACAATTGTACAGTTATAATCTACTCAAGTGATCAACACAGGTACTGTAAAAGTAATGTTACATAATTTACAATTTTTCTAATAAAAAAAATCAATTCTTATGAAGTATACATGTATGGTAGAATATTTGATTGTACGCTGTTATCTTACCTTCAAAAGGGATGATGATACATACAGTTGTATTTTTTTTTTTTTAATGGAATGATTAAAGGCACAATTCACCATTTGCAGATGAAACAAAAACCCATCATTAGTGCTGCAAAATGGTTCTAAAATGTGAGTTAGGGATAGAGACAACCACTGTAAAAATTTGAATCTGTATTATCGATGTCAAGTATTGTTAAATACACAAAATGTGAACAATAGTTATAATAAAAATGTCTACGGTCTACAGTTATGGTTTATTGAGAAAAATACTGATATCTCTTTATATTTTAGGCTTTATTTCGAAAATTTTATATGGTATGATGTTTTGTGGTACAACAGATTTATACATATGCATCATATGTGATATCTTGAAAAATTTTTAAATCACTGCTCCCGAAGGTAAACTGGATCTTTAAACTTAAAACAACATAGATGTGAATATTCCTACAAACATAACAAATAATATTGTAGAAATGGCAAAGATTGCGACATTAATCCATATTTAGGGCATGCATGAAGACAGGATTTTGTTCCAAGGTATGAGGAAGACTAGTATGATATGCAGCCTCCACCGAGTCCAAAGTGGTAGCCCACTTTAGAAAGCCTCTGATTTCCACCAAACTTACTGTAAGACAGACATACAGTGCACTCCCATCATACTGAGCACAGTTAATAATGAAATTCCTGTTTACAACAGGGTAAAAATTCAGGCCGCAATATATCATCCGCTCTATGTCTTTTGTTGTTTGTTCGGTTATAACAAAATTTTGATGTAACGAAAGAAAACTGCTGGTCTCGAGGACTTTGTTATACCATAACCAGATTCTGTTGTACAAATAAGACAAGCGTGTGTTCAATCTAAATTGATTCTTCTCAATATCAACATCAGTATCATATCAGTGAAAAGATATTTCTTGGAATCCCACTTAATCTTGTTTGAGACAATTTTTTTGTTGCTTTTAGGTGAATGAGTTTTATTTTTTTCCTTATAAAATTGCAAAACACTGACCAAAACCCGACCACTTTAATAATATACAATATATTTGCCGATGACACAAGCAAATTTGCCTTTGTGACAGAGGCCCACAAGATTTGTCAATCAAAGCCACCATACTCGCAAAGGCCAATACTTCAAGAAGTAACCCCCACACATAGGTTGTAAAAAGAATTAAAATACTGCCAAAGTTTGATTTAAAAGTTTTTGGTTCTCGCGTCTCTTAAGTTCTTTTCTCTTCGTTACCTACATGTATACTTCTAGAAGAGCACAGTTTACATGTACATTCAGTGTGTTACTGTATGTACAAACTGTGCAAAGCTGGTAAATTGTTACTCCTCTTTCCTTGCATATCTTTGAGTTTTTCTGACATTAAAATGCCTTACATATATATTCCATTTCTAAAGCTGTACCTCACACATCAAAAAAAAAAGAAGAATCTGTCATGGCAAGGGATTGTCACAAAACCACTTCAATATTCATATTTTGCAAAGCAGTATATGTACAAAGTTTTAAAATTGCATAAAAACTCAGTAGAATTAAACTCACAAATATCTAATAATCTTTTGTACAATTGGGAACATCCACAGCAAACTTGTAAAAAAGCTACAACTCTCCAAAATAGGCAATCCATGGTTATACAGTGTACTAGAAATGAAAATTGTGCCAATGAAGCAATACATAACAATTGTGACCAATAGGCCTGACAGTGTGATCATGTAGTGGCTGAGAATTAGACTATCAAAAATAAAAAGACATCTTTACATTGTCGCGATACAAAAATCAACTGCCGGATTCAATGATGTGCACATCACCGTTTGAGATGTTGACCACAAGCCTTGTCCTAATCCTGCCTGCTTAATGTTTGGCACTCAGCTTCTACATTTTCTCCTTCCCTCTGACTGGGTGCGAACTTTCACGGCAGAAACATCTCTGACATTTGTGCAGGTAATTCCCACTTAATAACCACTCATTTACGAAGAAGAAGGTACACTGTAAGTGGTCACCTTTGACATGGCTATTGTATGGGGACAAACCTTTGTGTCACTATATATTTCTTATGAACTCATCCATGCGGACAGGTTGTACTGTCATAATTCTGCAAGATAAATCCCTTAATTTCTCTCTTATGGTAGTCAAGGGGAGGCCCAATGAGAAAGGAGGGAGGCTTTCATTAAATAGCATCACATTCTACAAATTGGGGAAAACTGTCGAACAAAATGATGGCCCTCTTTGTAATGAGGCTATACTCTTTTGTTCAAAGGCGCCATAAGTCTTCCTTTTCTTTCTACATCTTTATTGCTCCTGCCATGCATTGGTGCTGGAAAGTTAAATGTATGATCTCAATTTGCTTCCAGTACTCAGTACTAAACTCATGATGTCTTTTTACCCGGTTACAACATTTGAATATTAGAACAAGCTTCTCGCACGACTTGCATGCTGTGTGACAAGAATCACGTCCAATAGTCAGCATTTGACACTGCGATGCATTTTTAGTAACCTTACTGACTGCACATACCACTCAATTTATCAACCCTACGATGATAATTAGGCCTATACTAGGTCACAAGTAACAAATTTGATAGTAGATGTTATTGAAGTAATGATAGCAATGAAAGCAACAGAAGGGAGTAGAAACAGCAAATACAGGAAAGGTGAAGGGGCTGCATATGTCTGAAACAAATAAACGATGCAGTATCTCCCACTGCTGACATAAGAGAGATAACCAGGAACTTAACAAAAGTGTTTTCCACATAATGACTTGTCCAAAACAAATCTTTTGACACATTTTCATCGCAAGGCTTACATCTAGAACTCTTTTTCAAGACTGATTGTTCATTCACACTTCTTTACACATTCATTTTAAATGCAGCTACAGACAGATCACTGCATCTGTTATCAACAATTATGCAATTAACAAAATAAATTTTACATTGTCCAAATTTGGGAGCTTGAATTAAATGCAACAAAGAAAAAAAAAAGTTCAGGCTTAAAGGTTAGCCCATACACAAGAAGATACATACAAAGAAAGTTCTGAACATTCACGATTCAATGCATATTATTCACTCTCTGATAAATATATATATTTTTAATTCTAATTATAAACACTCAGTTCAATCTATGGCTTTTGATATAATATTTGCTTGTTCATATTCTATTTGTTCATATTTGTGTACAGCAAGACAAAAGGCACAATCTCTGAATATTTTGGTAATTTCTATTATTGTCAGGTTTGCACACAAAACATATAAAATAATGTGTGCCACTCATTGCTATAATTTTATTAAGTCCAACCAAGATTTGTTAAACCTTTGTGTGTTTTGCGTGCACAGAAAAACCACATAGCGTTGTACACATTGTCCAAAGTCCCTGGCACAAAAAGGGTAAAGCACAAGGTAATCACAGGCATGTGAGCCCCTACTGTTCATTGATTGAGGTTAACCCTTTAGCAGTCAAATTTGCCTGTGGCTGCCCTTACCTGCGTGTGTTTCTTTTCTAAAGTCACTCGTGTGATAGTGTAATAGTTACTGCTTACTTCATCTCAGGAAGAGGGGATGACATTGTTACAGGTCTAAAAGCCCTCACATAGTCAAGATATCAAAGCAAAAATGAACACTAACTTTGATGAGATTGGCTAATAATTGTTGATCGCTTTGTACGATACCACAGTCCATTTGGCATCGATTATCTTTCTTCAGAAAATCAAATTAGTAGGCATTATGACCAAAACTTGATTAGTCCAGTATCATACTGTCTTTGCACTGTGAGAATCTATCTCTTAGTTCATACTGCAGAAAACATCCTTCACAACACAAATGCACCACTATGTCCATTTAGATTCCTAAATCTTAAATACTTTTGGCATCACTGATATATTTTTGAGTGGTTAGGAAGGAAAAAAAACAGAGTAGCAATCCTGTGTGAGCGAGCCACCATCATGCTTCACAATGGACTGAAAAATCGAGTAAATTCACACTTTCATATTTGCACATAAGGAGGAGAGTTCAAGACTTCAGCTCTTCTTTGTTGCTGCTTTATGAAAATCAGAAAACTGCACTGTCATCTGACATATGTGACCCGCTACAACAAAAGGATTCTAAAGTTGCTGATGGCTGAGCCGAGAAAATCAAGTTTGAAGTCAGATCATGAAAATCGGTCAAAATGATGGGATTTCTGTTTTTTGGCATAATTTTGTAGTCTAGTGTGTCGTCTACCATCTGCCAAATTTCAAAGCTAAATGATCAAAGTAAAAGCAAGAAAATAGCGTTTTTTCTGGGCCATGATTTTCCAACTTTCAATGGAACAGCAAGATTTGGATTTAGCGCCGTAGCTAGACTCCTCCCCTAGCAACAAGGGAGTGATCTTATTGGTCAGCGTGTGGCATCCTGGTTACTGACTGGTCGTGCGTAGACTGCTGGCGCTGAAGCTTGAACGAGCATCACGGAGGTTGCTAGGAGCAAACCTTCTATTGTCAAGCGGTGAAAACCGTCTTGCCTCCCCTTGATCACGACAGCGTCAGAAGGAAAACGGTTTTCTCAAAACGCCTACTCCTAAACCGCTCGACATGCCCTAATAAAATTGTTGATATCTCCGCAACTGAGTACTTTTATGAGTGATGTTATATATGAAATTAAAATGGAAGAGTAAGGGAATAATGTCATGTCACTGTCAGAAAATTGTCCTCCCCCGACTTTCGGATCCTTATGCTAGGCATGACCTTTGACGTAAAATTCAAAATGGTTGCAAGTGGCCTGTCTTTGTGCATGGCAGGTCAGCGCACAAAGTCTGCTGCTTTTAGAGTTTTTGTCTTTGTGTTGCCTTGGATTGGATGGGATCTCATTTAAGATACAAGCAGCAAGATGTTTGAGAACTAACAAGAGATGTGTGAACTATGTGTATGCTTCAACAAAAAATGAAAAGTCCTACAAATGGAGCTACACATAGATTTGTGTTAGCCGTAGTTCAGGGGCCCGTTTCATAAAACTTGTCATCAGTGACAAGTTGTCATAGATGTGACAAGCTACTGAAATCCTTGCATCTGATTGGCTGATAGCAAATTTGTCATAGAAATGTGGCAGTTGTCACTGATAACAAGTTTTATGAAATGGGCCCCGGATGTCTGTGACATGTACACGTGTATCATGGAAATTTAAACACACAAATGAAAAATATCGCGTGATATAACAAATGAAACAGAGAGACTGGCCCTCATGGGAAGAGCCATGGTGTATCTCATGAGCAAGTGAGCTTTTTGACTCGACGATCACATGACGTAGTATCTGACTTTGATCTTGACCCAATGCATTAAGTAGCATCAGCAGGTCATGGCTTGTTCTGCACAATGGATCAATTTACGACAGTGGCGGATCCAGAGGGGGGTGCACCGGGTGCGCACACCCTCTTTATGTTTTGTTAAAACAAAAGAAATAAAAAGAAAAAAATGGGGGGGGGGCATGTGCACCCCCTTTAATTTTGTAAAGGCACCTCCCCTTTACAGAATTCCTAGATCCGCCCTTGTAATCCACCCTATTAACCCTCTGCGTGGTATTATTAATCTCCTGTATGTGTGTGAAATTTGTGCACATTAATTCTTTGGTACAGAAAGGGGTTTAGAATGCCTGCATAATGTTATGAACACATTAATTGCCACTCATAAATGATAACTGTTAGAAATCAATTCTGTCATCATTAGTGGTCAAAATTAGTATTTTGCTGTTATTGTTGTTATGAAATGCTTCAGAACATCATAGTTTTACACAGGGGTTAATACACTTTCTTATTTTGTGGGGCGTTAATACACACACTGTACTTCCATCATAAAGTATACATATGATACATTGATTTCACTCGTTTTTTTTTTTTCTGGAAAACTTTAAAAGAAGCTTGATCCATTAGCAGGGCAAGCAGAACATTTTTAGCACACATCATGAAGTCAGTAAAAATCACACAGTCACCATCCCTTTAACCAGACTAACATAGCATAATTCGCCACATCATAGTTAAAGTTATGAACATCATAGCAGAATTGCTGACAAAATGTCCTTTTGTTCAACACGACGCTGTACAATGAGGCATAAACACATATTGTGGAGTCACTGTTCAATACTGTCACATCAATCATGCATTGTCATTGTCATACAAAGAGTATGATCGGTGATGCATTTTGGTGGCAAAACCTGATGGATACATGTAAAGCTGGGGTGGTATGTACATGGTTATTTGTTAGGGGGAAAAAAAGATAAAACTGCATCAATGTACCCAAAGTCTGCCAAATACTGGTGTTAGATGAGCGCTCAAAAAAAAAAACACACACACGCAAAAATTTCAAGACATGACAATGCAAACATAGTACACAATTATGTTTGTTCTTTTCAGTCTCTATGTTGTGGAAGCTCTGGTATACCATTGAAAAATCTAACTATTTCTTCTTTGTTGACATTTTTTTTTTTCACATTTCATACAGGCAGAATTAGGGTGGAGTTATCATTTCCTACTGGCACATTTATGACTCTCCTGCAACATTATATTGCTTACTAAAATTTGACGCATAAAGTTTGCATTGTACGACCATGATCTTACACCATGATAATGACATGACAGAAAATTGATAAAGTATTTGATCAAGGGATTATGACTTTGATCTCAATGGCTCATTAATGTATGGAGAATAATCAAAATAAACAGCTTTGGTGCTGCGTGTGGAACAGTACAAACCATATCATACTTTGCCTTGGATGCATATGAACATACATTGGCACCCACTATCTTTTTATCATTTGTTCGTTTCATGTGGTAAGACAAATGTTCCAGACTACATGCTCATTGTGATGCACTTTAATTCATCAAGTCAGATCAACATTTAAACTTGCACATATTTGTTAGAAAATATACATATATATGTATGTATAAAACACACAAAAACACACAAAAAAAGTCAAAGAATTGCTGCCCATTTTGGATGAGGTTTACATGATAAAAATGGTACTGTTAGTATAAAAAGCATGAATGACAATGTTAGGGTAACCTCCAATTAGAAGGGCTGGCTCTCTCCCACTGGCTTAGACCAGTATCACACAAAGCGAATAATATAATATTACAACAGTGAGCTTTTCATTGTGCATTGTTTGGTTCATACATACATTACAAGATTTTTACACTTCATTATCCTCCATTTGGTGTCTATTTGAAGAGAAAGAGAAAAAAACAGAGAAAGACAGAACAATGAAAGACATTATCGACTCACGATCACACAGTACTATTTCATTACAATCTCTCCTAAGCTGTAACATTTCCAACAGATGAATTCAGCAGAGCTAAATAAAGTGGCCTCAATTATGAGTTTTGTTCGGGAATGGGTAAAATGACCCACTTTTTTGGTGGCACATTTGTACAATGCATAGGCTTTGAATATTTTGATCCGTTGCAGTCAAACATGTACAAAACAAAAACAAAATGAAGACAAAAAACTAAAAAAAAAAAACACCCTCATGAGCCTCCTTTCTCAGCTATACCAGAGAGTGTAGACCTGTAGTGGGAAAAGAAAACATGAGTTTGTACTCATACATTCACAGAATCAAAACTATCTATACATATGCAAATATCACAGTAACCAAGTGGAATTACTAGGAACTTATGACTTTCAAATGATGCTGAAGATTTGATCCTAAAAGGATGGTATAGTTTCGATTGAGAAGGGGCTTCAGGTTTCCAACTTGTGAGATAATGAGAAACCTCCAATAGAATATTAAAGAACATACAATTCTATTCAATAAAGATAAATCAAAGTTTATCTGATGAAAACTGGTTTTAAAATGGCTGAGATATCCAAAAATAAAGAGGTCCTAACAAAAAGTGGAACCCATCTTTTATCACAACCACTTTGTTTTACTTTGTTTTTTGATATTGCAGCCATTTGGATTTGTTTTTAAAATCTAAATCCCCCATCTCCGCCAAAACTATACCATCCCTTGAAACAGTGCATTACAGGTTGTTACATGTAAACTCCCGTATAAAGGTTTAACCCTAAAAGGGCCGACATTTTTCGACTATTCCGCTGCACGAAATTTTTTGACCGCGCCGTTCGCCGACTTTTGACTTCAAATCTTGCACATCTTTTGACACCATTTTCGTGAAAGATGCACATACCATTATAACGCTGCATGATCTTTTATACATGCCTGTCAGACCAAAAATGGCTCAAAAAAGTGATTTTGTGTATAAAGTCCATGCAAATGGAGTTTTCTCCCCTTATTAATAAAGATATGATCATTTTCACTTTCATTGGCTGAAATCAATTATTTTCAGCATGATTATGCTTGAAATACGTTCTGTCATAAATTTTGTGAAAAAAAAGGATAACACAAAAGGTCGAAAAACAAAAAAATACATAAGAAATTTAGAAAACAATAAAATACATAAGAAATTAGTTTTGATACCAGATTTTTTTTTCAAGTACATTGTTAGGAATGCTACAAGGAATAATGTCACCAAAAATTAGGATGCCATAAGCTTTATATTCTGAATTAGAGCAAAATTTATGATTTCACGCATATTAATTAATATAAAATATAAAAATGGAAAAATTCAATTTTTCTTTTATAGTTAGGTAGATTACGCAACAGGTAATGTATGTGCCAATTTTCAGGGCTACTGCGCGATTGACGGCCGAGATCTCGGGGGGGGGGGGGGGGGGGGGGGTTGAACCTAGTTGCAGCATGAAAGCACAATTACAATTTCAGACATAACTTCCTCACTATTTCTACAATGAGAAAGAAAATGTTTGCTGAATTTCTCGTTTCCACTTCAGATTGCTGTGCAGCATTCCTGCATCTAATTCCACAAGCACATTTACTTCTTTTCTTTTTTTTTCAGTGTAGAATACATGGAAATGATGAATCAAATGCTCAGATTCCACTGGTGTAGGGTTCGCCATTTCGAGCTTTTATTGGTCTGCCAATATTCACCCATTTGCATCATGTAGAGACTTGTGAATTAGGAACATCTCAAAAGGCAATGACAATTCTAAAATCAGGAAGGCCTTTATATTCTCTTGTCAGGATGCAAAGAAATAAAACTGGTTGTTGTTGTTGCTGTTGTGGTTGTGGTTGTGGTTGTTGTTGTTGTTGCTGCTGCTGTCGTTATTTTTGTTTGTCATGGAGCCTCCTTGTTGGGTCAAGGAAACTTGGCAGCTCTGTTACGCCCAAATGCTTAGTGCATGGAGTCTACTACTAGTACCTGTAAGAGTGGTGGTCTAAGATACTGAAAAGATGGCACGGTACTCACTTTGACCTAGAAGCACCCCCTGTCGAACCCAGGGACTTCTCAAACTTCTTGCTGGACGGAAGGACGAACCTCGCCTGCTTCTTTGCCCCATCCCCGCTAGCAGTCGGTCCCGGACTCGTGTCCCGTTTCACGGCTGGCTTCTTCATGTCCTTTATCGTCTTATCCTAAAAATAGAGAGAATAGGAGTCTTAACATTATGAAATCTTGCAACTAATGTAAAAATAAAGAGAGTTTAAAAAAAAAAACATCAACAACAACAACAACAACAACAACAAACCCCTTATGATTACACAATGTTGGGTTTTACAAGGACTGGAGTGGTATTCTGAGGTCGTAATAAAGTCTGTAATTAACTTCGTGATTAAGTCGTGAAGTTAATAGGCCCTTAATCATGGGCAAAATCGGTATTCTGAGGACGTAATTAAGGTATGATTAAGTCCCCTGTAATTATCTTAGGTCCCTCCCATCTAATTGTTATTCCATCCAATCAGACGCGTTGTTAGAAGTCAATATGATGATTACACGCGCAAATATGCCCTCAATGCGCGCTCCTCCACGCCCCCTGTAATTGCAACCCAAGAGCTCCGTGCGCACACTCCGGTATTTGATTACAACCCCTCACCTACGCACGCGAAGATCTCAACCTCTTTGCTCACATAAAATGACAAAATTCCTCGAAGATCGGCTATATTTCTTTTTTTCTCTGAATTCTACGGATACCACGATAACAACATTCAACCGCTCTTCGGTTACCGAAGACGGTAAGCATCGTTGTGGCAGAGAAAACATGATGTATTGCGTGATATCGGAGTAGTTAATGACACTCTTTGGTATCGTTAAGTTTTCCATTAACTTTCATACTTAATTACACCCTCAGAATACCGATTCGTAATTAACTCTGTGATTAAGTCCTCTCAGAGGTGCACGCGCATTGATACGCGCAAACGCGTAGTCCTTACCGCCAAAACGCTTGTTGCTATGGTAGTTGATATACCCCCTACTTAATCATGCTCTCAGAATACCAATTTGGTAATTAAGTGCTAATCAGACACTTAATAAGCTCTCAGAATACGGCCCCTGGTTATTACATGTACCCAAATAACTTCACAACCAGATCCCGAAAAGGGCAAAAACCTGTAAACATCAACCCACATGCATCTGCTATAAACCATGAGATACTGTAAACAAGGTCTGTGGAGCTCTTTTGTTTTTGTTTTTTTTATCAAACTAATAATATGTTTGTGATGACTGGGATATTTGCATGCATTTGGGTGATGGATTACAGACAAAGAAATTAATTTTGCATTCCTGTGACTTCAATCAGCACTTCTGTTTTTCAACAGATATGTGCGTGATTGAGGTGAAAGGCATTGTGACCACTTCAAATACTAGTAGTCAAATGCACTTTCACTACATGCAAAAAAAAAAAAAGAATTCATTTGTGATAAAACAAAAAATGTATTCATTTCTTTCCTGAAGGTCTTCCAAGATAGCCTCCTATCATCCATATATTATTCATAAAGGGGCTTCATTCCAGCCCATCAAGAATGAGTATTGATGGGGGGGGGGGGGGGGGGGAACTCACTTTGTCTAAATAGCTTATCTGAGGTAAACTATTTTAAAATAAATCTTGAGATTTTTTACTGCTACCGTGCAACTCAGGTAAGCTCAATCAAAAGAGCTGATGTCACGTGCTTACAGAGTCTTTTGATCTCTTTCATTGGATAATAGATACAGGCAGTCTACATCATGAATCCCTTCTTGTAAAGTACTGGCGACTCACTTGAGATGAACGTAGGGCCTGCAGCCGAGCCTCCATGTTGTTCAGTGAGGTCCTCCTGTTCTCATCATAGCCGGCCCCCTGGGCTAGGTCCTTAATGCTGGTCCTACGCTGGTCCATGGGTACGGGCGAGAGGCGGTTCTTGTCTCCCCCAGACGGCTGGGGGCTGGGCTTCACGGACAGCCTCTTCAGGGCTGCGGCCAGCTGCTGGGGGGTGGCCGAGCGGCCGGAGCCAGGCTTCGGTGATGGGGTGGTGGAACCAGCTGGGGATGCACGGCTAGATACCCTGCTGGATGACTGGGCGCGGTCGGCTAGGGCAGAGGTTGTGGTACGCTTGACAGGCGATATTTTCTGTTGGCTGCATTATTATATTGGGGGATAGAAGGGGGCATAGATATCTTTTATGTAACCAAATACTAGTAAGACATTCCAGAACTGCAAACAAATGTTTTTTTTTTTTTTTCTGAATGCCTTTTCAGAACTCAAAGGGGTTACAACCAAGTATGATATTATTAAACTACTGGGGTGGGGGGGGGGATGATGTACGTATGTTTCTCTCCATAAGATATGAACAGAGACAACTTAATGTGATGCATATGTGCCACCAAGGTTTACAAATCACCTTGCCCTTACGCTAGATTTGAAAATAGAAGTACCAACTCAGTATTTAAATCTCTCATTTTATTTGTTTTTATTATGTTTGCGTGCATTTTCTTTTCTTTTTTCGAGCTAAGATAATCCTGCATACCTGTGCTGTGAAGGTAACACAGAATTTCTGTTGCATTCTCATCTCAGTTTTGTGTCCACATCATCACAATTGCGACTTGTTCATTCAGCCATTAGGGTGTTGATGAAAATAATGATGGTAACAAGAAAGATAATGATGAATATTGTGATGACAATGTTGAATGACAATGAAAATAATTCAGTTGAAGATGATGACGATGATGATAAGTGCTTTCACAATCACACTGACTGGCATGCTGATGACCATGACAATACTGTATATGTGAAATATTTTATGAGGTTTTAATTTTCGCAAATTTCGCGAGTCAGGTGCTATCCGCAAATCTAAAGACACGCAAAAATTTGACTCTGATCCCTGCAAGAATGTGACGTACACGCATGCATTTCTCCATAGAGTATTGTACTCCACGACTGCGAATTAACCACTCACGAAATCATCGAGAAGTCCCAATTCGCAAAAATTATGGCTCGCTAAATATATGGCGTATACAGTATAGCTTCAGTGACAGCACCAGATAATTAAGTACGATACCTTTCTCTGAGATCCTTCTCCTTGACATTGAGGAGGGCCTCCAGACGAGCCACCTCCTTCTGCAACTCCTCATTATCCTCCTCAAGGTTCTCCTTTTCAGTGAGCACCTCCTGGTACTGGGTCTCCAGGCGACCACACTTACTACACTTGGATTTCTCTACAGAGGGCATCAGTTTGTAATGGTCAAGATAATGAAAACAACACTAATTATAACAGTAACAACGATAATATGATATCAATGACAACAATAATACTACTGCAACTTCCACTACTAATAGTAATGACCATTACATCATAAGTGTTGTTGTTATTATTACTGTTATTACTCTTACCACTAATACTATCATCATATTTGTAATCATTATAAATACTGACACAGTGCCTGCATGCAGGGAAAAAGGTGACCTTATGACCGCACCTTGGCAATACTATATACTTACATTATCTAGAATTATGTTCAGAAATTCAGAGTCTGGTCCCGATGCGGATATATTGTGGATGAGGGCATTGTCGGAATTGTGCGGATTACTCAGAGTTTATGACCAAATAATGCGGATATTATCCACATAATTGAGTTTATGAAAGGGGTATGAGTCTGCTACAGCACTCCATAACATCCAAGAGCCTTGAATATCCACTAGCTTCCTATCAAAAACTGACCACTGTGTCTTCCTACTGACCTTCTCTCAGAGTGTCCATGTCCTTGATGATGTTTTCCTTGCTCTCCTCTAATCTCTTGTTCCTGTTCTGGAGGTTGTTCACCAGCCGGTTCAGGTTACCAATCTCTTCCTGCTGACCTTTCACCTTATCTTCCATTCTGGTGGAAGACATCAGTGTGGGTGAAAAGGGGAGGGAGGTAGGTGAGGCGCCAGAGAGGTAAAAAGGGGGGGGGGGAGACCGGAGCAGAGTATTGGGAGTATTGTTGTAACAGTAACATGTGGAGTGTATTTCATAAATCTTGCTTCTGAAAGAATTAGCAATGAAGTGGCCTGTGAAATTGAAATGCTGTGTCCTGTGTGAATTGAAATGCTGTGTCCTGTGTCCAGGGAGGGAGGCAACTTCTGGAGTACAAGTGAGGTGATGTCAATGCCTAAATAAGATTACAGCAGGGACAAAAATGTGACTACACAAAAAAAAAGAGCTATGCTAAGAGGATAATGGAGAGCATTAAACACAACAAGTGATACAATTTTCTCTGTAATAATATCAATGTAATGATTGTCACATCACACCATCAAACAATATTTCAGAGGAAAATAAGTAAAATGCACCACTTGCTGAGTAAGTTAAAAAGTGCCTACCTTTTCACTTTCAGGTTGCTGTCTTCTGCCTGGAAAAAGGCAAGAATGAAACCCAAATCAAACAATGTTACAATATACAGAATAATGATTGTACGAAAAGTTAACTTCATACACAGCTTTTAAACATTTTATGAACAGATGCATGGAATTTCTTCCACATCTGACATTGTTATCAAAGTTATCCAAGGTGACACTTGGCAGCACTGTTTGTCATGACAGATTTGAAGTTCACATATACTACATATTGCTCTTTATTTTGGTGACTTCTTCAAATGCAATATACAAAGTATGGCAAAGTATTGCTGGTGTTTTGAGAAAAACATTCAGGTGAAGGAGAGCATGCAAACACTAAATTGTCTAGAATTGTTTCTTTTACACACACACACACACACACACACACACACACACACACACACACACACACACAAATGTATCATGCAGTTTGTTAACATGTGATGTCAATACTCTTGCAAAAAAAAAAAGGGAGGGTGTCTTGAACAGCAAGATGAACTATTGAATATGTCTATAATCATCTTATTGCGGGCGTGGAGTTACGCACACGGCATTGCCAAAATGAAACGTTCAGCTTCACATTTTGAACAAAATAATTAAATAAAGAGACATGACACAAGGGATAAGAGTGAGAGGAGGGTAAATCAACATCACGAAACTGAAGTGAAAAACATGGAATGTTTAAAAGTCGAAGCCCACATACCTTTCCTTCCATGGCCTTTGCCATATCCTGCATGAGAGTCAGCTCATTCTTGTGGTAGTCCAGCTTCTTTTTCATATCACGCAGCTCCTCATCTCTGCAGAAACAACATCATCATGTTACATGGCAACAGTCAACATGTCAGTGTCATACGTTCAGAATGATCCTGTTTCTAGATGGCCACTATCTGCTACTGTGTAAGCTGTTATTTTTGTGAGGGTTTAATTTTCACAAATTTTGCAAATCTCAGTTGGATCGTGAATTTAACAACACGCAAAAATGTCTCCATGCGCTAGGGTAAAAGCGCATTTACGTTACGAAAACAACATCTTTCACGAAAATGTCTATGACCTCCTCATTCATGAAAATAACAGCGTATACAAAATTCACACAAAACCTGGCTAGCTATCCCCTGAAACAACTGCTGTTTAAACAGATATATAGCCAAGTATCTACATTTTGATGAATTTCAAATATATGCACTTAAATCTCAAAATGATTGCAATCTGGTTGTGAATTGTCAAATATTTGAATCAACTTACTTGCCTTTAACGAATACCCATAACACATTCCAAAAAGAGAGATGGTACATGTACTTATAGCCAATTGTGCACCTGACAAACAAGTAGTGGCAAGCAAATGAAAACAAAAGTATCACTGCCTTAGTAGTAGTAGTACTAAGAGTAGTACTGTTAAGGGTAGGAGGCAGGATTCAAACACTTAACATGAGATCTAGAAAGAATGTTCATCCATCCAAACCCTTGAAATCTAAAGACAGATTCAGAAGGGTTGTATGACAACTGGATGTGAAATCAACTCTTTTCCAAAATTTACTAGGAAAATACAAAAGATACCTACAAGGAACAATGAAGAAATAATCGCTGTTATTTAAAAATTGGCAAAAAAAAAAAAAAGCCGTGCGCAAGAATTTCAAAGATAAAGCTGTACTGAGAAAAGTTTGGAGATGACTGCAGTGTGATCTCCTGGAAGAAATCATGGTGACAAAAAGCAAAATATGCTGTGGATATAATTATTAATGACAGAGTAAGATAGTCTGCAGTTTGTTGATGTAACTTTTTTTCATCCCTTTTCCCCCTCAAGCTTCCACGAGGCACTTGCCTGAATGTTGTAATGCAAGACAAGCGACATGCTGTTTACTTACTTGTTGTCAAATTTGGATCCCAATTCCCGCTTGAGGTCAAGCTTCTCTTTCATCAGTTCGTCATACTGGAAAGTTGATCAAAGTTTGCAGTCAGAACAATATCCACATTCACAATTAAGATATGCACACACAAATTGCTAATAATCATCTTACAAAGGAAAAAATTTGATATAGCATCATTCCTGCAAACTTTTCAAGAGAAGGAAATATTTCTCATTGCAGTGAAGCAGTTAATTTATATTTTGACACAATGAGCAAGGCCATGCTAATAGTTTTGGGAAAGAAATGGAACACGAATTTCATGACAAGTAAAGGCAGTTCTGAAAGACATCACAAACACTGAAAACCTATTATAAGTCATTCTTGAATTTCCACAGTCTGCTAAATCAAATCTATTGATAATGAAATAGTCACATCATTGTTAGACTAACTGACATGGTTTTTCTGAAACTTCCACTACATTTAGTCAATATTTCACCACTTTTGCAGAAAATAACATAATGCTGGTACATGCATGGCTACAGTGGAACCTCGTTATAAAGAGGTCAGAAATTACAAAACCTTCTTATAACCTGGTGATTTTACACGTCCCAACTCTTTATATTTCTTTGCTTTTTTACCCTGATATAGTGAGAAACCTGATATAACATGGTAATTGTCATGGTTTTTACTGTAGGTCCCTGTTATAATTAGGTTCCCCAGTACCTGGCAATGCTGGGTCTACAGCAATGGCTGAGCCCTCTCAGAGTACAAAGCATTGTATTTCAGAGGCCACTTCAGGGAAATAAGGCCATGTATCACATGATTCATTTTAGGTTGATGCTTTCCTTTACTGTTGTAAAACCAGAAACATTCACGGCATAAACTTTCACAAATTGGAGCCAATGCCTTTTTCAAAGCATGAAACTTTTGAGAATTGCCACTGGCATTCAATGCATTGTGCAGGCAAACACTTTTGCATGCAATTTACAGTGTTCTTTTACAAATCTTGGCTCCTTGCAAAAGACATGAAAGTTTTGCAAACACACAAATTTCTGGTTTTACACTATCTGAAACTTGTAATGTTCCAGCTGAAAGATTGAAGATCTGGTCAATGTACCTTGGCGTTGGAATCCCTGAGCAGCGAGTCCTGGTCCCTGATCTGGGCCTCCTTTATCTTGATGGTCCCATTGACCCGGGCCAGCTCCCCTCGCACACTCATCAGCTCCTGCTCCACCTCATCCATGGCTTGCTGGAGAGGTCAAAGGTCAAAGGTCAGAGGCCGGAAGAGTTATTACAAATCAGTGTGCACACATTGTTTAGAGGAACTATGAAAACATTTCCACACCTACTACAAATTACATAACAATGGTTCAAATGGAGAAAGAACAAGTGTTTGAGCACCACAAAGAGGTAGAAAGCCTCTTCAACTATCATTGTCATCTTTGCAATGACATTAAGCATCTCTCTTTCATACATTTCTAATTTCCCCTACACTTCATCAAATGGTATTTACTATCATCTCTTTAATTTCGAACCAAGGATTGCATTAACACCTTTGGCTCCAAGAAATCTTATATTTCTCTAAATTCTGTTCAGTGAATTTCATTGCATTATGTAAATTCTAGTCAGTCTTGGTGGTTTTACTGCATGCAAACTGAAAGAATTTAACATTGTATTACAAGCTGTAAATTTCCTCTTCAGTTAGCTTTTTTTTTTTTTGGTTTTATTGACTTTTTAATTTTGTCTCAAGAGTTGCATCAAATGATTTGCTTCAAGTTTCAATAAATTCTGTTCAATAAATTTTATTGCCTTACACATTTTCTAGTCAGGATTGTTGGTTTGATGGCATACGAACAGAAAGAATCCAACATTGCACTCCAAGCTGTCAGTTTCCTCTTTATTTTGATAGCAACCTAAATTGGGGTCTTAAGTTTTAAATGCTTTGGTCTGACAAAAAAACCATGTCGTTTTTCCATGGGTAAGACCTCCAGCTTCTTACATTCATCAACATCAGGCAAATCACAGGCAAGAAAAAAAAATAAAAAAATAAAAAGCACAAACACAAATGGGTGTATGAGACTATTCAGCTTGAGCCTTTGACTTTGCACATTTTGTCATTTACTGAAGCTATTTCTGCTGGATGAAGGCTGTCGTGTGCAACTGAAATCGAGGGAAAACAAACCCTGAGTTTGGGATTCTTGACTTTCTCTTCTTCCAGCTCTGCCGTCATGGAGCGGATCAATTTGTCCTTCCTGTCGATCTCTCGTCTCATTTCCTGCTCCTGCCTGCTGAGGGCGTCCTCCAGTTCCCCGACCGACATGTCCTTGTCCTCCTTCAGCCTCGAGTACTCCCTGTTCGTGTCTGACAGCATCTGCTTCAGGGATTCCACGTCCGTCTCCTGAGGAGAGAAACATATCTCCGGTGAATGAGATCCAAACTATTGTTAATGGATCCTCCCCCTGGACCTGTTGTGATTATTCAAAGCTTTTCTGGTATTTGTTGTTGTTGTTGTTGTTGTTGTATACTTACCTGCCAGTGTAACTGCCATTCTGCTTTCATTTTGATTGACTGATCTAAAAATTCATGACCATTTAGTGGGATCCACATTTTTCTCTTTTCTGTTTACTTTATTACACAAATTTCTACCTTTGGGGAAACGACAGGAAGTTGGAACAGGTGAAATTGCCAAGAATATAACCTACGATGGGTTTTGCGTTTCCGTGTCTATAAAATATCCACAAGGAGAATATTTTTCCTTTCAGTAAACATGTTATCAAAGTGATCATACAAATGTGGTTTACTTCTCCACTGTGGTCCCCCCTTGAGCTCTACGGATGAGCTCCCGGGAAACGTGAAAACTACTTGGCAAGGGATGGTTGAGTTGCTTTCCTCTTAAATCCGTGAATAATCTCCAAGATAAAACTCACGAGAGCCAAAACAGATCACTGGTATGTCATAAGGCAAGAATGTTATCTATTCATTCTCACATGTTGCTTTGTATTAGCATTACATGTGATTGACATAGGGCATGAATGGCGAAATATTGAACTGATACAATTTATCAGATAGAGGTTAATTGATATTTGGTCAGACTTAACTTTGTTCTTCGTTCTAGTCATATCACATATAAGCATGCAAAATAACGAATGACTTCAAAGTGTCCTCAAAATAGTACGATTAAAGGGAACTGACGTGAGGGAACAGACCAATGAATAGATGGAGGAACCAACAGGTAACAGAATAGGAACTTATTTAATTTTTGATAATGCTTACATCATAACTAATATGGCAACAGTATAACTCTCTGAGCCATTATTTGGAAGTGCAGCATGTTGAGGGCACCTTTAAATAGAAATTTAATACACTCACTAAACTTGGGGCCGTCAAGTTAACACTGCAAAAGAAACAGTCCAAGGAGAAAATAAGAATGTACCCACCTGAGTGTTTCTGAGCTGTCTAAGTTCTTCAGTCTTTCTCTCCACATCATCCTTCAGTCTGCCAATCTCTCCTTCCTGTTTCTCCACGATGCTGGTCAAGTGTTCCACTGTTCTCCCAGCTTCCCCTCGGATCTTAGATGAGTGAGGTAAGAAGGAAAACATTACTGTAAAACGAGGAATTTTCGCGTGCATTTTAATTTCGCGAATTTCGCGAGCGCCAAGATTTGCGAAATTAAAGGTCCAGTTTACCTTTGGGAGCAGTGATTTCAAAAAATGTTCAAGATATCACATTTGATGCATATGTGTAGGTCTGTTGTATCATAAAACATCCTACCATATGAAATATTTGCAATAAAACCTAAAATATAAGGAGATATCAGGGTTTTTCTCAGTAAACCGTAACTGTATACGCTTTAGTCTAGAAACATTTTTATTATAACTATTGTTCACATTTTGTGTATTTAACAACACTTAATATCGATTATACGGATTCAAATTTTGACAGTGGTTGTTTCTATCCATAACTCACATTTTAGAACTATCTTAAAGCACTAATGCTGGGTTTTTGTTTCATCTGCAAATGGTAAATTATACCTTTAAAATGCATGCGAAAGTTCTTGTCTACACTATATGCATTGAATGCCAGTGGCAGTTCGCGAAAATTTCATGCTGCAAAAAAGGCCGTCGGCTCCAATTCGCGAAAAAATTCATGCCGCGAATACAATGTATATCATGTTTTACAGTACTCAATCCTCCAAAATGCACATTTGGCCGTCGCTTCCTGCACATATTTGACTGGTATGATGAACATTTACATTAACTGGAATCATCTAGTGACAAACATTCTTTTCGTCATAATGTTCTTTTTCAAATAACAGGATCAGCCTCGGTAGGTATAGTGATCATTCCTTAAAGTTAGGCCAAGTATAGACTACATGGACTTAGTGAAATAACCTTAAAAAGTAAAAGGGCAATATAATATGGAGGAAATATTCTATTTTAACAACTGTGATTTTCTTTTAATGTCATATACGAGAGAATTCTTTTCAATTGGTGATGACAAAATATCGCAGCATACAAACTCACACATTAATACAAGCTCTTCCTGCTACACAGTGTACCTCTCTCCTGATGAATTGAATTATCCCTCTCCCTCTTTATCTATCTATCTATCTATCTATCTATCTATCTATCTATCTATCTATCTATCTATCTGTCTGTCTGTCTACAGATCTATCTATACATGGATATAGAAAAAGGGAGAGATAGACAGACAGATAGATAGATCTTAGATAGATTGATAGATAGATCAATGGACAGACAGACAGACAGATATGTCTGTTTATATGTCTTTCTATCAATCTATTTATCCGTGCATATACCTATCTCTCAATCTTTCTCCTCTGTAATCTCTCTCTCTCTCAATCTCTCAATCGTTCAATCTCTGGCCCAGCTCTTTGACTACAAACCTGGTCCAGCTCCAGCTCCTGCTTGGTCTTGCCCTGGACCAGGTGCCTCATCTCGTCATCCTTCCGGGTCAGCTCCTGCCGTAGCTCCGAGGCCTCGTTCTCCTTCTTCAGGATCTGGAGCTGCATCTCCTTCACCTGCCTCGTGGCTTCCTCCTGCATCCCGTCGATCTCCGACGACTGCCGCAGCTGGAACTTGCGCAGCTCCAGCTCCTTGTCGTGGAGTTGCTCCTGGGATTGAAAAATGAGGAGGAATCATGACACTTTGTTAAGCTTAATACTGTAAAAGTGGCAATTTTGTGCATTTCCCCCAACAAGAAAACAAAAGCACGCACTGGTGTTTTTGCTTATTGTAATTTTGCAGAATTAAAAACATGGCAAAATCGATCATCTTATCCGGCCAAGCGTGAAAAGTTACATACAAGAGAATTTCCACTTTTACAGTAACTCACCACCAAGGGGTTAATCTACAGAGCTTCAAACTGGCAAGCAGCAAAGTGGAGTTGATAACATTGCTGGTAAGGAGCATTTGATCCTATTAGTGTCAATCAGCATGGATTTTGTTGGTGCGCACAAACTTTGACATTTAAAATTTTGGTTTTTGTATTCTCTTTCTAGTAAGGTTGTATGATATCTGGTGATACAAGTGCTACCTCAAGACTTCCTCAAATTTCTAGGGATTTTGTGGATGTGTTGCACATCAGTGTGAGTAATTTGTGTGTGTGTGTGTGAGGAATTCACCTATCTCAACATTTTACATGTTTTCCAGTGACTCTGTTTCTTGTCAATCAGCGTTGCTTTTGGTGACACTAACACAGACGTACCTCAAGATTCCTGACATCATTTTCGAGCTTCTTGACATTTTTCCTGGTGGAGCTGAGCTCGTCCTGGAGAATGGTGATTTCTCCATGCTTCTCCTGCATCAGACGTGGCTTCTCATCTCTCAGCTGCTCCAGTAACATTCGTTGCTCTTCAATCTGCCGTGGAAGAGACGACCATGATACCGGTATTGATTCTTGGAACAATGCCTCGTGTTCAATTAACCATCAAAAGGTCATGTTTGGTTTCCTCCCTATTCCTAGACAGACGATTTCATGAGGCATTACCAGTAACATCTGTCAGGGTGTTTTGAATGTATCAATTAGCCCGCCATTATTTTTGGCAATCCTTCACGGCGTGATTCTCATTTTGACAATGACTTGTTAATGTCAAATGACTTAGTGGATTAGCACATCTGGATCAGACACACGGAGAACTGGGTTCTTGTCCTTAGAGGAATAAGTTGTGTGGCACATGCCTTTCTTTCTGAAATGAGTAAATTGCTCTGTCCCACCAGGGAGGTGACCCCCTGGTCCCACAGGTCAGAGATTAAAGGGTTTTGTATGTGGGAAAGCCATCTCCAGTGCTCTCTATACATCCAATTTCCCTTCTCCACAAGGATACAAAACTTAGGAATGAATGTTCATGAATGGATGACTTTGAAGAATATCATCAAGTGGACACAAAAAACGACATGAGCAAATTGAACACTTTTTTTTTCTTGACTCACTGATAAAACTTTAAAAAGTGTGTGCTGAAAGCTCAGTTTGAGATGTAGGAAGTCTTGCAAACGGGGAACAACTTCAACTACATTCTACATGTGAAATGATTGTGATATAAAGTCTAAGATGCATCGCATTATATCATCTGGCCTCACCTTGATTTCTAGCACCATCTTCTCCTGCTCCAGCCTCCTCCGTGCCTCGCTGTGCTCGTCCCTCTCCCGCATCAGCTGCTCTGCCTCCCGTGCCTTCTCCGCCATCTTGTTGTCCAGGGTGAAGTTGGCTGTCTCCAGGGCGACGTTCTTGGTGGCCACTTCCGTCTGGAGCTGCTTGATGGCCTGTTTGTGGTCCTCCAGCTGGGCTCGGAGCAGGGTCTCGATCTCAAGATCAGCAATGTAGCGATTCCTTTCCCTGAAAGAGGATATTACCATTATTCAATTCACAATGCCCTTTAGAGGAATGGTATAGTTCTGGTTCAGAGGGGACTGCAGGTTTTTTTTTGTGTGTTTGTGAGATAATAAGAAACTTCTTATGAAATATGAAAGAATGTTTAATTTTTAAAGGAATTCACAATTAATTTCATATAAATTGGCCTTGAAATGGCTGAGATATTTAAAAAAAAAAAGCAATCCTAATAAAATGCGACAGGCCATGACTTTTATTAGGATCTCTTTGGTTTTCCTTGTTTTTGGATATCTTAGTCAATTCAAAACTGATTTTCATAAAATAAACTTTTAATTCCCCTTAAGAATTGTATGCTCTTTAACATTTCATTGAGTGGTTTCTAAGTATCTCAAAAAACGCTAAAAGCAGAATCCTCACCTCTACCAATACTAAGCCATCCCTTTAAACGCCACTCTTTTTCACAATGCAAACCTCTCATTACAAACGGATTACCCCAATACCCCCTCCCCCACAACAAACAAGAAATAGCTGAAGTAAATAATTCCCAAGACTATGAATTCTCTTCTTTTTTTTTATATACAAGTTCATTTACACCAGTTCAAAAAATCACAAAGTTATGCCTTGCTTCTAGCCATCCATGTGATTCTCACCTACATGTAGCTCAATTCAGCACTATTTTAAAGCAAGAGAATCAATGAGATTTGGCCTCAACTTTTAAGACAGCAATTACAAGAAATCATATATTCTGTCACATGAATGCAAATAAGTACCTCTCAAGACACAATCTTCTGGATCTAGCTCATGTAGCTTACCTCTCCTTGGTGAGGTTTCCTTGTAACTCACTGAGCTCACTCTCCACTTGGCCTGTGAGAAGAAAACAATGAAATTTGTTGACAATATCCCCTCAATCTGACAAAATCATTGCACAGAAACTACAGATTCTGAGTGATTGACTATGTTCATTTGCTCATATGCAATAATAAGGTGATAGCCTAGCATGTAATACGACCAAGATGACATAAAATATCTGAGAGGATATTTGGCACATACATTTATTATAGTGAGAGTTTTAAAGTTGTTTGTGTTTAGCATTAATCTTTTGAAACACTCAGTATATATAAGTGTTAACCCACTTCCTTTTATGCATCAATGATAAGAGTGGTAACAGAGGTTTGAATACATCAGATGGATACCCGAGATGTAATGCACATGGATAAAAATGTAACTGCATACATAATGGATCATGTGACTCATCTGTTAAGTTTCTCATGCACACTTATACCCATAAATCAATCTATGGTATCATAGTCCTGTATGACATTTTGTTATGTAATGACTAAGCATTTACATGCCAGTTATCCCAAATATAATATTTTACAGGTTAACACTATGTCTTACTCTATGAGCAACAACTACAACTCAGTTTGTTTGTAGTTCCTTTGTGGTGGGCATTGTAATTTCAAATGCAAAGTACAGCTTATTTTCCTCTGAAGATCAAGATGTATACACTACAAATAATACACTCTGTCAACTCCAAGGGCATTTACACTGCACAAGAACGTCTAACTGCGTCCCAGTTAGGGATGATTTCTGATGCATTATGCTACACCGTACAGATTTTTTTTTTCTACAATTGCAAAACTTAAAAGAAAACAAGGCAAACCTGACACCAAAGAGAAGATATCTTGCAAAAGAAAGAAGTAGATGCAATATTATGGAACATGTGTGCTCATTAAAGTAAGATTTTTTTTCCTGTTCTTGCTTTAATTTGAAGATGAAGCTTTCCACTATGATTTAGAAAGACATGGAAACTCTCACCATCTGCTTGTCTCAAGTACAGTGGTCTATATGAGGAAGGTATGTTGTAAAAATGCACATCGTAAAACATGAGAAATGATGAGAGAAAAGAGACATGTGGACAGAAAGAAAGAAACAAGGAAGGAAAGATAGAGATAGATATATGGATAGATGGGATGGATGGATAGATAGGGAAAGATAAATGGATACAAAGATAGAGATAGACATAAATAGGTACATAGATAACTGGATAGATAGATAGATAGATAGACAGACAGACAGACAGACAGATAGATAGATAGATAGATGACAGAGAGGGAGTAGAGGAGGGAGATAGAGACAAAAAGAGTCAGAGAAAGAAACTAAAGTCCATATTTGGCTATCAAAATAGATTTTCTCCACCACATAAGCACGGAAAATGAGTCTATTTCGCTACAGCGTGGGTAGCTACTGAGAGAAACCCCTTGCAACAAGCACCGAAAAATATCAACATTCCAAACACCCCTCTAGCATACTTCATGGATAAGAAAGTCACTTTTCAGAAAGATTCATTAAAGATCTGCCACAAAAGTGAAAACTCCCAGAACAGAAGAATAAAGGAAAATGATGGGGCAAATATAGCATAGCAGTAAAGTAGAAACAGTGCTAATTGCAGAGGTCTATTTGTAGGGATTCAACAAGAAGGAGAGCATAAACTTGCAAAAGAAATTTATGAGGCAATGCCTCTACATTCTTTGATTTTCTTTTCCAAGAAATATACACCAATACCACCAATGTCAATTGAAAAATTCTGAGCCCAGGAAGACAGGCTAAGAAAGATCTGCCTCAGACTAAGTAGCTTGGTGTGAGTGCACAATCCTCAAGTTAAAACCTTAATCTGCTTTTAATTACATTTATGACAGGGAAGTCAGAGGTATATGATGTTAATCACAGTTCACTTTATTATCCTCATATGACTTACAGATGTATATTTTAGCACAAATCAAGTTGCCACTTTCAATATTCAGGAAATGTCATAATTGGGGCTAATATGTACACGAACTACAGTGTCTACATTCACACAATGTGCAGTGAGTCAAGAAAATCTTTAACAACATCCTTTATTCAATTAATGCACAGCTTATTAGACTTGCATTATGTACACATTGTAATACAGTATGAGTGCATGGGAAACTAATCTCAGAACGCCATCGTTATGTCTACAAAGGTCCCTAAACTTTTACCATATGAAAAGCAGTCAGCTTTCATACATTAAACATGAAATCCTTTTGACAAGTGTCATTTATCATCAAGATGGATTGTCAAAAATGGTTCCAAAGGCTATATCATATCCTGTGGGGCAGCGGGGTGGGCAAGTTAGTAGCAATGCTACACAGTATGCAGGAATATTCCACTTTCCCTTGCTACCCTTAATCCACCTGTTACCTGGATGTCAGTGAAAGCTAACCTCACTGTCATAATGCAGTGCTACTGCACCAATGTGGTTTTTATTTTCTACAGGAAGGGTACAAAGAAAATCTGCATTTGAGTCCGACAGGTTTGCTAAATGTGTGCCATACACTACACGCATTAAAAACTCAGCTTGGCAATTTGCTACAGAAGTATATTGCAGAGTGTGACAAGCAACGCCGGATACACACAATTCCGTCAAAAATATGTACACACAATCACATGGCATATGACATTTTATCACCATGCCCCTTTACGGGGAAAAACTGGCAGCGTTAGTGTACAGCAATGCAGCATTTAAGTTGGTGCAACTAGTGATGGCTAAAATGAGTGTACACAGGCACTTACTTGCTGGGTATACTTGTATGTGGTCTGTTTCCATAGTGAGGCAGATATGGGAAATATATCATGTACATTTATGTGTCTTTATACATATATATATATGGATGAAAATTGTGCACTTATTTAATGAAGGTGATGATTCCTGTTATTTGGGTGCATATAGATATAAAATCAGTGTATATAATGTGCTTTTACCAAAAATATCTAGAATATTCATTGGATACATGTAATTCAAATTAACATGATTGTAATGTACATGTATGATGAACAACTCTGCATGAGGTAATGGGATCATGACATAAATAGTGAAGAACATGAAACTGAGAGTAATTCTTACAAACAAGCAAAACTAAGGTATCGTTTAAACTGCACAGTAGATACAGAAACTGTAATAAGCGTATCAATGTTTCCTGATTATTATTTCTTGTAAGAATAATATGCAGGCCATACATGCACAAAGTGCACTATACACCCTTGAAATGGGAACACATTACTAGTCTGAATTGCTTAACTTTCTATTTAGCTTCAACATTTCTTTTCTATTAATTTGAACACACATTTAATTGCCCTTTGCAATTTAACATCCACAAGGTTGCAGCTCAAAATCTGATACTGCCTCACACAATTTCTATCAAGAATAGGAAAGCAATAAAATCTCATTGAATGAATGAGGATTCTGGTCTAGTTTTATATTCTTAAAAATATATCGGTACATAAACGAAACAATTACCATGCAACATATCACAACACCATGTTAAGGAAAACAAACTGTTAGCGCTACAACACCAACAACAAAGCAAACAAGTATCAAGCATGTGCCTTGAGGGTTCATACAAATCTTACGCATTACGGCACATGCTGTAATTCTTCCTCATGAGAAATTTCACTTGGAATCTTTCTATTCCTCTTCAGACAGGCATCAGTGTTACATCGGTTTTTGTCATCAAGATTTGATATTACTATGATTAGATTTAACAAAGTATATTCCTGTGAGGGGGGGGGGAGATGTTATAAGTAAAATGTATGCATCATATTGTTACTGCCTTTCTACAAGAGAACATCAGTTTGTTTGTTTTTCTTATGTGTCAATGTAAAACAGTCAGTAACATTTTAATTCAAGGTGATAGATACTTCACTTATGAGATCACAGCTAATCATGCATATAATAATGCAGAATTATGAAAATATATAATGATACAAACATTTACAGAGTGCATGAAAGGCTCATGCTTGTGAGAAGATCATTAATATAAAAATTACTTTTTGGATATGCAACATCTAGCCATGAATTTTGTTTTAATACTGCATAAAGATGCTGTAATGTGCCTCCTCTTTGCTGCATTATCACAAATTAAATATATATATTAATATACGAATTAATTCTTCAGAACTCATAGTACAATGGATTATGGCAACAACAAAAAACAAAAACAAATAAAAAAAAACCAACTCTGATCCAATTTCTTTTACATTTATAGAGCAGTGGTTAGCATAAAGACAACAGCAAAACAACCATAAAGCCATGTTAAGCATCATGCAACAAAAAGGCTGGGCTTTTTTTTTTTCTTCTCCATTATGACATTCTTTTGTCGTTTTACTTTGGGCAATTGCCTCTTTTCTTTTCCATAAATTGTAGGATATTTCTCTTGGCATTTTGACAGACTCATTCATTTCTCAAAGAGCCAATCACTTCTATTCTGATTATCTATTTTGCTGTGCATCAAAGGAATTTCAAGTGTCCATTGCATGGGGTTTTTATGTATACTCTCCAATAATACTTTTGGGAACTAATCAAAACTGACATAGATGCAGAAACTTTCATAAGATATTCAACAGTGAAGTGGGAATAGCTCCTAAAATCTAGGCATGTGTCACTCAAAACATGACATCTATGTGGTTACAGTGAAAAACAAACTTTAGCAATCGAACACATTTTGATGTTAAGTAGCACAAGTATTTATAGGAAGACAGAGAAAATTAGGACTTCTATTAAGATAACTAATGCTTTCTTGACAAAATGAAACAGTTTATATCAAATATATGAGATATGTTGTCTATTACATGTTTAAAAACAGTCTACATGTTACATATTGTGGAAAGTTGTGTTGATCGTGCAGAACTACAATATGTACACTCTTTAACCACTTGATGGAGGTGCATGTGAAAAATATGCTTTTTATATATCGTCACCAAGGTGACAAGACCTTGTATCTCAAATTTTGGTGAAAATGACTTTTTTGGGTTAATGGTCAAATAATCAGTTATGTGATATCCTGTCCAAATCTTTACTGTCTTACCCCCAAAATGAAGACACCATGGCATGTCAGAGGAGAGGGTACCCCATTTGATATCATAGTGCTTCAGCTGCCATGTTTTTTTGCTTTCCTGAACATTTGACATTTTGTAGATACAAGGTCTTGTCGCCCTAGCCATGATATGTAAACGGGGGTTAATAGGAACCAACCACCGATAACCAGCCACCCATCACCGCAAACCACCAGGATTAGGAGGAGAAGTGAAATCGGAGGGTCTTACGCAAGCGGTCCTCGGCTCTCTTCTTGCCGTTCTCTGCCAGCACGCTCTGACCCTTGAGGACATCCACCTGTCTCTCCAGTGAGTCGTTGTCCTGACGCAGCTTCCTCAGTTCGTTGATCTCCTCTGCGAGGAAGAGAGAAAAGAGGCAGAGTCAAGTGTCTGACATCACAAGACGGTTTAAGTGTATGTGTTTGTATGTGTCCTAGTGTTCATCTGGGCTCATGTGTGCATGCTATTAGCTCTCAGATGCTTCACTGCTGTACATTCAAATGGATTGTTTGTGTGTACTTGTGTAATGCGCAATTGTCTAGAGTGAGGCATGATGAGCGCACAGCAGTATACATATTATACAGCTACATTGATTTTTCATGCATGGTAATGTCAAATCAAATTCTTTCTCTTTTGTGTGTGAATTGGTTGAAAACATACGAGTAAGCAATTGTACAGCGCACATTTTAGAATTCTTGAATATGTTTTGAGAAGCTCAGCTTGAAAATTTAATCATGCATTGGTCATAAAGTGTGTGAATCTAAGTTCACAATCAGAGTCTATCCTTACCAAAGTATTCAAACAAAGACCATATTTTTCAGATCAGTCCTACCATGATAAATCCCTTGTTAACAGAAAGATTCATCTTTGCTCATGTCTACCAACTTTGTTCTTTTCCTTTACTCAAATTGCTGCCTACTTTCTTCACTTTCTATTCAATGCTCAAAGTGATGGATCGGAGCATGCTGATTACTTGCATTGTATCTTTTTCATCAGAATCTGGTCATTAAAACAGAAGAATAAAGCTAATAACTTGTCTCCCTCCATACACTGATTTCATCATGAGGAGTACTCTCCTCTGCTTGCTCACCTCGTCTGTCCAGGTTGCTAAGTGACAGCTTGAGACCTGACGCATCCACAGTCCTCGCCAGGTGGTCCTGAAGAAACTTCTGATGTCTGTTTTCCAGCTCCGCATACTCGGCCTTCAAAATCTCATAGTCCGCCTCTAGCTTGATCTTGTCTTTCTCTATGCTGTGGTACACAGAATGATGAAAAGGGTAAGGGAAGAAAAGAGAGACACTCATATCATTATTTGTGCTGGTGATACACACCCTGAGATGAGAGCGAGAGGGGGTGGGAGGGAGGAGGGTGTTAGGAGGGGCAGAAAGAAACTGGGTCAACTCAATGAAGAATGGATCACAACTGGAGGATAGAGAAAGGTAGACGAGTTGCTGCTCTATAGTATTTTTCTTCTATAAACAAAGTTCCCATTGCTCAGATTATCATGAAGAATCAATATCTTCTCATTCATGTAGCGGAGACAAGGACTTAATTATCACCTATGAAATAAAACAGAGCACATGTGGCCATGTTCTTTGTAATGTAATGATACAATATAAACATTTTATATTTTGTATTGTTACACATTGCTCAAAAGTTCCCAATGCACAGCAACTGAGGGCATCTGTAACCCTAAAACTCTGGCTGCAAGGGATATCGTGCTTTGGACCCATGATGTGCACTATGCTCATACAAAGTGAACAGGCTGGCATGATCAGAGTGTCCAGTTTGTTTGGGGGTCCAGGCAGAAGAATCTCCAGTTTGATAAATGTTGGGGTTGGAGTCTCTGACAATGCCATAAAAAGTATGGTCTCATTGAATTGATAACATATCATGATGCAACTTTCAATCTTTGCACAGATGCAGACACACACAGACACAAACACACACATACAAAAACATAAATTAAAATATAATTCTGTAAGTGCTAAGAAGATTAAATGTCTACCAGAATACTCACGTGTCGTAGTTGAACTTCGGCACCCATTCCTCTTTGGGCGTTCTGATGCGAAGCTCTGCGTTTTCCCTCTCAAGCCTACTGACCTTCTCACTGAGCATGATATTGAGGTCACCTGTGGATCTGACCTGCTCCTCTAGTTCACGACCTCTGACCTCTGCATCGTCGGCCATCCTAGCACGCATGGTGAGTTGAGCGGAGTTCTCCTCAAGCTAAGAATGGATATCAAATAAGAAAATATACACAATACAAGACATTCAAGGTAAATTTACGATGAATGTTTATTGTACACCATGCATGCATCTTGGAACATTGCTGCAATCTCTCCATCTCACGATTTCAAAATGTTGTCTTGGATTTTTCATCCGACAATGTGAATTAGTACTTAGACACATATCCAAGCATTGTTTGGGATTCACATGCACCTTTTCAACACATCCCAACTAAAACCAAAACTCATTTCTGGTACTGATCGACAGCATTACTACAAAACACCATCTGCAAGGAATACATCACAGTGACACAAACATCTATGTTTGAATTAATTAATTAATTCAAACATCTTTCAGAGATTTTTTATTAATTAATTCTGCCGAATAAATTCATGTGATCAGTTATCCACATGATCTGCCAACTTGAGCAACTGCATCATTCAGCTTTTCAGACAGATGATTTGATGCCCACTTCAAGCATGCTGATGAGGAAACCTGCTTCACCTTTGAGATCTTTTCCTGGAGGAGTTTGTTCATCTCCTTGAGGTTCTTGATGTGCTCCTCATGGTCCACCCTGCTCTCAAAGGCTACGGGCGTGGCCCGGGCGGACCGGTATCCTCCAGGAGTCCTCTCGCGAGCCAGCTCCTCCTTCAGCTCCACTATCTTGTCTCTGAGGAGAAGAAAGAGGCATGTGTGGCAAAACTTTAGAATCATAGTGGATCATTGCACAATACAGTATGAAGAAAACAGTGGCATGCAAAGAAAATCAGGAAATTATATGACACTGTCCTACATTACACAGAAATCATGACTGTTACCATTTGCCTGTGAAATTTCAGCAGAACGCATGGCTCACTTCAAAGAGGTTATGGGCACGGCCTGCATGGACCGGTATCCTTCCTGAGCATGTCCGTATCATAGAGAACACTTTTGCACCCTGCAGCTAATTATGAGAAAACAATTATACTTTAAATTTTGTAATCTGACAGATAACCTACCTCATGAATGCACACACACATGCATCCATGCACCAAGCAACTATATAATTAACACAGGTTAATTTGCTCCCAAACAGTCAGAACACATTCATGCAAATTTATCAAATGATATATACCATACCTCTTTGACTTATAAGAAGGCATGTTACAATGAAACACTTAACTTTAGTGTCATTTTCTGTAAATACAAAACATGACCATTTTGCACATTTTGTTATGAATGTTAGGAACAATAGGAGTCATGTTATATCTGCATTGCCTGCATTATTGTTGCTAAAGATAAGAATACACAACAATGATGTCAATCTGATGTGTACACATCAAATACACTCCACAGGAGATGAGAATCCATAATGTTATCATTAGTCTCTTCCTAGTCAAAGTGAACAGTCTTCTGAGAAGGACTTCTCACACAACACTCACTCTGATAGACCAAGTTCTGCCTTGAGATGATCAATCTCTGCTTGTAGCTTCTCAGCAGCTTGCTTGGGGACACCAGTCGTCTGTAAATCACAAACAGAATTAACTCTGCTGAATGTCCAACATGGGTATACACATTAAATACAGTTTGTAGCTGGCCTTGTTTTGAACACTTCATTCGACTGCAAAACCAACACATCCACACTGTTGATTGCAGCTGTCATCAGTACATCATGTTAATATATTGCAAATCATTTAACATCCAGGCCACCGTTTCATGAAAGTTGTCAGTCTCTGACAATCACCATAGTAACAGTCAGTAACCAGAGCTTCTCATTCAATAAAAACTAAGTATTTTACTTAACAATGTCAGAGACTGACATGTCAGCACTGACAACTTTCATGAAATGGTGCCCAGGTTTTGCAATAAGAAAACAACATTTCCTAGATTTTATCTTATGCTGCCTTCCTTGTATTCGACTGTGAACTGTAATTTTTGTGTGACACCACTTTAATTATGTGTAATCTGCTGTCACAGTTTGCATCATATTGGAGTACTTGTTTAGTTTTACCTGCAAATATGATAAATGTGTGTAATAGACTTATTAAACAAATGAAAGAAAAGCAATACACTGAATCATTTGACTGTGGTAAAATGAATGGGAAAAAGGGTATGTGAATAGCAGATAAGGCTATATGACCAGTCTAGGCTTCTCAGTAGTCTGAATGCTAAAACAGCCAAGGCCTTTCTCCAAGCTGGGTAGGCCTATGGCACTGGCCTAGGACTTTAGCTAGTCCTGTACTAAGGCCATTACTGTATAACCAGAAATCTTTGCATACATGAAACTTTTGCAAAATTTGCAAGAAGCTGAGGCTCACGAAAGTAAAATGCACACACAAGTTTTTGTCTACACATTGCATTGAATGCCAGTATAATGCTGCACACCATTCAAATACTCGTACTGGTAGTACAAATTTGTTTTTCTTTGTTTTTCTTTTTTTCTTTTAAACTATGCATGTTTAGAAGTACTCATTCAGTTTGTTGTGTGTTTTATTTCAACCTGGAGGGCATTTCATCAAGCATTTGTTAGATATTTCTTCTGACAAACTTTTCCAAGCTACTGAAATCCTTTGATCTGATTGGATGAGAGCAAATTCGTCAGAAAAAAAATATCTGACAAAAACTTGACGAAATGCCCTGCCCCCCCCCCCCCCCCCCCCCCGAATAGTGTTCTACAAATTCTTGCATTACTAGTACATGTAGCATACTCATCATTTTTTCTTGATCTGCAATTTGCTAAAGTGCCACAAATGCTTCTGGTATACACTGATCCAACCCAGCAGCAAAATCCATCATTACTGTGGTTTCTCATGTGCGTACACACGTGCAAATGCACGATATAAACTACAACCAGTTTTACGCCCATGCATTCAGCATACGCACGCATTCTTGGGACACTGCAGGAACGGCAGATTTTCTGCGAGGTCAGATCAGTCTATAGGTCAGATGCTAACCTGGTTCTTGGACAAGATGGACTTCTGCATCTCCAGGAGTTGGATGACCTGCTGGTCCTCGCCATGCTCCTTGGCCAGTCGTTTGTTCTCCTCCTCCAGCTCCTGGGCAGTCTCCCTCACCATGGCAAGCTCCTCCAGGGAGGCCTGCAGGGACTGCATCTCTGATTTCAGCACCGATATCTGGCAGGTGGTGGAAGAAGTGTACAACACTGTCAGAGTCCACTGGCATAGACATTCATTCATCATTCAATCAATCAATCAATCAATCAATCAATCAATCAATCAATCAATCCATCCATCCATCCATCCATCCATCCATCCATCCATCCATCCATCCATCCATATATCCATCCATCCATCCTTCCTTCCTTCCTTCCTTCCTTCCTTCCTTCCTTCCTTCCTTCCTTCATTCATTCATTCATCATTCATTTATTCATCATACATTTATTCATTCACTTATTTATTCATTATTCATTTATTCATTTATTCATTCATCATTCATTGGCATTCATTCCCAACACAACCATAGCATGGAGCACATCAAGTTTTTCAACACAAAAAAAAATGATTTATCATGGATGCAAAATACAATTTGAATTGGCATTTATTTAAAGACAACTAATTTGCATCATGTTTGCTTTTTTGTGTGAGTTAAATTCCTGATCATCTGCAAAAGAGAAAACTTAACAAAAACATGATGTCGCTTGATTGAAGAATCATACTAATTGGAGTGATAGTAATAGGTCACTAGCATATGTTTCAAATCCTACCAGTCAAACAGCATGAAAATTATGAAACTACTTCTGCGTGAACTAATCAGTAGGTATAATTACTGTACAAACAAAATTAATTGAAATAACCACATAAGCACATCTTTGGCAATGGTAGTGGAAGGGGAAGTAATTAAAGACAGAAACATTTTCTTCTCCTTACCCTAATACCATTATTTTCACCTACATATCAGCACTGAAATTGAAAGTGCCATATAATCATGATGAAGTAATGCCTATTGCTTAATGTGTCACAACTTTGGCTTGGTTTTTCTAAGGTACATGTACAGGCATGTGTTGGGGAGGGATGATAATCATGTTCTGAGAAAAGTGTTGGAGTTTAAATTGAATAAGCCACAAATGCAAGGACGACAAAAGAAAACATGGAAGAGAAGTGAAGGCAGAGCTTGGGAATGTCGGCTTGAGGAAGGAGGACACCTCAAATTGGGCAAAACAGCGAAAAGGTAAGACAACACTTGCTGTTAGAGTGAGGTAAATCCAGTCATCCCCATTATAGGGGGCAATCTCAAATCAAAACTTGATGATGACGATGACATGCAACCCTGGTTACAGCACCCACCTGTTCATTGGCTTCCCTGAGCTTGTCCTTGAGCGAGACAGATTCCTTCTCCTTGAGAGTCAGACTGCTGGAGAGGCGGTCACAGGAGGACTTCCACTCCTCCTCCTCATTCTGCTGCTTCAGGGTGGCATCCTTCAGGTCCTCGTTGGCACGGTGAAGCATCTGAGGGATGCGAGAAGAGGGATGCAACATAATCAATCAGTACATCCTTCATCCATTGACCAAATCATCCATCCCTCGATTCATTCATTCATTTATTCATTCATTCATTCACTCACTTATGCATTAATTCATCAATTCATTCATCTGTTCACTCAATACATTCTGAAATCCATTCTTTTGTCCATTCCTTAATCCCTCCATCCATCCATTCATTGTTTTATTAATTCCCTCATCCATTCATCCATCCATTTATTTCTTCATTCACTCATCCATCCATTCAGTAATTTATCCATTCATTCACCTATCCATATGCCCATTAATTAATTAATTCATTCGTTCATTCATTCATTCATTCACTCATTCATCCATTCATTCATTCATTCACTTACTCATTCTTCAATCCATTCATTCATGCATCTGTTCATTAATTCATGTATCCATTTATCCATTCATCTGTCCATCCAGTCACTCATCCATTCATCCAACCCTCCATTCATGCTTTCTTTCATTTATTCATCCAACTGTTCATGGTTGATCTTACAGAAGCACACTTCAGAGAAATCACTCATACACAATTCACAGATAGGTATGGCTACATAAAGCACAGGGGGACAGGATAATTACCAAAAGTCTCATTTATCAGGGGATTTGACAACTGCTAAACATATCTAAGGAAATGGAGGCATTTCCATTTTTAAAGATTCAGTAGAGTTAAAGTATTACTAATTCACCCCAACTAATTGTATGTAATCTTTGTGGGCCTCCTATCAATCAGGTAACGATCAAGTCCATGATCGATTCCATGCTAATCAAACACTAACTCACCGTCTCTAGTTCCTGGGCCTTTGCAGATGACTTGGTCTTCTCACTGCGTGCCTCCCTGGCACTCTCCCGCACAGACTGCAGCTGTTCCTCATACTGTTCTTTCTCCCTATGGAAGTCTGCCTTTAGCTGCTCAATAGCCTGGTGGGATAAACCACATCACAGGGGTGTGCTCCAGTAAATGACTGAATAGTCATTTGCAATAATAACACATTATGCTGCCTTTCTATTGGCCTATCCAACAGGTGCTTGCACATCTTGTTTGATTTATACAGAATGTATGTCCTTATAAGTTTGGGAAATATATATTTCATATGTGAATCTACCAGGAGACACTGCGTCAAATGAGCCACTGGAATATAACCAGAGAACTTAATCTTTGCAGGTTATCTTCAACAGGGTCATATCTTCCATGAGTCAAGTTTGCGGCTTGATTTGCAACAATGAAGTGGTACATCTCAGTAGATACTAAACTCAATTACAGTGGGCTGTGTGAACAGTCAAAGACCTTAAATTGAGATTAACTACATTCACTCAGTGAGATTTCAAAGGAGAAATTTTCTACATCTAGGCTGTGACAACGGACCCTTCTCTCACAGCATGCCTGTAGGCAATAATGATCACAAATTATTCCATCAAACAATAAAGATATTCAGAGAAAAATGCTATAACTACCCATTGGCCATGAAGGGCTCCACACTCAGCTGCACTAAAAGATATACTTGACCTTTTTTTAATTGCCTTGTTGTGCTTCTTTATGGAAGATAAGCAAAAGAAATTGTAACTACCTACATTTGTACTCAGGAGAACCTATGAACATGTATCATTGTTTCTGCCTTTCAGTTTACCTTTCTCAACAACACACAAAGTGATTGAGCCAATCCAGAGAAAAGAGAAGCAGACCACTTACCTTGGTCAGTGTGTCCCTCTCCCCAGCAATTCTCCTGGCCTCCCCCTCCCAGTAGGCCTGCTGCTGGGCGATGGAGCGTTTGTCGGCTCCTGTGTTCTTCAGTTCCTCCTGTAAGCGCTCCTGGTTCGTCTTCAGCAGTGAGAGCTCTGTGGACAGCACCTCACTCACCTACACCATGAGTCATATCGGAGATTCAATTTGTTCTCATTTACATAATAGTCAATTTATATTAAAAATGAAAATTACAACCTGTAACTGGCAGTATCTACAGAGATACCAGGCTTGTAAAAGGCACTTCAGTATTCTAAGGGTAAAAAGGTGTATTTATTTGTGAAAATACAGTATTTTACCTTTCCTGCAATAGACATGGGTAGTAATATAATGTGGAAAAATGTATTTTTCATGAAACCTGAAATAGTTTTGGCAAAAAAATCATGCAAAATGCTGCAAACAGCATAACAGCTGGCATCTCTGTATCTATTCACACACAATCATATAGAAAACCGTGCTTGGTATTCCCTCATCTGCACATCAGCAAATGTTAAATGAAATATTGAGGCAAGTTATGGCCTGTAAGAAAAATGTTGAAGCGGATTTAGATGGCTAACCTTCTTAGTGGCATTCAGTTCCTCCTCTAGTTTCTCCAACTCCTCCTCTTTCTTATCCACCATGAGTTTATGCTGGGTGACAGCCAGCTGGGCTTGTGTCAACTGACCATCAATATCCTGCTTGACCTAAAGGGGACAACAGACACAGTCAATCAGCAGATGCACAACATTAAGGGCACACTGGCCATCAATTTCAGTACCATGTTTTAGGTTTGAATGAGACTTACTGGCACTCATATGAAGGGCAGCACAACTTTAGAGTTTAGGAGTACAACCAGAGAGTATGTAACAAAGTTGTACCTTTATCTAACACTCCTTGGTAAGAAAACATGAAGTAACATTTGTGTCCCTAAGATTCACGCATGAAACTTCATCAACCCAACACCTTTATATTCATGCCTAGCATCTGTCTTTTACCAGAAAACAATCTCACCTAACTAAATATCCATTTTGAATACTCAGCTTGTCTCAGACATGAATGGATATGTAACTGTTTCAATCACAACACTAAATTTTAAACATGAGTGTAAAAGTTAATCAAGCAATGATGAAGGATGCCAAAGAAAAAATATATATTTATTGCCCAAGGAACTTTGAGGAATAAACTTCTAAAAAACATATGACCCCCCAAGAAAACGGTCTTCTTCCACAGACTGAGAAATAGACTGACAGAAAGAGAGGAAAAGAAAGAGGATACTGTAAAAGTGGAAATTTTTGCACATTTTGTGCAACCAGAAACTGGCACAAAAATAAAAGTACGCAAATATCTTTGCTTGCCATATGTTCCGGTACTTACTGTCTAGATTCCGCGGAATTAAAAACACGCGGAACTCTTCTTACCAGGCGGAGCACGAAATATTAGTCGCGCGAAAATATCCACTTTTACAGTAGACAGAAAGAGACAGAGGAAGGGGGGGGGGGAGAATGCAAGATCTAGATGTGAGATCAGTACTTATCTCCCACTCCCTGTCGTACCTTGATGATGTCTTCTTTCTCATGAGTGGTCTGGTTGAGAGCTTGCTGGAGGTCCAACTTCTCCTGCATCAACCTCTCCTTGGAGGCGGCCGAGCTGACGCAGCGGGCGTTGAGGTCAGAGCACTTATCCTCCAGCTGTATGGCCCTGTTCTGGAACACCTCCCGTTCCTTGGGATGGAGAGGAAGGATGGCAACTTGGATTGGTATGTACAAAATCATTTGATGACTAAACCAACTATTAACCTGCTTTATGCTTCACAGGTAGCATTAATCTTCGAAATCAAAGTTGTCGTAAACCTCACAATCATGGAACATTCTATGTCAATATCAGAATCAAGATATCATTGATATCACCAATCCTACACTTGGCATTCACAGAGCATCAGAAAGGTCAGCAAGGGAAAAATAACATGTTGTTATAATCATTCCTCTCACCTCACTAGTCTTCATCAAGTCAGCTTTGACAAGCTCTAGATGATGCTCCAGCTCAGCCACATGTCTTCTCTCGTCCATGAGGTACGCATTGAGCTCGGTGTTACGCGCTGCCAGCATCTCTCGGCTCTGTCATCACACAGGGAATGCATTGATCAATTCATACAATCATGGACTCATTTTTTCACTCTTGTACACTGACCAGATACAATGCATGTGCAGTCCTTAACTTACAGTGGGATGAAGTTCTGTGGGCTTGCCCTTTAACTTTGAGAATCCACTCAGTGTGGAAGAAGAGTGACAAAAGCCGGTATACTCGTCCCGTTTCCTCTCCCAAATTATTACACTTAGTTTGATTTTTTTCTGGTTTCTCTACAGTAAAGTATCTGCTTCAAAGTAAAATAAATCAAGGCTATATACTGTGAAATTTCAGAAGTATTTTAGAGAGACTGTATATCAATGTCATATATCAATATTATATCCATTATGAGCTCTCAACATCATGTTTTGATCTTCAATGTATGTTCCTTTCTTTTTTTCTTTTTTTTTAGTTAATTATGCTGCAACACAAATTCATCAACATCTGGATAACTTGAAGGAACTTTCCAAACCCACCTCATTCAACTTCTCCAGTTCCCTGACTTCTACTTCCAACTTCTCATTCTTGGTCTTGGCAATCTGGATGGACTCTCGCAGGGCCATTGCTTCCTTCAACATTGTTTCTTTAGTCTGAAAAACAATTCACAGATGAAATTTGGAATTCAAGTACCTTGTATTTGATATTATTTATATACAGCTCTTGTCGAAGAACAGATATGCATACATAATTGGTAAATAACATTTATTTGATACTTTTATAAAACTGTTTATTCAAAAATCTCTCTTTTGTGGCAACTCAAAGGAAAATGAACAGCCACTGTCTCTGGCAGGTTGCCTATGAGATGTCGCCATGAACAAGAATACTGTTAACCTACGGTGGAGACTCTAGTTGCCACTATCAGTTAATCACTTGGACAGAGATAAGTCTGCTGTGACAGGTTAGACAGTATTTATACTGTGAAACCAGAAACATTCTCAGCATGAAACTTTCATAAACTGGAGCTGATGGCCTTTTTGGTGACATGAAACTTTCGTGCTTTGGCAACTGGCATTCAATGCATTGTTTAGACAAAAACTATAGCATGCATTTTACTTTTCCAAATCATGAATGTTTCATGCTTGCAAAAATTGCTGGTTTTACAGTGTATTAACAACACCTTGGGTCCGTTTTATGAAAGTCTTATGAGAGACTTTTCACTCCTAAGACATACATGTGGGAGACTTCGTGAAATGGAGTCTCCCTCTCTATGAGAGTCTCCCCTCTTACCTGGCTACATATGAGCAACTTTGGTCATTCTGAGATTCATGAAAAGACTTTTATGTGAGGACTTCATGAAATGGACCCTTTGTATCTAAAAAGCTAGAAGCAAACTATATATTGTGTCTTGAGACTGGAAGGCAAGCTAGCAGCTCACCTGCTGGAATGTCTTGTTCTCCTCCTCCAGCAGCATCATGGCCCTTGAGGTCTGGTCTACCAGGGACTCCCGCTTCCGGTTCTCTGTCTGCAGGGCTGAGTGGGCCAGCCGCAGACTCTTCAGCTCCTGCTCCAGTTCCCCCATCCTGGTGGGATGAAATCGTACGTAGGAAGTCATTGGCGGTGTGTGTGGGGGGGAGAAAAGTGGCACTTTGTATTCACAGATAACCCATTAAATCCTGGGTGGGGGTGGGGGGGGGGGGGGCTTTACTGCAGAAATAATTAACCTGACATTAAATTGCCAACTCTGAATTTCATTGCATATCTTAGGTTGGAGAAAGTTGGATGAAATTGGTTAAATTCATCAAATCTATACACAATCCAAAAGATTTTAAATTTCGTCAATGTGACAGAGAATCAGGACTTTGAATCTTGTGTTGCTAATCTAAGACACAAATCTAACATATAAAAGACTTTCAAATATTTTGTAAAGCAATCTAACAATGAATATTACAAATCATGATAAAAAGACATCCCACCACAGCAAAGCAATGTAGCTTTTGCAATTCAAATATTAAACAAAAGTGACTAAATTAATCAAGAGTCGAACAAAATTAGATACAAGATAAAACAAGTTGTATTTAGGTCACTATCATGAGAACATCTAATCTGGAAATATAACACTAATCATCACTGTCATGTGGCTGTATCATTGCTTCAACAATTTCTCTCATTTGCATCGCAATAGAAATAAACCCAAAAGCACTGTCATCAAATTTGCACGAAGGGATTAATTGTGATCTCGACTTTATGAAGTCAGGAAAAGTATTACCTCACACACCATGTTACAACTGATACAAATTTGTACATAATGGTGCAGAGAATGATGAGAAAGTGAAATTGAGTTTTCAGGAGCTGGAAACAGAAAAAGATGAGATTGAGCTCTAAGTAGTACCAACCTCTGTTGCAGCAAGTCTTGGTTCCTGATGGAATCCATTTTGTCTGTAACAGACATGTCTCTTTCCTTCTGAAGGTCATCCACTCTCTTCTGCAATGCCTGAGAGAAAAATGTTTTAGGGAGAGATGAGAGAGAGAGAGAGAGAGAGAGAGAGCTGACCATACCATTACAGAGACTCCAACTCTCCCGCTTTCGATGGGAGATCTCCCGCCGAAAACCCATTTTTGCAGAATCTCCCGTTCTCCCGCACGAAACGATTTCTTACTTAATTTCATTGTATGTTGAAAAATAGGCCTTAAATAGCGCGAGAGAGCATCTAGAACCCTAGACCGCAAGGGACTTTGCGCTCGTGATGTGCGCAAGTTGGAGTCTCCCATTTGCTAGGAGTTTCGGGCGGGAGAATCTCCAGATCAGAAGGTGCTTGGGATTGGAGTCTCTGCCATTACATACATTCTTTTAAAAGGATGAATGACAAATCATATATCTCTTTTGCAATGCCTGAGAGACAATTGATTTTAGGGAGAAATGAGAGAGAGAGAGAGAGAGAGCTGACCATACCATTACAGACATTCTTCAGTAGAAAGAGAAATCATATGCAAAGTTGAATCTCAGATTTTGGCAATGAAATCCAGATGAAAATCTCTTTTGTAATTTGAAAAACAGCAACCATGGACTACAGACTTTGTAGACATGTGTGTCTCATGTTAAGAGATATCCCTTTATCAAGGGTATTACAGTAGCATGCTGTTATAAATAAACTCTGTGTATCACCGGTACATAGAGATCCTAGTTGCTGTTTAAAGAAATAAAATAATCTGGTAATATATGTCAAAAAGCAATTTTTTTTTCAAAATATACACATCTATTCACTTAAGACAATGAATTCGGTACCTCTGTGATAACTTGAAAATATGCAAAACCAGTAAGAATAAAATTCATTTAAAAATTGAAAATATGAAGTAAGTGTTGAAAGCCAGAAAAAAAGATGAACTCTCCGCAGTAAGGGTGTGTCTGTGCTGTCAAAAGCTGAGAACCATAATGATCTCTATGGACATATGTTGCACAGGAAGGAAAACCTTGAACCCTTGAACCCTCACCTCATTAGTTGCAGACAGGTTGGAGAGGGTGTGGTGAGTGTCATTCAGCATGCTCTCATTGCTGCACAGTCTCTCCGTCTGAGTCTGAGCCAGAGAGGATGCAGCACCAGGCATTGATGAAACAAGAGAATGACGCGCAATGTTACTTTTGCACACATTATCACAGAAGAATTCGATTGGATTTTGTTCTTACTCAGGCTGATGGATTTACAATGAGATATATGAAATGACAAATTTTCCAAACCATAATCTCATAGAGCGGGATTTACTGCAATCTCCATGGAATACTGAAAGCAATCTACAATGTGATTAACATCTGAACGGATACTAAAGACAACCTTACAGAAAAAAAGAATAAAAAAAAATACCAGCTTGTCCTTGAATATTACCCTTGATGTTCATGACTTAACTCAGGCTCTATAATATACAGTCTGTAATTGAGTTGATAATAATTCATTAAACAAAACAAATACTGTAATGATAATCACATACGCTAAACTGCCTAAATTTGTTTGCTAGGTAAAGGTGTCTATGCATTTGTCTACTTCACTGTTTTTTTGTTTTTTTGTTTTTTTTTTGTTTTTTTAAGTATGATCAATTACAGTATTCACACTAGAGTACCCTACCACACCTGTACCTTTGTTTTAACTACTAAAACTTTTAAAGCGAGGAGAGAAATAATATGAAGCAACACACCTGTAGAGTTTCATGAGCTTCTCTGAGTTTCTCAACCAAAGCCAGCCTCCTCTGCTCACTCTCATACATGGCATCCTTCATGTTCTTGACGGAGGAGGGGGACGTATTCCAGAAGTCCTCCCCAATGCTCCCACCGCCACCCACTCCTACGCTCCCTCCCACACCCCCACTGGTAATCCCGATGAGGCTCCCCGCCCCCACTCCTCCCCCGTAGCTCCGCGTGGAGTGCGGCAGGGGGGCGGAGGAGGGGCTCCGATGGGTCATGTGATTGCTGGACAGCTGGGGGAGGGAGGTGGATGGCTGGGGAGGGGACATGTGGTGGTAAGGGGACTTGGTTCTTGAACCTGTATAGCTGTTCAGCCAAGAGCATAGAAAGTGAAGACATTTCCACATCAATCAACTAAGCTCTGACTGAAAGAAGATACATTGCATAGATTTACTGTACAAAGTGTGCATGGAAATTCAACAATGCACAATAAATGACAGCCATGCAATATCTGTGTTAAATATGTATAGTACATTGATGTTTTCACATACAACTTGTACATTTTTGGTAAATAGCCAATGGCCAAACCAGAATGCATTCATTTACACAAACAGCATTTTGAGTGCTGCAGTTATCCTCATAATAATGAGGTACTGTATTGCACAAGAGATGTGTGGTACCCTCTCCGATCTAAAATATGATACCTGCTGGGTACGTCTCCTTTTTTTTCATTGTCAAGCTGTTACTGCAAGAAATTGCCATCCATTATTAAACAAAGATAAGCCATTTAAAGGGATGGTATAGTTTTGGTTGAAGTGGGGATTCAGGTTTTAACTTTTTGCAAGATACAGTCAAACCTGCCTTAGCGGCCACCTCTCTATAGCGGCCACCTGTCTATAGCGGCCACTGAAAAATCCCCCCGAGAGAAAAGCAATGTTAAAGACCCTGTGTATAGCGGCCACCTGTCTAACGCAGCCAGCGGCCACAAATTTTGTTTCCCGCGGTAGATTTTAACCTGTCTATAGCGGCCAAAAACCCGATGGAGCCGTAGCCGAGCCGATAATTCAGCGTGTTTTTCTGCTTGTTAGCCGTGCCAGTCATTCCTGGGCAACGTTCTGTGATCGCCACCGTTGCATTCATCACTTATTCAGTCACAATAAGGCACTAGTGACTGCACATGCTACATCATGTACTGTGCAACAATTTCATAAACACCGGCACTGTTCTATGCATGATACACACATGTGCATACGTACACACATACATGTACATGTACATGTACATGCAAGTATATGTAGATGTATACAACGATGATACATGTTACCTGTCTATAGCGGCCACCTGTCTATAACGGCCACTTTTCCCGTATCCCTTGGGTGGCCGCTATAGGCAGGTTTGACTGTAATTAGAAACCACTTATCAGAAATATCAATGAAGAGCATACAATTCTCGGCGGAGTGTAAAGTTTAGCTAAAATCGGTTTTGAAATGGCTGAAATATTCAAAAACGAAGTGGTCCTAATAAAAGGTGGGTCCCACCTTTTATTAGAACCACTTTGTTTTACTTTTTTTTTTGGGGGGGGGGGGATATCTCAGCCATTTCAAGGCCAATTTTCATCAAATAAATTTTTAATTCCTCTTAGAGTTATATGCATGCTCTTTAATACTTCAGATAAGTGGTTTCTAATCATCTCGCAAAAAGTTGAAACCTGAATCGCCATCTCAACCAAAACTATACCATCCCTTCAGTACAAGGATTTTTTTTTTTTCTCTTTCTCACCTTATACCAGAATCTGAGTCTTGACTGTTGCTAGGTAGATCACCGTACAACTTCCCATGCAAGGGGGAGGAGGTTTTGGGTGTGGTACTACTCCCTCCATAATGACTTGGACCTGTAGTTCTCTTCAGGACATCAATTTCTACCTCTTTCTCTCTTCGCCTCACTTGTTCCCTCTGAAAGAACAAGAAATGGATAAAAAAAGACATACAGATAAGAAAAGATGTGACAGAAAATAAATCACCACAAACTACATACATGGCAATTGATAAAACACTACACTCAACTTCCATATATGGCATGTACAACATATAAAGTGCTACAGATTTAGCAAAATACACGTACATTGTACAAAATGTACAAATTTTGCACAATATATAAACATTATCGTTCATATATATATATATTTTTTTTTTTTTTCTGGTAAAATTCTGCCATATGTGTACGGATATCTAATACACACTACACAAACAATTGACCAGAACGGATGAGAAAATCTTTGATCTCTTTTTTGTTTTTGTTTTGGTTTTTTGGTTGTTGTTTTTTTTTTTTTTTGGGGGGGGGGTGATCACTTGGGTAATTAATCCTAGTGACAGGTTACTCTGGGAGAGCAGTGCTAATGCTGGAAATGGCTTTACATACATGCACCATGGGTAACAAATCAGACCACCCATAAAACTTTGTCATCATAGGATCATGATCTTCTACACAATTATAGTCCAATTATGGACACAACCAGGAAACTGAGTAAAAATTATGTACCATGTGAAGGAAACTTTTCAAAAAGTCATATTTCGGCATTCAGAACAGGTACAGTTGTACCCTGTACAAGTGGCCTCTCATGCAATCAGTGGAAACTGTAATCATCCATAAAATTGATTTGCTAACCTGAGTGTGGCAAAAAGTTCTTTGTACAGTATACTTTTCTCACCTATCTTTTAATGGCACATGTAATGTACATGTTTCTGCACATGTTACACTGCACGTCATATGTACAGTAAATTGTACTTTGACTAAAGGCCAAGTACTGGCTATTTAAAGGACAAGTTAACCTTCATAGACATGTGGGTTGAGTGAATGCAGCAGTATTAGTAGAACACATCAGTGAGAGTTTGAGGAAAATTGGACAATCCGTTCAAAAGTTATGAATTTTTGAAGTTTATGCTCAGTCATGGCTGGATGAAAAGACTACTATACAAAGCTTGTGATGTCACATGTGTACAATGGTATGAAGAAAGAAAAAAGAAAATTCAACATATTTCAATTTTTCTCGCATCGCAAAAGAATACTTGACTTCTCTCTTTCAGAAGGCAGAAGGAATAATATTATCATTAACATACGTACCAGGTACGTCAGTAAGAAATCGAAGAAATGTGCACTTTATTCAAAAAGTAAAGTTTTGTGAAATTCTCTTTTCATTTTCCTTACAATTGTATATCATACACTGCAGTAGTCTTCTCACCCAGAAGTGACTGTGCAGATACTTCAAAAATTCATAACTTTTGAATGGATTGACCGATTTTCCTCAAACTTTCACTGATGTGTTCCACCAATATTCCTGCATTCTCTCAATCCTTATGTATATATGAAGGAGGACTTGTCCTTTAAAGTGCTTTTGGAGTGTACAACTATGCATGCAATCACGGAGGTGTCTCTTCCCACCTCACTGGTACAATGTACATTGTAGTGCCCTGCAAGAAAATAAATTCATGTTTACCCAATCACAATGCTCATGAATGTAACTAGTAATTCTTTTCAAATTAGATGTACACAGGTACAGTACTTGTATGTCTGCAATTTTGATGAGGCATTCAGTAATGACAAGACATCCCATCACTCTGTATGAACATGTGGGCACTAAGAGGTACACATGTACCAAACAATCAAGGTACTGGATTTGGACGAGACAAAACTATTGAATCAATTCTGTTAAGTACATGTACACTCAAATACAGGAACTGAAAGGCACAGCTAGTGCATGTCCTTCAAGTTTACTTACGAATTACTCTGTTTGCTTTACACAGTGTGGTTATGTGTTAAAGAAATGGTGTTGAGAGGAATGCGGTGTATGCACTGCACACTTTGAACTTTGATTGGGGGTTGATTTGGATAAATTTACAATTGTATGATCAGTTTCACAGAGTGTTGATCAGATTACAGTACAAAGTGTGTGTGATGTTGTTTTTAACTGAAGTTGTAAAAACACAGATTTACAATCAATGTCAATTCAAAAAGCAACCACACTTCTTTTCAGTTGCATGCACAAGTTAGGGGCTTCTGATACATACAAATTGTACAGCGACTTGTAGTTTACACTGATCAAGATAGGCATTAGTTCTCAATTTGCTTGAGTTGCTAAGTGTGGGCTGCAGTGATACAGACAAATTTTATTAATAAAGTGTACACTTGCTCTATTGTACAATGTCAAATAAGAGTTTGCTTTGCTGCCTGTGATGTATACTCTTGTACATCCACAAAGTTTACTCACTACACTAGCACAATGCTCAATGTTTACACTTTTCCAGATCAAGTACACTCTATGCAGGGATGGAAAGACCTAACAAGTATGTAGTCAGCTGCATGGTCTCACACTTGGCCAACATGGAGCACTGCACCTTGCGTCACAAGATCACAGTGAAAATGGAATATCTGGGATCCATCACACATAACACATTTTCCTTGAATATATATTCCATCTACAATTGTACAAATCAACTAGTTACACTGGCAAAAGTTGGCCTACTCATTTTTATTGGCCATATTAATGTCATCATGTGTAAATTGTCTTTCAATTGTTGTCACAAAGAGTATAATGGTCAGAGCATAGAAAAGACAAGAATCCCATGAAGTGTGAGCAAGTTGCATGTTAATAATTTTTTTTTTTTTTAATATCAAGATGAAAGCAGAGAAGAGACAAGAGTCTCATAAAGGTTTACACAACTTGTTAACACAGACCATGTTAGACCATTCGGTGCATGTCCAATATACATACATACATGTACGTTTGCATTTGCCATAAGAATATTTTTAGTCCAACAGCTCTCCATCTTCACTTTGGTCTCTTAAGGGCTTTTTACACTTGTAAAATTTTGCTTAGCCCCGGACCAACGGTAGGGCTAAGGGGGGGCCTTAGCCCCACCGTTGGTACGGGACTATCCTTAGCCCACTTTCTGTTTACACTCGTTTTTGCCAAAGTGGGCTAGCCCCACCGATAGTACGGTACTATCTGGCCCTGCAAAATAGCAGGGGTTAGCACCGCAATTGCGGTGCCAAGCAAGTGAGTGTAAACAGAACGAAAAAATAATCCTGGGCTAAGCGACGGAGACGAAGTCCGACCCTCACTGACCAATCAGAAACGAGGTAATCAAGTGCTGCCGGTGAGTGCGTGTACGTGTACAGTACACAGCGTAATTATGAATATTCATGTGGTTTGGAAAGTCCGGGGCTAAGAAATACGAGTGTAAAAAGGTCATTTTTCTCCTTAGCCCCGGACAAGAGATAGTACGGGACTAATTGGCGAGTGTAAAAAGCTGAAAAACTTGGTACGGGACTAACGATAGTCCTGGGTCAGAGAAAGTCCGGGGATAAGAAATACAAGTGTAAAAAGCCCTTTAGATCAAATACACAATGTAAATGTAAGCCCTATCTCACCCAGTATATGAACAAGCATGATCATTGTTTTTTTTAAGTTAATTTGAAAATGTACAAACTGTACGTACATGTACCCTACAACAAAATGTGAGTTCCTCAAAGATTTCCACAACATTGTTCAACTACTTCTTCGATTCAAATGGATTGCCATCTTGTATTTCAACTGCACTAAAAGTAATAACTACTCGACATGTAGTTCCTGGTAAACCAAAATAATCCTGCTTGAAAACACAGACCAGTGTCAAAAGCCAAACAGAATTCCCTTCCAATGTGAAAAAAAAAAGTGTTTCCAGAGACAGGTAAAACGGTACATGAAACCATACTTCTTCAGAGTTTGGAATCATGAGTTAATCATTCACTTTGTAATTTTATCATCACAACTGGAAGTCATGTAGCAATATAATACCAATGAAGGATTACCATTGTGGTGATACAGACTGGAGTCAATACATACCCTGTTTGTGGAGTAGACACATGTAGCCAACAAATGAAAAGATCCACCTTGATCCCCAAACATCATATTTTCAATTTTGCATTTTTATCCCCTTGCAATTGTAGTAATTGCTTGAGGTGGCTTGCAACCACATACATTGTATCTGTCTATGTCAGCAGCATCAAACACTTAGGAGACTAGTAACCTTTATGGATTCCATATCAATGCTGCTGGTATTGCTCTATCATATTATACCAAGTTTCATTAAAAGATCATGGTGTACATTACAGTAATTGCAATTATCATATCAATAGAATTTATGATAATTGCAGTTTGTCAGGTCTATGAAAGTGCAATTAAAATGCACATCAAAAATAGAGTAGTCTAGTTGACTGTGATGGTGACTCTGCCATTCATTGTGAATTTGAAATAGCCTGCTGTATAATTGGTGCTTTACAAATTAAATTCCTGGTGGACTCGTCAAATTTTGAATTTAATGATACTAATAACTGATTCTTCCTTGGCACCAGCCCTTCATGTAAAATTAGTTTATAGACTTGTACATTGTTTTCATGACAGCTTATCACGCTGCATGTCTGAGTACAGTATAAGGACTGAAAACATGAAACCTACACAATGTACATCATAATGCATCTCGTTTATATACAAATGTGTACATTTTTTTTTTTTCATGAAATGAATACTTGTTTAAATTTGGGAAATGGATCAAATTTGACTTCAAGGGGAAAAATGAGTAACTACGTACAATTGTACAATGCACATGTGCGTACAATCTGTAGCTTATCATCACACGCATTTCAGCAGGGATACTGTATACGCCATATATTTCACGAGTGTAAATTTTCGCGAATTGGGAATTGCCGACGATTTCGCGAGTGGTTAAATTAACGATCGTGGAGTCCTGTACTGAACGAAGAAATGTACGCGTACGTCAAATTCACATCGAGAATAGAGTTGATATTTTCGCTTGTCTTTGTGTAATAACACCCGACTCGCGAAATTCGCGAAAATAAAAACCTCGCGAAATATTCGGCGTATACAGTATACACCCTGACATGTACAGTGTAGTTTGTCAGAATTTGCCATTTGTATACATATGTACAACCCCCTCCAACTCCCCCCCCCCAAAAAAAAAAAAAGAAACAAGAGACCCGCGGGTCTAGCGCTCACCTGAGTATCGTAAGTTCACCTTTCACGCAGTCACTAATCTAAATTATTCACAGCTCTACTAAAATTTGACCAGGCATTCTCAAGTAGAAGATAAAAATGTATAATAACAAAAAGGGCCCCAATTTTTTAAGATTCCTTAATTTGGGGGGATTGGGGGCCCCTGGGGCCCTCTGGGTGGGGCATGGTGCCCATTTTGATATACGAAAGTGAGATCCTGACCCCCTAGGGATGCTACCTGCCAAGTTTGACGTAAATCCATCATGAGGTTTTCAGGAAGAAGATGAAAATGTACAATTCAGGCCCCAATTTGGACCTTCCCAACCCCCCCCCCCCCCCCCCCCCCCCAAGAAGGGCACCCCTGGATCTGCTATGAACAAACTTGAAACTACAGTCATTAATGTACTCACTCATAGTATTATCTTAGCTCTATAACTTCTGATTCTAGAGAAGATTTTTAAAGATTTCTTCATTTTGGGGGGTTTGGGGCCCCCTGGGGGCCCCCTGGGTGGGGCATGGTGCCCATTTTAACAAATTGAGATCCTAACCCCCTAGGGATGCTACCTGCCAAGTTTGGTGAAAATGGGTCATGGGGTTCTCAAGAAGAAGATGAAAATGTACAATTTAGGCCCCATTAGGACCACTCCCCACCCCCTCCCCTGGGTCCCAAGGAGGGCACCCCTGATTCTGCCATGAACAAACTTGAAACTACAGTCATCAATGTACTAACTCATAGTATTAACTTAGCTCTATCACTTCTGGTTCTAGAGAAGAAGATTTTTACAGATTCCTTAATTTTGGGGGGTTTGGGCCCCCCTGGGGGCCCCCTGGGTGGGGCATGGTGCCCATTTTAACAAATTGAGTTCCTAACCCCCTAGGGATGCTACCTGCCAAGTTTGATGGAAATCGGTCTTGGGGTTTTCAAGAAGAAGATGAAAATGTAAAAAGTTTACGCACGACGGACGACGGACGACGGACGACGCACGACGGACGACGCACGACGGACGCCGGACGAAGGGCGATCGCAATAGCTCACTTGAGCCTTTGGCTCAGGTGAGCTAAAAAAATATTTTATGCAAACTAAAAGAATACAGAGTGAAAGACTGCTAGAGACTGTCAGCTTTTACTCTGTTTTATTGAGACCATACGTAGGTGACAATGACAAAGAGGTTCTGTCATAACAATACCCAAAAAAAAAATAGTGTCAGAAAAGCAGAATGTAAACATGTAAACAAGTACAACAATTGTTGGAAAAATCATACCCCCCCCCCCCCCCGAAAAAAAAATCCTACAACACTTTCCTAGATAAATATACTTACAGTACCAGAATAATAACAATTACATGTAAGGAGACAAACAAAATAAAAACAAAGCAATATCAGCTGGAATGTTTACTGAATTTTGAGATCAGGATACTGAAAGATACCAAAGAAATCGGGTGATCATACAATCTGTATACAGGGAACCGTTTTCTCTGGTTTGGAATAAAGAGGTATTCTTTCCCTCATGAATAATGACACATACATGCATGTAGTATTGTACTTTGTGCAAAGAGCACTGAAGTACAGTAACACAGATTAAAATCTTTCACATCATTTCTTTTCCCTGTCAATGATCTTGAAGGCAACGTTGAGCTTCATATATAGTCTGCAAAGATGCAGAAATCTTAGACACATGAAGTGTACATGTAGCTACAACATAAATGTACTTTAGCAATTTTTACTTTCATGTAAAACACATACCTATACTTTGTATAAATTGTAATAGATACATTTGTGTATATATACATATATACACGTACACAGTTGTACGAGCAAGAGTTACAAGTACATATCATTAGTGATCTAAAATGGTGATACATGTTAGCAAAATATAGTGGGTGATTATGAGCTCACACTTACTCTCAATTGATCCCTAAGCTGGCTGGCGGACATCAGTTCAAAACTTGTGTCTAGGTTGGAGCCGAATCCAATGCTTGAATCGACTTCATAGTTGCCCGGCGAAGATGTCATGTTATTGTGCATAGAGCCAGAATCACGTATCCTTACATCCATACTTGTGAGTGCATCTCTTTAAGAGCAAAAATGCCTGTCTTCCTTAGAGTTGAACATTTCTGGCATTGTTTTGCACATTTACAGCATCCTTGTCTGTGGAATGTAAGTTAAAAACAGAAATTATAAAAGAGACAAAGAAAGAAATAGAGCTGAACCTTATTTCAGCTATGAGAGCATCTCAATTTAGGAGACAAAGACTACCTGACCAATAACCCTTCTGTACCACTTACCAGACTGGGCTATACTTCTTGGGTGTCCCTAGGTGACACTTATTATTTGGACTGACGTCTCCTTTTGAAGGGAAAGAACACTATTGTAAAAGTAACAGATACTTGTTAATTATTGATAGTGATCAAGGCATTGTTACATCATTCTTGATTTACATTGCAATGATGTAATAATGACAATAACAATAATAATAATAATAATAATAATAATAATAATAATAATAATAATAATAATAATAATAATAATAATAATAATAATAATTCAATGATCACAATAATAATATTTATAACTAGCGAAGCTGATATGAGGTCTGCGCTCTCAGAGCGCAGACCTCTGGCAAGCAGTTCATTTCCACTACATTCTTGTTCTTCCATATTGTTCCATATCACTGATTTCCACCCAAACATACAGCGTGTATGCATGCTGAAAATCGCCCGATTTCCCGACATACTGTGGAAGCCTTTTGTTACGTCGTGAATCAATATCCTGTTGTGCAGCGCACCTTGCCCTAGCAGTTTGAGCATGCACCTTAATGCGCATATGAAAACCTAAAAAAATGCACAGCTTGAACTCCCCAGTTCATTGACCCTCCACATGCACCTACAACTGTACATTGTACAAGAAAATTGAAAATCCTTCATAAAATCCACAAAAATTCCCAGATCACCAGTAAAATTTAATCATCTGTGTCTTGTGTCATTCTCAAACTTTCCTGTAAGTTTCATCTAAATACATTTAAAACTTTCCAAGTTATTTTGCAAATGAACAAACAAACAAACAAACACCAATGAGAATATAACCTCCTCCCTTGGCGGAGGTAAATGTCCAGGGCTCAACATTAGCATTGGCCAAGTGCAGTGGCTCAGCACAGGGCCATGGGCGGAAGTACCAGCAGACTATCAAGGTACATTGTTGTACAGTTAAGCCCACCACACACTAAACGATCAGACTGGTACGACCTTAAGACCGGAAGTGTGATGTCACCAGCCTTGCCAGTTTACAGTCCTGCGACTGGGTCTTCAATAGTGCAAGTCATAGAGTCATAGAGATTTGACATGTTGAATTTCCATGACCAGTCATGGGCTTTCAGCCAATCACAGTACAGCATTATGCAAAGAGCAAAGTGCAAGTGATCAGGGCAAGTGATGCACACTGCGTGCGCTTCTACACTCATTTGTAAAATGTACTGAAGCCAGAATGGTCGCAAGCCTAATCTGGGGCCCGTTTCATAAAACTTGTCATCAGTGACAACTGCCACATTTCTATGACAAATTTGCTCTCAGCCAATCAGATGCAAGGATTTCAGTAGCTCGTCACATCTATGACAACTTGTCACTGACGACAAGTTTTATGAAACGGGCCCCAGATCGTATAGTGTGCGTTGCCAGGTCGTACGACCTGGGCCCCATTTCATAAAAGATGTTAGGATGGCAAAGTCTCTTGTTAGAATGGCAACTTCAAATGGCAACTTCCAATGGCAACAGCCAATCAGGTAGCTGGATTCTTGTTGTTCTTATGACAATTGTCATTCCAGCAAGAGTTGCTATCATATCAGCTTTTTATGAAATGGGGCCCAGGTCTCATGGTTATAAGGTCATATTTTTGTTGTGAGTCGCGTCTAATGAGCAGCCGGCTTTTAGTCACTATGACGTCATCATACATGCAATTTTGGACCCATACGATTTGCTCCACTGCATGCACACTGAGAGCCCGGCACACTACGCATTTAAATGCTTACATTTGTAGTGTGTGTATGGGACAGCGTGCTTGCATATTAAAAGTGCTCAGTGAGTACTCTCTCGATCTCAGATTCTTGTTTTTAAATTAATAAAACATCAAATGACAAGGATCTATTTTAGGCATTATACAAAACATATAATGTTTTTCATTCGTGCAACTGACAGAATATTTCATTCGGTGAAAGATGAAATCTTTAAATTTCATCCATTCAACTTGGCTGCACCTCACTGAATGGATCATGTCATCTTTCACCCCATGTAATAGATTTGACCGACAAGTACAGTACAAATGTGTATGTCTAATTCCGCGAAAAAAACTTCTCATAATCTATATCTATAGTAATGACATTTGCTGGGTCAGTTTTTAGATTCTTAGACAGACACCATTGATACATATGCTATTGCGATGGTTTCAATCGTTTTGGTTGAACGCAACTTCGACCCAGTTCCCCCCTGCATAAACAATGGTTATTATTATTTTTTCCTGCTTGGTTTTCAAACCAATCTGGAAAAAATTCATCACCGCCTTCGTTTGAAAAATGACCACATGAACGTCTATGGCAAGCCAAATGCTCATTCACAATAAAACGAAGTTAAATTTAGCGCTCGAACAACTTACTAGTACTTTAGTCAATAAACGCAAGTGTACCGATATAGTGATTGTACGGAGCATTTGGCTTGCCATAGACGTTCGTGCGGTCATTTTTCAAATGAAGGCGGCGATGAGTTGGGGAGCGCTGCAAAGAAGTGGAGGAAACAACCAGAAAACAGGACTCAGGAGGAAATAGTGGAAGAGGTGAGTCGAAATGTTTACTGATTATTCCTGTATATATTTTTTCCAGATTGGTTTGAAAACAAAGCAGGAAAAAATGATAATAACCATTTTTATGCGGGGGGAACTGGGTCGAAGTTGTGTTCAACCAAAACGATTGAAACCGTCACAATAGCGTATGTATCAATGGTGTCTGTCTGAGAAGCGAAAAACTGACCCAGCAAACGTCATTGCTATAAATCAATAGTTTTTCGCGGAATTAGACATAATTGTCGGTCAAGTAATAGATCTAATCCAGTTCTGTCCATTGCATTCATCATAAATTCATATCATCATAACCGAAGGCTATGAAAACTTAGATTCACTGACATTATTTGTAGAACTTTAGTCTTGGAGTCTTGTCCTACAGTATCTACAAAACTGAAGTTGAAAGATATAGGTTACCTAACAGAAAATGTTTGAACTGATAATACAGGTCTTTTTCTGGATGTCTAACCACGATTGTTAAAGCCTTATAAAGGTCAACTGTAACAACTACCGTACCACTATCAATCAGTATGCCAGATTGCTGGTGGTGCTCTACCACAGAAGAGAGGGCCTACCACAGCACACACAGCACTAGCACAGAAAACCTACGTAAAAAACAACCTACTGCCAGAGTCCAGTTGCAGCTGCAGCGCCGGACGGACTCTACACGTCCCAGCGTTGCAGGGCTCAAACCGATCAAGAGCTACCTGTCCGCTGCATGCAGCAGTGTAACACTACAGTACATCAGCAATCAGTAGGGGCTCGGTGTTGACAGAATGATGTGACCGTAAAACCTCGCTTATTTTCTAGATACGTCACATATATTCCCAAATGCAATTCATCTGAGATGTACATAACATTATGACGTATCCAATATTGAGAAGAATTTGTTATCAGTGGTAATCATACTTACTCGGAAATGAAATCAGTAATATCTTCGTGTGGGAACTAGGGACGCCATCGCCATGTCAGTTGTAAACTACGAAGATTTGGAATATTCTATTATAGACACGGGGGTGCTTCATTCACAATAACAGTGCCTGTTACGCCTCACTAGTCCTATTCTTCATGCACTCTTCTCTTCCTGAACGAATGGTATCAAATATCGGCCGAAAATAATCATATAAAATCATTGAGAGATGATGGTATCACCTTCATGGTCAGCAGTTTCTTGAAATTTACGAAATACGTTTCGTTTGTGTTGAAATACGAACGTAAGGTCCCTCTTCCCTGCAGATTGTGTTCACCCTCATTTGGGTAATCAAGCGTGCCTGAAGAGCGAAATGGATAACGCCGAGTCTGATCAGTGCATTTTGTGTTTTTTATCATCTCTTTTTAGCGAATAAAGCAAGCGCGTGCGTGTTTGTGTGTGTGCGTACATGTAGAAGCGATACGAAACAATAAAACTAATCAATATCTAGTTACTGTGAGAATAAACTGTTTTACGTAGCCCATACCTCATGTTTTGCGTCATCATCTTGATCAATGGACAACTTTCAAGACGTGTTTTTTCCAACAATCTGATTTTCTAGAGAAATAATTTATATCATGAGAATAATGTAATAAACACATTGTACTAACCTCATTTTGGTGGCTGATCTGGTACAATTTGATTTTTTCGGAAAGCGAGCTATATCCGGGGTGTGGGGCTGTTTTATTTCGTGTACGGGTTTATGTTTTGTTTTATGTTTGTTTGTTTGTTTGTTTGATAGTAAATGCTTGTTTCCTGCATGCTAAATTACATCGACATAATGTCGTGAGACTCCACAGGAGTTGGTATTGATTTGACAAATCAATTCGCGTCGAACGATTAAAAAAAGTCAAAATATAGCTACTAGAGGCCTTGATTGATAAATGTAACATGGTGACATAAGGATATCTTCTTAATGTTCAGTATACACAGTCCACCTTTGGTGTATCGTCATACCGTTATAATAAGCTGCCTTTGCATAATTCCAAAAATTTCAGAGGTACTGATCGGGTAGGTTATCCTCACATATTAACCCCTAGTTATGACATTAGGAAGAGGAATCAAAGGAGTTGTTAATCTAAGTACAAACTTCTTAAAGGGATCGTAAACAGCTTTGGTTGAGACCTAATTTCAGGTTTTTAACATTTTTGGTGTGATAATGAGAAACCTCTTATGAAATATGAAAGAGCATGCACGTAATTCCGTGAGGAATTCAACGTTTATTTGATGAAAATTGGTTTTGAAATGGCTGAGATATCCAAAACAGAGCGATTCTAATAAAAGTGTGGGACCCACACTTTTTTACGATCGCTTTGTTTTACTTTGTTTTTGGATGTTTCAGTCATGCCAAACCCGATTTTCATCAAATAAACTTTTAATTCCTCTTAAAATGGTATGCTCTGTACTATTTCATAAGTGTTTTCTTGGTATCTCGCAAAAAGTTAAAAGCCCAATTCTCATCTGCACCAATACCATCCCTTTAAAAGCTATATAGAAAATTTAATGCCTAATCTTTGGCAGATGAGTAAACAATCACTTTGCTTCAGGAGCAATTGCTCAAACTGTGACCGCTGTACACCTTCATGTGTTGCTTGCTTGCTATAATTCTATAGCCCTTTATCTGCCTTTGATTTTTCAGAATTTCACTCGAAAGTGAACTAGTTTGAGAAGTTACACCTATCAAAGCTCTTTTAAATCTATGAATTAACGCCCTGTTATGAATAATGCTTCATTTTTTAAAAATTTTATTTTCCTCTCAAGAATTAGAATGTTTGTTTGCGCGACATTTCCTTTCCTGCACATGGCAGTTTCATGAACATTAGTACAGGACTGCAGGTCCAGGCAGGGGCATAGGGGGCGCCCACCCACTTTAATTTTACATATAAATTTATAGTTGATATACCGGGCTTATATCGATCATCATTCTCTTTACTACTCAGAGAGTCGCCTTTATAGCATTTACATGATCGGATTCTCTGTCAAATATTTTGTTATCGTCAGCAAAACATATTTCAAAATCTAACGGTCACCTAATTTCAAGAAAACATAGATCCTATAAAGTTTGCTATACCTAAGTTTAATAAGTGCTATTTTCTGCTGTATTCCATATAAACATCAATGTATTTCTACTATAATTTTTTTTTTGTATAAAGGGTTGAGCTTATCAAACAGTGTTCTAGCTATAAACTTACACAGTTTATAAAGCATGCAAAAAGCGGACTGATTGACAGTGAACATATTAGTTGAAGACGAAAGCCATTGTATGAAAATGATGTGTTTTATCAGTTAATGCCAGATTTATGTTCTCCTTTTCCATTTTCCATTCAGTTTATATACAAAACCATTCTGTTTGTTTAAAATGCATTCAAGGAACAGACTCATTAGATCTTTCATTTTGGTCTATAGTAATTATAATTTTAGCCACGACACCCATATGATATGATATGTTGTGATATGATATGATAATATATGATATTATATGATATGATATAACGTGATATGATATGATATGATAATTTGATATGATGATGATATGATATCATCAAAATCATTATCATAATAGCGTATCATATCATTTCGTATATCGATATTGTTACATCATATCATATCATAATCATTATCATCTCTGATATCTATCATAATTATCTAACTTTTTTCTTGAAACTTAATTTATTTGGGTCTGTGTAGAGCATTAGGCCTCATTCCAGGTAGTTGATACACTGTATATCATTACATTATCTCTTATGTATGAATGTCCTCATTTGATATTTTAGTGCATCATTTAAAGTCAATATTTCTGTCGTCACTCAAATATTGATAAGAGTTAGTTACACTGAATTTCATTTCCATTTCCTATTTCAAAGACAACGTAAATCCCAATGTTTTATTCACTGAATAACAATATCTAAGTCAATGTCTTTCTTCTCATCCTGCTCTGAAAATGTAACTTTTAAACATGTTTTTTTTTTTTTTTTCAAAAAGTCCTTACACCATGGGGGAGGACTGGTGGGACCAATCTTCCCCCTTACAACCTCCCCACCACCGATGAAGACATCAAAAGCGAGGTATGGCTATACGGGCCATACTAAATGGTTAATTTGTAAAAATATATATATATATATATTTTTTTTTTTTTCTGCAAAACTCCACAGCCATGCAGATCATGCCTGTTGGACACTCATTGGTCTTTACCGGCCAGCTCAGCCAACGGCCTTTAAAAAGAAAGAAAGTTTTTTTTTTTATGAATATTAGATGTTCAAGTTGTTGTCTTGTACAATAAGGATAGAATCAACCAGTTTCATTGCAAATAGGAGATAAAAGTTTCAATGTTTTCTAATAACAAAATTCGGTAAAAGTTATTCCCTATACGTTGATCACGTTATAATAAAACGTGGTGTTAAATATTCTGAATGTTGGTGATTCTCCCGTAAGCGTTCTCATCACATATTCTCTAATCATGCTTCTGAACAGTGTTTCAAGCTATACGCGGGTCCTGCATGTATACTACCGGTATAGGGCCTATATATACTGTAATGAATCCTTACGATTTTGCCTTTTCACGACTTTTGTTTGGTCGGAACTACCCCCTCTGCGACGAACTAACTCATTATTACTATCTTAGTCTACACAATCACCAAGTTAACAGGCCCTCCCTGTGTGATAAGGGGAAACCGTCGACTTTTACCTTTTAAAGGGGATATTCAGTCCAAATGTGAGTTTGTTTGATAAGAAAGAGTAAAATATTATACGAATTCAACGGTATAATTTTGATCGAAATGAGATGAAGAATAAGGAAGTTATGATATTTTGAAATTTCGCTATTTTTGGGGAAACAGTTCTTGAACAGTCAATATGAATTATGCAAATGACAAAGTGAGCATGTCATTCCCTCACAACTTACCATATAGTTTGTTCATAAATTTTTGAAATTTCCAGTTTTTCATTCAAACGCAGAAATATTGTTATGTCCAAAGCTCAAATCCTGATTATATCTAACACTGATCACTATTCTATAGTTATTCAACCAGGAATATGACAGAAACATTGAATTTTCGTCATTTTCTTTTTTGTAAACGATCAATGGAAAATTGTGAGGGTATGGTCACCTCACTCATTTGCATATTCATATCCACTGTACAAGAACTGTTTTGCTGAAATTAGCAAAACTTCAAAATGTCATAAGTTCCTTGATTTTCATCCGATTTCAGTCAAATTCTTACTATTGAACTCGTAAGATTTTACTCTCTTTTATCAGATTGTGTTTAGACTGGATTTCCTCTTTAAGGTACACAAAATCCCCAATATTCATTAAATCTACTTATCGGATAACACTGATTTACTTCGCAAAGCCGGGAACTGTATTATGTTTGGCGTTTATCATGGTGCTCATTATGACCTATTATAGCATATAACTTTCCCGGCCAAAAGTGTCATTTATTTTTATTTTATGTGCATTCAAATTCGAATTTTTGAAGCGGTGCGATGTTCACGTCTAATGCTTTCAAATTCTCTTTTAGGCACCCAAATTAGTACAGTCAAAATATCAATGTGTGACCATTCAATTTCGTGTGTGGGCATGCGAATTTCCAAGTTAGTGCATTTCTAGTATTGGAATGGTTCGATAAGCACCTATACTTAAAGGACAAGTTCACCTTCATTAACATAAGGATTAAGAGAATGCAGCAATATTAGTAGAACACATTACAGCGAAAGTTTGAGGAAAATTGGACAATCGATGCAAAAGTTATGAATTTTTAAAACTTTTGTGTTGGTACCGCTGGATGAGGAGACTACTACAGCTTGTGAGTCATATGCGTACAACAGTATAAAGAAAATGTAAAAGAAAGTTCAACATGTTTTCACCTTTTTCGCATAATAAAAGAGCACTTGACTTGCCTCTTTCTAAAGGCAGGGGGAATAATATTACCCATAACATTACTACGAGTCAGGGGAATGTGTACTTTTTTCAAAAGATGGAATTTTGTGAAATTCTCTTTATATTTTCCTTATATTGTTGTATACGCATGTGACATCTGCATAAGTTATTCATACACTGCAGTAGTCTTCTCATCCAGCGGTTACTGCACAAAAACTTCAAAAATTCATAACTTTTGAACGGATTGTCTGATTTTCCTCAAACTTTCAATGATGTGTTCTACTAATATTGCTACATTCTCTCAATCCTTATGTTTATGAAGGTGAACTCGTCCTTTAAAAGCAGGTTGTTTCCACAATGATTATTAAGCATTCGTTTCCGTAATGCACGTATACTTCTGAGCAACAGTGATTATGTCCAGCTATAGTCACTGGATGTGATTTTTACTTTTTATCTTACATTAATTTCATCACCATGATCAGCATTTGTTTATTTGAACATCCAGACTGCTTTCTTTCGCTAAACATGTTAATGTAAACTTCAATATAAACTCCTCATTTCGTCGTGTCATCTCATCATGCTTGTCTTTATCTCTAATTTCCATCTTTTTATTCATTAAGAACTTATTTTGTTTACAATATCAATTTGACATCTTAACTAGGTTAATCTTAATCAATATGATCATCACAGAACTTTCTGATCTTCATCTTAATCTTATTTGCATCATCCATGTGTTATCCGCATGTAGATATTCTATCTAAAACGCAGTAGGCCTATGTACTTCCCCATGGGCATTGTACAGGATTGATTTGAATGTCCCTTTCACGAACTTGTTCGCCCATATCCGAACTTGAAATCTCGGAAAGAGCTATAGCTGGCGACAGATGGATCGACGAAGTTGAATAACCATTGCCGAAAATGCAAACGCAGTCAATGAGTATCAATAATTGCGAAATCACTTGCCACATTTTTTTCAATTTGAACGAAGAAAAATATTCTGAATGACCGTTTTTTATGCCTGAGCATATATTTTGAAGAAAATGGATGCTTCTGATATGAAATTGAATGACAAAACAATGAACCTGGCCGGGGAAACCTACCAATATCAAAATCCGTTGAAGACTATAGTCCCGAGTTTATGCTGGGGCAATTAGTGTATATAGGAAACATGATTGTGTTGTAGCAAAATCAGCTCGTCCTCGACGGGTTCAAAAAGAGACTAATAGTAATACATGTTGACCTGGGCCCCGTTGCTAGAAACTTTGCGTTTAAACGCAACTTGCAACTGATTGTCACTGGCCAATCAAAATCATTGTTGCATGCATGTCTTCTTAATAGGGCAGACCCTGAGCCAATCAGAATGGTTGTTTCAAAATTAGCAATTATTTGCAATTGATTGCAACTTTCTTGCAACGGTGCCTTGTACTGATAATTTGCACCCTGATCATCACTCATAGTAGGTCTGTGGTAAAAAAAATATATATATATTATGTGCCATAATGTGGCACGAGTCATAACATTGCACAAAATAATTCCTTAGCAATTTTTCTACCACTTTCTTCAGATCATTTGGATACGGTCACTGAAAAAACCCCTTCCAAACCAAGATTCTACCAATTACAATTAATCTGTCAATCATTGTCTATGATTAACAAAAGACGTTGGAATGCACCTTCCCTTGTGTTACAAGGCCGGCGCCGCGTTTTGAAAAGTCCGCCACTTCCGGGTTTAATCAGCTGACAAGCAAACAAAACGAACAAACAAACACACAAACAAACAAACAACAAACAAAAACACAAAAAGGCCTTATCCACGATTCATCGGATGAGTTTTTGTCAAAAGCGTGCCATTTCCGGGGTGAAAATAGTGGGGGCAAAGTGGTTACACCCTATGCATTCCTTTATTGTGCAAAAAAAAAAAAAAAAAAAAAAAAAAAAAAAAAAAAAAAAAAACCGTGTGTGTGTATGTGTGTGCGTGTGTGTGTCTGCCTGTCTGTTTTGTTGTTGTTGTTGTTGTTGTTGTTGTTGCTTACCAGCTGATTAACCCTATAAAGCCCAAGCTATTTTGACCCCTTCCAGGCCCAAGGGGGGGGGGGGGGGCACATTGTGCCCCCTATATAACTTCTTTATATGATTATATATGACCGTCATAATTATTTGGCCATGAGAAGAGCAACCTAGTAGTACTCTACATGACCCAACATTTGAAATTTCGCAAGATCATCCACTGAGGGCGCTATCTACCAAAATGTAAAGAAATACATACGAAATACGCTAAAATCATGTTTTTGTTTTTATTTCTTTATCCACAGTATACATGTATATGTCTCTATTTTACATCAATCATTTTCATATTTACCAAAAAGGAAAAGCATGTCATCCTTCACTATTTTTTATGGTTGAAATCTCTCAAGGTCAACATGTGGGGGCTCTATTTATTACAATATAAAGAAATATGAAACCTATGATGTATTGCTTGGAATGAGTACATATTGGGTATCATTTCACATTTCCAAAATATTGAAATTTTGAGTTTACAGATTGATAAACAAATGATATTACAGGCAAAGCTTGTGTGAAGATAACACAAAATAAAAGGGTATTCTTTGGAAAGTGCCGTATTTTCGATTATACTATTTGTTGTTTGATGCCTATGTCATATAAAAGTAAAGGAAATAATACGAATAGCATTTCATGGTAACAATTCACAACCATAATTACTTCACATTTTGGTCCTTCAGCAAATTACAGCCAAGAAAACCCCCATTGCATCCATTTGTTAACTGAAATTGGAACAGAAAATTATGCAAAATCTGGGGACGGACATGGTTGTCAGTTTATGGTTGCCATGGCAACCAGCAATATCGGACATAGCTAAACATTGCGTATATTTATTGTAGTTTTAAATCCAATTTACAGGAAAAGAAATGTGATCAAACAAAACAAAATATACATTCAAATGCTATATTCATAGATTGTAATCTGACAGTAATGTAGTTTTCTATCTAGCCTTGAAAGAATATAAAGTTTTACATGATTTAACATAATCTGGGAGTGTATTCCAAAGATTTGGTCCATTATGTCTTATAGATTTTTTGTGCAATTAATACTCTGGGATTTACTAAATGAAAATTTTGCGAATTACGAGTGGGATATGAATGAAGAGTTTTAAGAAATCGTGAAAAATGTTTGGAAGTAAGTTGCTCAAATACTTAAACATAAAAAGCAAAGAATGAAAGGTATTTATATCAAATATATTCAGGGTTTTTAACTGATAAAAAAAGTGAAATGGTGTGGTATTGTCATAATCATGTTCATAACCATAATCATAATCATAATCATGTTCTTGTTATTGGTATCCTGCAAGTCCAAGAATTAAAAAATGCATTTTCATCCCTGCCCATCGGAGTGACATAAGAAAGTTCAGAACTTTCGAATAAAAGTGGAAATCATTATAATTGATTCTTTATGATACGGTATAGGTCCCGTATATTGCCATTATGGGGCTATATTATTGTGAATATAATAGGGTGATTAACACGAAAAATTACATTCGTTTTAAGGTTTGATCGTTATTTCGGAAGTGAAATAAGTTTAGTAGGCCTACAGTCCAAAGGTTTGTTTTTCCGAAACACACAAATTCCGCATGAAGTTGTTCTAATCCCAAAATGATCGGTAGGGTTCGTTATTCTAACCGGGTGCGCACTACGAATTCGACACTCACGAAGGTGATTACAGCCCACGAGTCACTGAGCCCAAGAGTTCGACACTAGATAAAATAGTGACGATGTTCCGCATTACAACACGTTGAGGACGATTTGATTTTGTTACAACACGCATTTCCTATACTAGTACAGTATCGCCTAATACTCGGAACTCGTCCTCACACAGGGATGCCATTTTTTAGTTGACAAATAGGGATTCAGGTTTTAACTTTTTGAGAGATAATTAGAAAACACTAGGGCCTATGGAATATCAAAGAGCGTATACAATTATTTTAAGAGGTATATTTGAAGAAAATCAGTTTTGAAAGAGATATCCGAAACAAATTAAAACAAAGTGGTCCAATATAGGCTACCCTAATGTGATTTGACCCACCTTTTCAGTAAGTAAGATCTCTTTGTTCAAGTTGTGGACATCCTAGCCATTTCAAACCCGATTTTCATCACTTCTGATAGGTCCTAAACTTTTGATACCTCTTAGAATTGTATGCTCTTTGTTTCTGTGGTTGATAATTATCTCACAAGATCTGAGGAATCTCAGTGGTGTTCTCAACAAAAACTAGGGATCGTTTGCTGAATGCATACAAAATAATGTCGAACTCGTGGGCTGTATGAATCGTGGGTGTCGGTCTCCTGACGTGCACCCGCGGTGCCTTTCTCTTCTTACCTGATGTTATTTTATGATCTTCGCAGAGGTCCATGTTGTTTCATTACAACTAAACAAAAAAAAAAAAAAAAGAAAAAGAAAAGTTCTCACATTTTCCTGCAAATTTTGGTGCCCCGGTCGGATTTTATAATTGTGGTTCCCAATCAGCTGTGGTGCCCTATCGGCTGACAAGCAATGTTCTTGCTACGGTACCCGATCGGTTGTTAGAATTGTGGTTCCAAATGATGATGATGATGATAACTACTAATGATAATAATAATAATTACAATGATAATAATACGAAGAAAAGTGCTGAAATTCTATGGTCTCCCAATGTGCTCTATAAAAAAAGAAGAAGAATGGTTTTAGGCCTAAACCTTAGAAGGTCCCTGGGCCTACTGTAAATTTCATCGATGAATTAGCCGACGACAAACGAATGAAAATAAATACAATACCCGGTACACAAAACATAATAGTGATTTCCTTTTCGTCAACAATTACTATGTGCTAGAATTATGCTGAAAACCACCGTGGATCCAGAGGGTGCTCCCCTTTTTTTATTTTTCATTTTCAAGTGTTAAAACAAAAGAAATGAAAAGGAAAAAAATGAAAGGGGCGCCTGTGCCCTCTTTCATTTTTTTTTTTCTTAAGAAACCATATTTGTCAGCCCACCCCCCTTTATGGAATTCCTGGATCTGCCCCTGAAAACAGACGAATTATGCTAAAAACACACGATTGCTGAAGCGCCAAAGTCATACATGCCAGAAACAGCTATAATACTCCATAGAGTATAAGGAGCAAGACTCCTTGATAGAACCATGGACCTAACAAGTCCATGATAGAACTGAGCTTGCTACGTAGCGCCTTTTACTCTTTGCTGGCAACTACAGTGGAAACTTGATGTAAGGAGATTTTAGCGAGTTGTATTATGATGATTGTGTAATGGTAGCAACACCTACTCACTAATTAATTAAGGTCGGATACACTATAGGAAATGAAGACAACGAGCCACTCCGAGCGTACATTGTAGATTGGATGGTTTATTAGAGGCTCTGCACCAAGTTGTGGGAGCCAGTCACTGATGTGATGACGGTGAAATTGTGATACACTCTGCACTTTTACACAAAGAGCAGTCGGTATTTATACATGTACAGGAGGTGACTCACCTCTCTGCTATGAGACAGTGAAACAAACAAGTGGTCAGTGTTGTCAAGCGGTTACCTTGGAATTGTTTTGAAGAGAACCAGAGGGGAGGATAAATGACCCACGGAGAGAGGAGGAGAGAGAGAGTGGGAAAGACGGAGAGATCAGAGCGGAGAGAAGGAGATTGTGGAGGAGAGAGAAGCAGAGAAAGTTGAGCTGCTACAGTAGCTCCCCCCTAGTGAGCGTCTCGAAAGGTGAAAGAGAGATGGGAACGACAGAAAATGTAAAAGTATGCAGCGAGGCTAGAGCACACATGGAAATTATAAAATGTACTGAATGGTTTGGAAAACGTACATGCACACATTCGTTATGTTAAATTTCGTGAACCGTTGTAAGGCATGAAACGCGCTATGTAATCGTATACATGACAATGCCAAAGTGAACGTGGTTCGAGAAATGCGAACGGAACAAATGTCAATTATGCTGAACGTTTCAAAGCAATGAACTTGTCAAACTGTATGCGTCGTGTACAGTTAAAATGCATGGGATTTGGTAAACGTATGAACAATTGGAATTGGCACACAATAATTCTGTCAATTTACATGTTTTCGTTTCAAGATGACGATACAAAAATAATCACTGGCAGTTGACGCGTGTCGTTGCAGGCAGTGTTTATAAACCGTGTTATCGCATATCGAAAGGCAACATAGAAATTTAGAGAATTAAAGCATGATCATAGTACAATTGAAATGTGCAAAGCGATGCTGACTTGACAGACATGATACAAAATGTAAATCATGATACAAACGGTGAAATGAGTGTCCATAAATACGAATGTCCTGAATATGACTGAGTCTTTTTATCGCTTGCGATTATAACGTGCTCGGGTAAAGTCCGGCTATCGCGGTTGACGAAGACTAACTGTAGTCAGTAGGACGCGGTGTGGACGATGAGAGTCGGGATGAACGGATGGTCGATGTCGATGTCAGATTGTCAGCTATCAACGGTCTCTCGACAGGACAGTGAGTCGCCTGGAGATGTCGTGTTGATAGTCGGCAAGCGCGAGATGTGGCCAGCGGCAGCAGCGAGTCGTGCCGGTAGAAGCCGATGCGCGATGTGTTCGAGGTCGAGCCACGTCGGGGTCACCAATTTAGCGAGTTGTATTATGATGATTGTGTAATGGTAGCAACACCTACTCACTAATTAATTAAGGTCGGATACACTATAGGAAATGAAGACAACGAGCCACTCCGAGCGTACATTGTAGATTGGATGGTTTATTAGAGGCTCTGCACCAAGTTGTGGGAGCCAGTCACTGATGTGACGACGGTGAAATTGTGATACACTCTGCACTTTTACACAAAGAGCAGTCGGTATTTATACATGTACAGGAGGTGACTCACCTCTCTGCTATGAGACAGTGAAACAAACCAAGTGGTCAGTGTTGTCAAGCGGTTACCTTGGAATTGTTTTGAAGAGAACCAGAGGGGAGGATAATGACCCACGGAGAGAGGAGGAGAGAGAGAGTGGGAAAGACGGAGAGATCAGAGCGGAGAGAAGGAGATTGTGGAGGAGAGAGAAGCAGAGAAAGTTGAGCTGCTACAAGATCTGATATAACGAATTACCTGATATAACAAACTGATTTCTCTGGTCCCTATGTATTCATTTCTTTTGTTTTGTAGTGTTTATTGATACTGATATAACAAAATATGATAAATAAAGAGCAAATATTTTAATTGTCGGTCCCACGGATCTCGTTATACTGAGTTTCCACTGTACTAGTATACTGTACTGTACACGCAGACAGACAACACACGCCCGACTGCTGAGCCCTGAGACCTAAAACCTGAAACCCGGTTGGCTGGTTGCACCCAACCACTGCACCACCACCAGGCACCAGCACTGTTCATACACGCATCGCATGCATGCACACAGTGGTTAATTTGGATCCATACGCTACGTATACGATCTCTCTCTCTTTTCATCAAGTTCGCGCTGGACATCTCGTTGCGGCTTGGGCCCCAAAGAGTGTCAGGAATTTAAGACGTCTCCGAAGGGCTGATTAAATGAACATAGTTCTTGATCCTCCAGTTCATCAGAAACGAAACAGAATGGGTGAAGAAGTCGGGTGCGTAGTCAGTATGATCATTTTGTCATTTTACTGTGTCATTCGATTGCCGGTCGACCGACCGACCGGCCTAAAAAAAAAAAAGAATACAGGTTCCTTATTTCCAGCACTGAAATGGGTATGTGGGACCACACAAATTTAGCCTGATCTGCACGCACGAGCGGGCGGGCACAGCTCAAGTGGTGCAGTGGTGGTGATCGTCTGGCACGGAATGTGAATTGGTCACTCTGATCAAATAGCTAAGACTAGGGGTATATATCTAGATTTCTAGTCTGGGCTGTAGCACCTCTTTTTTTTTTGGGGGGGGGGGGGGCTTTCTGAAAATTTATGTGATAAATGTCATTGTCACAAAAACAAAGGGTCATATGCCTGGACTGACGCTTGCTTGATTGATTGAGTGAACTTGACAAGTGTTGTGAGTGAATGCAATGCAGTGATGACAAGTGAGACGTGTGAACTGTGATTGAACGTGTTTGATACTATGATAGTTTGCATTTACTGATTAAATGATTGTATTATTTGCCCTGGCCCTAAAGGACAAGGGAAAACCTTGCCATTGTCCCCTCATGTGCACGCCTTGGTGCATTGGAAACATACCAATTTCCCAGTTACTTTTTAGTTCTGTTTCTAAACCAGATTGATTTCAGATTAGGCAATTAATTTAACAGTTAGGATTAAACTTGTGCTAAATGAGTTGATATGTGGTGTGATTGCAAGAAGAGTTCTTTCGGCTTTTGCATGGGACATAGCCACCGCCGCTACCCAAATAACAAAAGCTCTTGAACACAGGTGAGCAGAGGGTTAACCGCACCAGTGACGTGCCATTTCCCTTTTTTTTTTTACCACTGTTTTTTTTTTTTTTTTTTTTTTAAATCTGTGATTGAATTCATTAACTATTTGGAATCATAAGTTTGGTATGGTTGCTGAGATACGTTTTATTTTACCTTCCTTTGCAGTAAAATTTTTGTGGGTGGAGTCAACCGTGACACAACTCCAGGTGAGTCCCATTACTAAAACTTAGAGATCATGCTGTGATTTCCAAGACACTGATCAAAATTTTTATGCTGTGTATAAATGATTTCAGCATCAAGGTTTTTTTTTTTTTTGTGAATATCAAAATGCAACCCAAGAATTTGTATGAATTTGTTCAGAATTGGAGTAATTACATAAAAGGAAAGATTGACCACAATCGTACGTTGCTACTGATTTTAAGCACCTGGTTTGGGTCACATTTTTTGTAGCATGTGTCTTGTTCTTATTCTCTTCTATTTCTTTTTTTCCCCCCTCAAATATTGCTGATTCTCGGGAGAAATATGTTTCCCACTTGTTGTTTTCTGAAGTATTGTGTTGACATGATATTCCCAACTGCAGTTTATCCATGAGATGAAAAAAAAAAAAGCTTTTAAAATCAAAATCATTCTGAACATACATGTGTGAAGTCTTACTGCTTGTTAACCAAACATTTTAATCATCAAATGTATTGTTAGGAATGTGGATGCATTGCATACGAGTCTGATATTTGACAAGTTGCTTCCATCATAAGAGTACTTGAAATAATTAAACTGAAATCTATTTTACATCGTATTTGTTATTTAATTACAGTGTAGTGAACAGTATTTTGATTTTTTTTGTGTGTGTTCTCTTTGTGTAGATGCTTTCCGTGCATTCTTTGAGCAGTATGGAGCCATAGCTGACATTGTCCTCATGATGGATAGGGACACGCGGAAGAACAAAGGCTATGGCTTTGTCAAATACACTGACCCAAGCTGTGTTGACGCCATACTGGAGAAGAAGGGCACCCAAAAGCTTGATGGCAATATGGTATTCTGCCAAACTTTATTATGCTGTATTCTTGTGATAATGCATTGGAGGTCCATTCACACCCCCCCCCCCCCAAAAAAAAAGTGTTTAGAATCAATGTGTGATGTATCATTCAAAAAGCAGCAATTAATTTGCATGGAAAGTGATACACATAGAAAAAAAAAAAACCACCACTGTTTCATTATTGCAGTCTACAATGTATGTCGCAATGCATAAAAGCATCTTGATTTAAAGAGATTTAAAAAAAAAAAAAAAAAGAAGAGTGTTTTGGGTTTTACTGTGGTCATTTAGCATGCACAATTTGGGAATTTACAGGACTGTGCATGCCTCCAAGTGAATATTTTTGTTTTGAGAACAACATTTTATTAGATTGACTTTTGTCATCATGGTCCAAAAAAACTGATAATTCTTGTATGTGAATAGACCTAAGGCAGGTTTGATGAACTCTTGTCACTTTGATCGTTTGTCTGTTTGCAGTGCCATATTTATATTACAAAGTCTAAACCATCATTCTGTAAATAACTTCAAATGATGCCATGGAAAAGTTGTATTGTTGTTTGTAATTTGAGAGCATTAGTGACAAGATTGTTGGCTATTTGATATACTGTGGTTTGGTCTTTTGTTACATGACACCGAAGGTCTGAAAACACTGACATGCACTTTGACAAGGTGAAACAGAATACAGAAGGTGATCAATATGTAAATCACATCAGACGACCTTGTAGCAGAGTTACAACTTACAACCATGTCTGTGAAGATACAATTACATTTTTTCTGAGGATGTCATGTACATGTACCTGTATATGTGATCAGCTGTCAAAATTGCACAAAATATTTTGGTTGGTTGTTTTGATTTGTTTTCTGCTGGTGCCAGCTTGACTGCAAGCCCTGTAATGCAAGAGGGACAAAGCCGAGAGGAGATGACCAGCGAACCAAGAAGATCTTCGTCGGTGGGATCTCCCAGCAGGCTGAAAGGCAGGATCTGTATGAAGCTTTCAGTCAGCATGGCAAGGCAAGTTTCTTCATGGTGTTTCTGTAAAGCAGGAAATGTTTGCAGCATGACATTTTTGCAAATTGGAGCCAACAGCCCTTACAATGTAAATAAGAACTTTTGCCTGCATTGTAATTTCACAAACCTGGCATCAACAAAATTTCCAAAATTAAAATGCATGTGAACATTTCTTGTTTGACAGTACCGGTATTCTGTTTGATGTACTATGTATTTGCACCTCTGGCCAAGTGGATGTTCTTGGCAGATGTGCAGTACTGTATATTGCTCAACTTTGGTTCCTACATGAACAGCAAAGGCAAGACTTTTTTTTTTCTTTTTTTCTTTTTTTTTTTAGAGGTTTTTCTCTTTATGCGTAAGCAGTAGAATCAATTCTTCATTTTGAGAGGATGGAGTGCCAAGTTAGTATGCGAAGACTGATGTTCTGGTTTGGGAACAATTGTGTGCTGTGAGCAAGATGAGATATACATGCAGGTCTGCTGAAGTGCTGTATGCTGAAAGTCATGATAAATTTTGCATATTCACATGAACTTATATCGTCGACTTCTTTCTTACATTATAACCCCCTTTTTATCAGTATTTTGTAGAAAGTATATGACATGGGTATGTGCATTGCAGTCTGGTGTAAAGAAGTGAACTTGGTTGGACAGCACACATCTTTGATTTGTGAAGTGGTGTATATGCTCTTGCCCCGTTCTTGTTAACAGATCCTGTTTTTGTGTTTATGTGTGCTTTGTCTTAATTGCAGGTGGAGGATGTGCATATCATGATCGATGATGCAACTGGAAAACATAGAGGTAAGTCACCAGAACTGTCTCCCAAAGTCTGTGACAAGTGATAACAGTAACTAGTTAATTTCACTTTGAATATTTTTGCGTGCAGATAGAGCCTCTTTTAGACTGATAATTGGTGTAAAAATGTTGTATGCCAAATGAGCAGCATTCTTCACAGATGGCAGAAATGGGAAAGTTGATGCATTCAGTAATCAAGTGAGGACCTGTACCTTGTGCATTATCCATGTGACCAGGTGCATTTGTGCACAATGTAATCGTATAATCTAGCTTACCATATTGGTATTTATAGCAATCAGTAGGTAATCTATGCAGTCATGGAATCACATACCATGCATGTATACAGTTCCTTTAATGAACTAGTACATGGCAAAAAGTAACATTCCACTCTTGATGCTGCATAAGGGTGTTCTGTTTGTGTATAAAGAGCAGTGTTATGTCTCTACCTTAAATGGATATGAAACATGGTTGGCTACATGAGGTTATCGTGTGTGACAACATTTTAAGAGGTATGGATTACACGAGAATGCAGTGTTAATCAATTTGGCAACAGAATTGGCCAGTGAACAGGCTTCAGGTTACGTATTGCCATCAGAGTGGCCAAGGAAGAAAACGCTTTGCACAATTCTACACTTTTTCTCTGAGCCATCACACTGTTCTTGCATATATATGCCGAGAAACCCTTTTCCTCAACATGGTGTTGGGAATGACAGAAGAGACGACAATGAAAGATAACAGAAGAGAACGAAGAGCAGAATTGACTATGTTGAATGCCTACCACTTGAGATGGATGCACGTTGGAAGTTCACCATGTTTTACAATGAATGCTTACATGTAAGTCGTACTGTTATTTTAATAACTGAATGTATTTTCTCCCTCTTTAGTGTTTCATTTTTTTGTTTCCATGTAGGTATTTCCTGAGTAAGCAATAAGGCTGTCACAGTGCAATGGCTAGTCCCTCTAACCTGTAAAATTACTAGAAAGAAAGAAAGGAGTATTATTTATATCATAATTAAACTCAAGATTAAGACACAATTTGTTTTTAAAAGCACTTTATTTTTATTTGACTTTGTATTCAAGGAGACAATGGATTTTTTTTTGTTTGTATGAAATATTCTAACTGCAGTTTTAACAAATCAGCACCCCCCTTGTTTGTTTGAATGTGTATGCTTAAATTTTAAGTTCTACATTTTCAAGCAATTGTACAGAACTGCAGATTAAAGTTTCACAGACACTCACTCTAATAAGTACAGGGAGTCGGCCCTTAGCAGGCAACCTTCAAAGTTAGATGATGTAAAAATTTTGTTCAGTTTGTTTTACAAGGGACTAGCATTCACTGTGGCACCATAGCCTATCTTACCAGTAAGATTTATTACTTGTACGTACTGTGGAATGGCATGTATCTACCTACCTACCCGTACCGTACCTGTGTATCTAGGCTTCGGCTTTGTGACGTTCGCTAGTGAAGATGACGTGGAGAAATTGGTCAAAATGCATTATCTGGACCTGAAGGGGAAATCGGTAGAGTTCTAAGTCATTATCTTAATCTTTCTTCTTTTTTTTTTCTTTGTTCTTGCTGGGTGTGTGAGAGAGTGTTCTTGATATAATACAAACACAAGAACTTTGTCATAGAGCATGGCTACAGATTAAAACTTTTTTTCTTTTTTGTTTAACCACAAGTTTTAAGGATTTCTCAGTTGGTAATAAGGAAAGCATATAAATTCATACATGTTTTCGACTTTGCAAGTTATAGTATTTTTACAGATACAAAAGAAGTAATCATGTGTCGTAATCATTCAAATTAAACATTGAAAGCATTTGATACATAATGATTCCTATCAAAATTATTCTAATTAGATGTGATAACTGTCATGTTGATGTTACATGACAAATCTTCAGAATAAAGAGTGCTTTCCTGTAAGTTGAAGTAAGAGGTATTAAACAAGTGAAATTAAGTATTATTTGATCAACACATCTGAACAAAATTGATGAGTGTGTGTGTGTGTGTGAATGTTTTTGTGTAAAAATTCAATATAAGCTCATTTTCACATTGGGCCGCTAATGTTTTGAATAAGTTAAAGTACTTGGAGCACTACGTAAGCAGGAAATGTACTTTCTATCTGTACACTTACTTTTATTAAGATACTTACAGTGTACTTACAGTGTACATACATGCGTAAGAATATGTACGTACCGTAATTTTTAAGCAGCAAATAGGCTTGCTTTCTATCTTCAGAGTGTAGTCATATTACACATGAGGCTGTTGAATATGAGGTATCTATTAAAACATTGTTTTGAAACGAGTAATTTTATCCACAATGTATTACGTCTTATGCTCCCATTTAGAAATCATCCTTTGACGTTGTGGTATTACAGTAACTTATTGATTCAATGGAATAAGTAAATTTTGTTGTTATATAATGGGTAAGAGTTAAGTATTTAAACAAATTCATGCATATATTGCAAACTTGACAGTGAAAAGTACATGTACAATAATTTGTACTAAGTTATATGCTCAGCATGCTCCAAGTAGTTTAATTTATTTTAGGAGTGTTTGCTTTTTCTCATTTCATCCCAATGGAAACTGTGAAGCTCTGAAGACAAAGTGGAGACAATCTTATTGGAGCCTGTGATTTCACCGATTCTGCATAAGGCTCCTTGTCAAAAGAAAGAAATTCTATCAAAACCGAAAAAGAAAAAAAATGAATATGTCTTCTTGTAACACACCAGACATGTCACTAAAGGCACTTTGGTATCTTTGTGTTTTCAGTGGGCTAATGTTAGCAATCTTCCATTAGTGTGTTGCAGTATGGCTTGAACATATTCACCAAGCTTTACCTCTCCTGACAGTGCACAGAGTTTTACAACAACCTTTATCTTTGCCAAGTTTTTTTGCTGTTGATAAGCTTGAAATTGTTACCCCAAGCAAAGTGATGTGCATATTGGATTGCAAAGCTTTGTAGCAGAGCTTCACAGTGCAAAACTAGATGATATTTTGTAACCATCTGAGCAATCATTGCACATTGAATCAAGTACTTACTAACCACTCTTTCTGTCCTTTCAGTAATCATATTATTTCCAAATCCTTAACACAGCAATTAAATGAGTGTGTTTTTTATTCATAATTCATTCTCAAATAAATGTAGTATCAATTAAAACAAAATCTAGGTAAGTACAGGGTAACGTGACATAAACTAGTCAGTAACAGATTAAAATGTTGTTGAATTGGAGTTTAAAAGGTGTTCAGTTCATGAATTGTACTGGAAATCATTTAAATATATTTGACATTACATATTACCCTTTGTTTTTTGTTTTCCATGTTCCAGAGTGAATGGAATTGACATTTAAAATTATTACTTAAAACTGTTTTGTTTTCTATGTTACATATAACATGTCTTTAATTCTGCCTTCCAATATTCTTACTGATCTCTGAAAATCTCTCTGGCAATGACTTACAATGTATCTTCAGTATCCAGGATGATACTTTGGCACCCGTTTCTGCATTCGAACAGTTTCAAGAATATCTGTTTCTTAATATAATGCTACATTTGAAAATGTCCTGTCATTACACAGCAAGTGAAGCTGAATGTATTTAAGTAATTCTTGTAGCTCCTTGCATTTGGTGGCATTTGATGCCTAAATAAATTTGTCAGACCAATCATTAAACAGTATTTCCCATCTTCCTAGCAGCACAAGTGTTATTTCATAAATATAAAATTCATCAATGTAAGGAGAGCATGCCATTTCCTATATGATTGATTTCAGCTTATACTATCCCTGGTGTATAATAATTTAATTTAATTTAAAGTATTTTATTTCCTCTCAAAAAAAAAAATGATAAAATGAATGTTGGTATATATGAACAAAATACTTGTGCACAAAAACGTCTGTCTTGTTAATATGAGTGTAGACTGCTGGTGTGCTTACTTCTTGTTTTGATTCTCGATCCTGTGCAGATGGAAATCAAGAAAGCCATGCCAAAGATGAATCGCGGCTTTGGGGGACCCCCAGGGCAAGGCCAGATGGGCGGTCCAATGGGGGGCTTTGGCCCAGGAGGAGGCTGGAACAACCAGGGTGGCCAGCCCGGCTTCAACGATGGCATGGGAGGCTACAATAACCAGTGGAACATGGGTCAGCCCATGGGTGAGGATTATGGTTTGCTGTGCAAATATTAATAGAACCTGTGGCTTAATACTTTGATGATTTGTTTGTTTGTTTGTCTGTGTTTGTGTGTGGGTATGTTTGTGTGTCTTTAATTGTGTGAATGTGAGTGTGTCTGTATTTTTAACAGTAACAAAATATGTGTAACCAATGTGTGAATGATAGACATCCAGTGTGGTAGCACTTGGCTAGCCTTGGCAAGCCTTGGCAATGGTCAACTTTGAAAGACCAAGCACAAAGTTGGGGGTAATGACGTTTGTTTGCAGAGTGGTACACTGTAAAACCAGAAATTTTAAGTGCACAAAACTTTTGCAAATTTTGCATGGAGCCAAGATTCACAAAGGTAAAATGAATGTGAAAGTGTTTTTTTTTTTTTCTCTCTCTCTCTCTCTCTCTCTCTATCTTTTTCTGCACAAGGCATTGAATGCCAGTGGCAGTTTGTGATTTCATGCTGTGAATAATTCTGGTTTTACAGTACCTACTTGCTAACTTTTAGTTTCTGCATGCAGTGACAGAGATCTAGCACTAAAACACTGAGTATGAAAAACCTGTCAATGAGTAGGGCTCATGTGTTGTTGATGATCCTACATATTTGATGTCACAATTAACCTCATTTGGGACCAAGCACTGACTAACTTGTTTTGGTCGTTGTAACATGCAATGGGTATGTGAAATGAAAGAGATGAAAATGGGCTGTACATTGTATGTATTGAAATTCTCTCATTTCCATACATGTAATTTTCAAAGGGCAATTTGGCCAAGGTGGAGGTCAGTTTGGCGGGCAGGGTGGCAGCCAGTATGGCGGGCAAGGTGGTTTCCAGCAGCGAGGGCCACCCCAGCAGAACCAGCAGGGGGGCTATGGCCAGAACTACAACAATGGCTACCGCCAGCAGCAGCAGCAGGGAGGATACGGCCAGCAAGGCTATAGCCAGGGCCAGCAGAGCTATGGTAAGCCATCAGCCACAAAAGTCAGTTGTCCACTGTCCAACTGAACTGGAAGAATGTTCCAGGGCATGTAAATGTACATTGTATACATGTGGATTCTGTATTTTGATTAAACAGTGCGCCCACATTCCTTAGCATGACTGCAGTTTGTACTCTGTGCTTGTTGCCCCCTTCTCCAGAGTGTGGAAGTTAGTGTATAAAAGGGCACACATCTGCTTTTGTTGAAGGAAATGGTAAATGTGCCTATTGGATCTGCCACAAGAAACTGACAAGTTTTTCACATGTAGTCGTCTACCTGGTGACCACACGAAGAATGTAGCTAGATTATAACTGGCCCACATGTAATTATGATACGAATGAAGAGAAAACTGTGTGTGCTTGTTTTTGTGTGCCCATGCATGTTAAAGGCTGATCGTAACGCTAAAGTGCATGCATGAATACTCATGTCGAGACAGTGATATCTTGTAGCATTGGGGGAGGGGGGAGGCAGGCAAAATATATTTTCTCCACACAATGGTATCAGAAGAGTTTTTGATGTATCATGGGAAAAGCTTTCTCTTACCAATGCATCTGGACCTTTTGCCCCACTAGGTGTGAACAAGGTGGCAGTTCATTTATTGTTTGTTAGTTTTATGTACTTTTAGTAAGATATTTTCTTGGAAATACATGTATATAACAGTGCTTCCTTGTTTTCATTGTCTGAAGTGAATGTAGAATATTGCCTGCTAAGTCAAGACAGTAAATTTGCATGTGGTTTGAAAATGGCCAGTTGCGAGCATGGTCATGGATGTGGCACTACATGTAGCTTGATTTTTAGTTGTAGGATATATTGTAATATGTTGCAAAGAAAGACTTCTGTGTTTGAAAAGTTGGAGATGCTGTCTGTGACTGTACAAGTGTGTCACCCAACACCAATGTCTGTACCTTGCAGGAAAGCCCAGTGCAGCTGGTGATGGAGGCAAAAGCTCTCGCTATGGTAACCAGAGTTTGATGGTAGACAGAGCCTTACTCAGACAGCCAGTGTCATTTGAGGGGGGAAAAAAGCCAGTTCGTAGTCGCAACAATATACCCACAACCAGACAAGGATTACTAGAAACAAAATAACTGTCGATTGCTTTGATGGAAATTATAAATGTCAAATTTAACTGTCATTGCATGTGCTTGAATCACACTTGTCTAAAAGATATGCTAGAATTTTAATTAAATGACCTGCGTAGCTTCAGAAAGAACTTTTCATTATCTCATGATAATGAGGATAGTCTTTCAGTCTGCTTTTATGTGTGTGAGAAGAAAATGCTTTTCCAACTACAATCTGGCTTTCATGACATACCGTGGGTGGTTTTTACTGAGAAAAAAAAAAAAAAAAAACAAGTGAAAGCAATGTAACAGAAGAATGGAGAGAGTGAAATAAAAGGGAAATGGACTTGTCTTACTATGCACATCCTCCAAGGAAACATTTCCATGGCAGTGTTTTCCGGTTGTTGCTGTGGGAGGATGTCATTCACTGTGTTAAATCTGTCCCGTTCCTTTCATATATCTCCTGATTGCCACCTCAATCATATTAAAAAAAAAGCAGTATGTTACAAGTGTAGTTCACAGCTTCATATATGATCTGCTCCATGAATGTTGTGTGGATTGATATGCTCGTGTGAATCTTAAGGTGAATTACAGTTTCATAATTAAACCAGTCAGACTCATTTCTGTTGAATTTGGAATAATTTAGATCACGATTCATCCATGTACAGTTTTTATTTGCCAAGGTTATCTCATAAGAGAAAAAAAAACTATGTTTTAGTATGTCATCACAAACTTAATACTCTATTAGAAATAAGGCATGAAAAGGGATTCCTACTGACCATTCTTGTTATAGGACTATTTCAGTCATTACTATTCAAGTAAAATGAACAATATCACAAAGCTGTCTGAGAAGGCCCAGTATTGTATCATCATCATTTTTATTTCATTGAAGGTTACTCCATACATATCCCGACTAATCTCCCATTGTTTTGTCGTGATTACACCATTGTTGAACTAACACCTTCACTTTTGGGCGGGGTTTTCTTTTGAGTTGTTGTTGTTGTTTTTTTCTTTCATTTTGAATTACTAGTATCCTGCAGTAGCAGGACATGTACAACCTGTAGCTACTAGTATGTTGATCTAGCATGATTTGCAGTCATTCTGTACTCCACAGGCCCTCTTCACTGCCATGGAGTTTTCTTCTAATACTAGTATTGCATGCTTTGGCCGTGTTGCTTCTGATCATAGTTTTATCTTCACGATTGGCACTGTTTTTGTATGACAACTGATTCGATGAGAAATCCGTTTATGTATATTCTTCTTTTTTTCTTAGTGCTCCACTCAAAGGATTTGCTTCATATCTGTAGTCCATGAAGGAAATATATTGTGGACCAACAAACTAATATAAAACGATCGATTTGCTGATTTTGCGGGATGTAAAACCAAATTATTACAGTCATGTTGTTCTTTCTTAACAACAAAAAGTGCTGAGAATTCACTCCTGTGGTCACACAAGAGGTTAACTTCAGAAGATCAGGAAAATTTGATACCTTGCCATTCCATTCATATCAAAACTGAATTATCCAGCCCATGTGGGTAGACATACACTGTAAATACATGCAATTCCATTCATATCAAAACTGAATTATCAAGCCCATGTGGGTAGACATACACTGTAAATACATGCATTTGTAAGCATGGAGCACTCTCACTTTACCATGAAAATAGTGATAATAATGATTGTACAGTAATGACAATAATTGTACGGTCTTACTGTATTTATTTGGAGGAGCTTCTCCATTATAAGCACTAGTCTTAGAATAAGGCTCCATACATTATTGTGTACGCCAGCATTTCCAGTGTGTTTTTGAATTCCTAAATTGTCACATTTGGTCTTTGAAATCTAACTTGCATTTGTGATTATTGTGAAGATTAAATATTAAGATGCGAATTTGTAAGGACATTCCAAACAACTTGTGGGCAATTTCCTGTTTTTATTAGAATCCACTACTGTTGTTTGTTTTTCCAGACAAAATAAGCATGGGGTAGGCTTATTCCCTTATAAAATGGAACACAGACTGCCCATAATAACAATTGATAACATTCAGCCATTCTTGTTTTCACTTTATGATAAAGTCTGAGGTGCAGTCAGACTGCATTGCTTCAGACTGCATTGTCTCCATTCCATGCTCAGAAGAGTTTTTTGATTTGAACATGAAGAAAAAAAAGGGGGGGGGGGGCAAATACGCACTAGTTTCTGCTCAGTACGTATTAGAATTGCCATTGATCAGAGATATGGTGGAAGGCCTGCAGCAACTTTGTTCATACTTGTTCTTGTTATTGCTTCCACAGGGACCCAGGGCTATGGAAGCTACGGGAACTATGGCCAGGGACAACAGGATCCGTATGGACAGCAAAGTCAGCAGCAACAGTATGGTAACCCTGGTGAGTGACCAATGGCAGGCCATGCCTGCTTTCGTGTCTTTGTTCAGTGTGTGTTAATGTCAGTGTGTGGTGTTTGTGTGTGTGTTTATGTAATTGTGTGTTTAGTGGTATGCTATGTGTGTGTGTGTGTGTGTGTGTGTGTGTTTGTTTTTGTAACTATTTGACTAGTCACATGCATGTGTGCACTTGTGTGTATGTATTTGTTGATGTTTGGTGTGTGTCTGCATGACTGTGTGTGTTTGTGTGTAATTGTGATTGGTTGTATATGTGTGTGTGTGTGTTCACTGTGTGATTTGTGTGGTGTGTGTGTGTGTGCATGTATGTTTAATTTTGTGGTTTGTGGATGTGAGTGTGCATTAGGTTTTGTTTAATGTGTGGTTTATGGATGTGTCTGTATTTGTGTGCATGTGAGAGTGCATTTGTATAGGTGTCTTCATTCTCTTGTGAATGTCAACAACAAAGTTACTGTTTGCAACTGTTTGAGGATAGTGAGTTTATTAGCTCACCTGAGCCAAAGGCTCAAGTGAGCTATTGCGATCGCCCTTCGTCCGGCGTCCGTCGTGCGTCGTGCGTCGTCCGTCGTCCGTCGTGCGTAAACTTTTTACATATTCATCTTCTTCTTAAAAACCCCCAAGATCGATTTTCATCAAACTTGGCAGGTAGCATCCCTAGGGGGTTAGGAACTCAATTTGTTAAAATGGGCACCATGCCCCACCCAGGGGGCCCCCAGGGGGGCCCAAACCCCCCAAAATTAAGGAATCTGTTAAAATCTTCTTCTCTAGAACCAGAAGTGATAGAGCTAAGTTAATACAATGAGTTTGTACATTGATGACTGTAGTTTCAAGTTTGTTCATGGCAGAATCAGGGGTGCATCCCTTGGGACCCAGGGGAGGGGGGGGTGGGGAGGGGTCCTAATGGGGCCTAAATTGTACATTTTCATCTTCTTCTTGAGAACCCCATGACCAATTTTCACCAAACTTGGCAGGTAGCATCCCTAGGGGGTTAGGATCTGAATTTGTTAAAATGGGCACCATGCCCCACCCAGGGGCCCCCAGGGGGGCCCAAACCCCCCAAAATGAAGGAATCTTTAAAAATCTTCTCTACAATCAGAAGTTATAGCGCTAAGATAATACTATGAGTGAGTACATTAATGACTGTAGTTTCAAGTTTGTTCATAGCAGGTCCAGGTGTGTCCCTCTTGGGGGCAGGGGGGGGGGGGGGGGGGGGGTTGGGAAGGTCCAAATGGGGGCCTGAATTGTACATTTTCATCTTCTTCCTGAAAACCTCATGATGGATTTTTGTCAAACTTGGCAGGTAGCATCCCTAGGGGGTCAGGATCTCAATTTATCAAAATGGGCACCATGCCCCACCCAGAGGGCCCCAGGGGGCCCCAATCTCCCCAAATTAAGGAATCTTAAAAAATTTGGGCCCTTATTATACATTTTCATCTTCTACTTGAGAATGCCTGGTCAAATTTTAGTAGAGCTGTGAATAATTTAGATTAGTGACTGCGTGAAAGGTGAACTTGCGATACTCAGGTGAGCGCTAGACCCGTGGGTCTCTTGTTTAGTATGCAATCAACAATAGCAAGCTTTATGGGGGGAGGGGCTGGATAACCTAGTAAGTTCCCTAAGGCTTGCAAAGGGATTGAAGCACAATCCCCCCCCCCCAAAAAAAAACAAAAACAAAAACAAAAACAAAACAAAACAAAACAAACCCCCCAAAACCAAACCCCCCAAAACCAACCCCCCCCCCCAAAAAAAAAACCAAACAAACAAACATACAAACAAACAAACAAACAAATAAAACACAAAAGCACAAAAAAAGAACCCAAAACCCCAGTAATAATAATAACAATAACAACACAAACCAAATATGCAGGAATTTGTGATTCAGTTCAAGTGATTGAAATATGGCACCAAGGAGAAAAGTGACTTGCATTCTTGCATTTGTGATGAAATCCAGGCCAACATTTTCTTGTTAGTGGAACAAGAAATCATGAAAAATGTGATTGCTCATTCAAGCCCAAAATATGAAAGATGAGGGACCTTATCTCCTGTTTGGAATTTAAATGCATATAACTATTTTTCTAGTTAAACAGTAGTATCTGGACAGTAGTACTAGTACCAAAGGAATGCAGCCCAAGTTTTCCATCCTGTAAGGACTTAATTTAGGGAGCGACAAACCTACTTCCTCATTGCCTGGAGCAACGAACACTCACTGTTGTGCGAGTATTGTAGATTCAATCTATGCCCATTTGGCATTTGCCTGCACAAGGTTTTGGACCCTTGCCCTGATGCCTGTTCAGGCAAGTGGGAGATATACAGTGCACTTTCATTATAACGAACATGGTTATAATGGAATTCTGGGTACCACAACAAAATAAAAATTCAGGCCACAATGTTATCGGCTCTGTGTATTTTTATTGTATGTTTGTTCGGTTATAATGAAATTTCGATAAAACAAAAGAAAACTGCTGGTCTCAAGGACTTCGTTGTAACGGGAGTCCACTGTACTGTTTGTAGTGCCCAAGATGATGTACATGTACATCTAGTAAAACTGAGTCAGTGTAGTCAATGATGAATTTGCGATTAGACTGAAGCAACCACTTTTGTTCCACGTCTTTGTCGTAGGTTCCATGGGTAACTATCCCCAGGAGGCTTCAACCTATGGGCCGCAACGCGTGAACTACAACCAGCAGGGCTACAATCAAGGTCAGTTCCTCTTTTGATTTATCTGTTTTTTTTCTTCTTCATGTGCTCCAGTGCTGCCAGTGGCACCATACTTTCACCAATTCTCTGTGCTCCAGTGCTGCCAGTGGCACCATTCTTTCACCAATTCTCTATGCTCCAGTGGTGCCAGTGGCACCATTCTCTCACCAATTCTCTGTGCTCCAGTGGTGCCAGTGGCACCATTCTTTCACCAATTCTCTGTGCTCCCGTGGTGCCAGTGGCACCATTCTTTCACCAATTTTCTGTGCTCCAGTGGTGCCAGTGGGCACCATTCTTTCACCAATTTTTCTGTACTCCAGTGGTGCCAGTGGCACCATTCTCTCACCAATTCTCTGTGCTCCAGTGGTGCCAGTGGCACCATTCTTTCACCAATTCTCTGTGCTCCCGTGGTGCCAGTGGCACCATTCTTTCACCAATTTTCTGTGCTCCAGTGGTGCCAGTGGGCACCATTCTTTCACCAATTTTTCTGTGCTCCAGTGGTGCCAGTGGCACCATTCTCTCACCAATTCTCTGTGCTCCAGTGGTGCCAGTGGCACCATTCTTTCACCAATTTTTCTGTGCTCCAGTGGTGCCAGTGGCACCATTCTCTCACCAATTCTCTGTGCTCCAGTGGTGCCAGTGGCACCATTCTTTCACCAATTCTCTGTGCTCCAGTGGTGCCAGTGGCACCATTCCCTCACCAATTCTCTGTGCTCCACCAGTGGTGCCAGTGGCACCATTCTCTCACCAATTCTCTGTGCTCCAGTGGCTCATGTGTTTTGAGATACAGTAACCAAATATGACAGTGTATGTTGACTTTATACTTGTTAAGTTCTGCAGAGCAAAAAGCTCAGTGAGATATCTTCATTGAATTTTCATCCTCTGTCTATTGTGTGTGGTCTGTTGTTCATCATACTTGGGTAAACTTTTACTCATATTTGCTTTTGTCTTATAATGCCTGTGCTCCGATTATAACAAAACAATAGAGGAACTATTTTAGGGTAGGGGATTCAAAATTGTTTATCTGCTTCAGGTAGCCCCCATGGGGGTACATGATTGTGCCCTAAAGCCCCAAAATGTTTTAATTTCGGAGATTTTATTTTCCAGATCCAGAAGTAGTACAACCAAGTCATATCGCAGTTAGATACTCGTAGAGGTGAGAAAATAAGATTATCATATAGACTTAGGGGCATAGGTTTTTCAAAATGGATGCTTACAGGATTTAACATGTTTAGGTAGACCCAGGGATTAGAACTGACATTTTCATCTCCCCCTCTTAAAATGCATGATAAGATTTTCACCAAACTTGGCAAGATTCATTCCTAGGGGTAAGGGAAACAAGGGAATTCAGCTTCTTCAGGTGGCACCGTGAGGGTCAAGGGGCAGGGCACCAGGGGCAGTGCACCAGTGACAAATTTGTGTCAATTCAAATATAATATTTCTTCTTTTTTTCCCCGTGCCCATCCCCTTTTTTGTTTTGTTGTTGCTGTTTTGTTTTTGGTTTTGCGTGTGTGTGTGTGTTTGTTTGTTTTTTAAAGAGGGGTTTGGGAGGGATCCAGGAGACACAGCAAAGTTTACTGGGTCTAGGTGACTGCCAAAAGTGTCAAGTTGTTCATAAGAGTGGTAGTGACCCCCACGGAGGGAACAGTGTTTTTGAGATGGCAAACTACTGAAAAGCAGAGGAGAAAAAAAGAATATGACAAGAAATGATCTACAGTATGTGATTATGGCTCAGAAGGCATCATCCTGGGTTGGTAATTGATTTGATTTGTGCAGCATATGTCCTACATTGTGGCCCAGAAGCAAGGCCTAGTGAAATGTCTCAGAGGTCCCAACCACTGATATTAGGTAACATCTTCTCAAGATTTTGACAAGGCATCACATCTAGGGTCATTTTCCATGTCGCATATCGTCTCAGATGAAACAATCCTTTCTCATACTGAATTTCCAATTTCAGGAAATAAAGTCATCAAGAATTTGATGGCCCATTTGTTTCTTTGGATGAACTTAATGTCAGGTGGAATAATTTTATGGTGTTTTATGTGTTTGTTTTTGTCGACAGCAGGAGGGTTTGGTGGTGACATGTCCGGCCACCAGTACAACCAGGCCGCCCAGCAACAACCCCAGCAGCAACCACAGCAACAACAGCAGCAAAGCTACGGACAGGCAGATGGGAGCCAGGACATGTACGGCGGCAACAACTATGGCAGAGGCAACATGGGCAACTCGCAGTCGCAGGCATTCCATCCGTACCGGCGGTTTGGGGGCAGCCAAGTTCAGTAATCACCCTCTTTGAGTCGGGACCAGAGATAATCAATACCTAATGAAATTAGATAAGAGTAATGCTAATGAGAGGATTTTTTCCAAAATTTAACCCCCTCCCCTTTCCTTCTTTAAGTAGGGTAAACTTTGCCAATTTTCTGATTTGGCTCCCTTTTTTTTTTTTTTTTTTTTTAGCCAGATAAATGGTGACAAAATATGCATTGATTCATAGAAAAAAGTTTTATTCACACACCATTGTGCTTGGTGTTAGGCCAACCTTATTCATTTTCTTTATAAAGGAGACCATCATAAAGAGATGTAGACAAATTATGTCCTGTCATTGATATGTATTTAAGTTTAGTGCCATTACTTTCAAACAGATACTTATGTGGTCCCAATCATGTCAACTTGCCCCTCTTTTCATTGCACATTTTTACCTTTATGACTATATTTCTCAGCTACATTTGTTTCTCTGTTTTGATCCTTAGCAGGTAGTGAATGTGATGCAGACTTGTGTAATTTCTCCCTTTCCATATCTCACTGTATGGTTTGTTTAGAAGAAGTGGGTATAATATACATGATTACTTTGCTTCAGGTCGTTTAGTATATCATCATGCTGCCCTGGTATGTTTACTTGGTTAAAGTGATTCGAATCAAAGCACATTTATATTACATGTACTGTGAACAGATTGGAACTTGAGTCAATTCTTAGTTCCTTCAGTCCTGTAAGGATATTTGTTCTTCCACAAACTGACTTTTTTGTTCCTCCCATGTGCAATGAATGACACATATTTGAATAGTGTTGCATATAAAGATACCATCTTGTTTTGTTTTTGGCTATGATTGTTAATATTTTTCTTTATTTTTTCAGTGGAATTCCAGTGCTGGTATACATGCTGTGCTGGTGCTCATTTATACAATTTCAATTTCATGTTGTGGGAATATTGAGACTGTTAAGAATGTTTAATCTTATCGTGTACAAGATAGTGACGTACAGTTTACAAACAATAGCGTACATCTACAGTGCTGGATATAATACGTTCTATCTGCCAAGAGAGATTTCCTATCCATTTCATATTTATAGTGACCTCTGAAATGGGGTCAAAGAACAGCAGGAGACATCACTTGAAACCTCTCTTGCCACTTTTATGTGTGTGAGATTAGAATATTTCATGTTAGATGCCATAACTGCTCATATAAAAGTAAACACAATTTAAGCCAAAGTATTTGTATTTTTTTTTTTATTATTGCCTGTTAAGTACACAATATTTAATGGTATGTGAACGTGATAACAAAATGGTATTTCGAGAATGCATGTAAATAGTTCCAACAGCATTTGCATGTATGTGTAGCATAAACCATAAAAATGGCTTTAGCAGCATGACTTGATCCAGCTGAATGTACATTTTTTTTTTATCATGTTACCTCAGCATGCTCAACACAATTTCCGCATCATTCAAAAGTTGATCTTATTTATGTCGAAGAAAGTATATACGATGTTCTTGTACATAAAAATATCTAGTGGTATTTTGGATATGGACTTATTTTAGTTATCTACAATTAATTGATATGAGCCGTATTTCTCTGGGGAAATGAAATTCCTCTTCAGTTGATGTTTGAGGCTGATGAAATTCAGCATTGTTGATAAAGTACTGTCATTTTTATATAAACTCTGAGGCATAACTGTTCTGTCATATGATAAATACAAAACCATGCGCTGTGTAAACTTGAAAATTCAGATACATTTGATGGACGTTCTCTTTGTGCCTGATAACCGACGTTTGTACAATCATTACAGCATTGTATCTTGTATTCAGTTAGCAGCAACCTGGGCAGGGCAGTGTGTCTCTGACTAAAAGGCAGCTAGTTATGTTCATTTTACTGATTGCCTTAAACATTCACATCCGATTAATTGTTACTGTTCACTTTTTCGAAGGAGACCCATTAAATTTCCATGTTTTTAAAGTTGCGACCAAAATTTGTGAAGTTGGCTCCTTGCTGTGGCACTTTTTGGAGTTTTGACTGCTGGGCTTGTAGATGCATGGTGTGGTGGTGTGTACCATTTTTTTTAATCTGCAAAAACCCACAGGCCCACTCAACTAGGACTGCAGACAGTATCAAGACTGCCGCAGACTTCAGTCAAATGCAGGCTTACAGAATATGTTGACCACTTTACGTAGTGGCCCATTCAGACAAGTTTGGAAAGATACCAAGTACTGTACTTAGTACAGTGCACTCTTGTTGTATAGAACATGGTTATAACGAAATTCTGGTTACAACGAAGTAAAAATTCAGGCCAAAGCATTATCAGCTCTATGTATTTTTATTGTTTATTTGTTTGTTTATAACAGAATTTCGATATAAATGTAACTGCCAGTCCTGAGGACTTCGTTATAATGGGAGTCCACTGTATATTGCAAGCAGGCAATTTACGTCAATCTACATACACTTGAAAGAAATACATGTATATCGTACATTGTGGTCAGTCACATACATTTCTTTCATACATTAAGACAAGGCAGTGATGTCATTGCTACATGAATTTACAATTGCTCTGTCAATTGAAAGTACATGTACATGTACATTGTAAAACTGCATGTAATTCTCCCACACTCTTCTCTTACCCACGATGGTTGTAACCGCATAGCATAAAAAACATTACATGCAACTTATTTCAATAATCACATTCCAATAATCGAGCTTCACAATTCTTTATACAAACTCAAACAAACCAAAAATACTACATGTATGTACATACAACACATTGCCACTATGGACTAATTTCATGGTCAATGCACACATAACAAAGACATTGCACAGTGAAAATTCATCAGGAAATGTAAGTTGGAGAAAAAAAATAGACTTCGGTGGATGTCGAATTTCGCGTAAATCACAGTCCAATGTAATTGAACTTCACGATCCTTTATACAGTTGTACAAACTCAAAACAAAAATACAGTGTACTACACTGTACATACAATACGTCGCCACCATGAACTATAATTTCATGGTCAATGCACACATGTCATAAAAAGACAATGCATAATGAAAATTCATCAGGAAATGTAAGTCGAAAAAAAGAACTTCGCGGATATCGAATTCTGCGTAAATCACAGTCCAATAATTGAGCTTCGCGAAGTCGAAAATGGGCTTCCGCGGGTGTGAAAAATTCTCCGTCAGTCCCAACAGATTCGACATAGGCGAGTGGGGGGCGCTGTGGCATAGTGGGGAAGACTCCCGACTCGATCGGAGGTCCCGAGTTCGAGTCCCGCCCAGTGCTCACGTCCTTGGACAAGATGTTTTTAATATCTATCATGCCCTCTCGACCCAGGTGTACCTGGCAACGCCAGGGTGATAATAATGGCAGGACCCTCGGGTAGAGCAGTGGCAACACTGAAGAGGTTACCTTGGTACTAGTAAGTAAGACATCGTTATTATTGCAAATACTGATTGACAAATTGCCCTACATCGACGTAAATAAGCACCGGATTGATCAGTGTCTAAAGGGCTTTTTACACTTGTAAATTTTTGCTTAGCCCCGGATCAACGGTGGGGCTAAGGAGGGGGGGGGGGGGGGGGGGGGGCTTAGCCCACTTTCTGTTTACACTCGTTTTTGCCGAAGTGGGCTAGCCCCACCGATAGTACGGTACTATCTGGCCCTGCAAAATAGCAGGGGTTAGCACCGCAATTGCGGTGCCAAGCAAGTGAGTGTAAACAGAACGAAAAAATAATCCTGGGCTAAGCGACGGAGACGAAGTCCGACCCTCACTGACCAATCAGAAAAGAGGTAATCAAGTGCTGCGTGATCAAGTAATCAAGTGCTGCGTGCGTGTACGTGTACAGTACACAGCGTAATTATGAATATTCATGTGGTTTGGAAAGTCCGGGGCTAAGAAATACGAGTGTAAAAAGGTCAGTTTTCTCCTTAGCCCCGGACAAGAGATAGTACGGGACTAATTGGCGAGTGTAAAAAGCTGAAAAAATTGGTACGGGACTAACGATAGTCCTGGGTCAGAGAAAGTCCGGGGTTAAGAAACGCAAGTGTAAAAAGCCCTTTAGCACAGTAGCCATGATAAAAAATCATGGACGTACAAATTTGTATTTACGTCGATGTAGGGCAATTTATCAATCAGTTGCAATGAAAACACCTCGACGGAAGAATTTCATGAATTTGAATTATCACGCAGTACCCGCTGCATGCTCTAAGGATTAGAACCGACACTTCCTGTCGGGCGAAAGCTCGGTGGTCTCGTGGAGATGACGCCTGTCCGGTGATCAGGAGGTCGTAGGTTCAAATCCTGCTCGAGTATGTACGCCCATGATTTTATATCACGGCTACTACTAAAACACTGATCAATTCAGTGCTTATTTACGTCGATGTAGGGCAATTAGTCAATCAGTTGCAATGAAAACACCTCGACGGAAGAATTTCATGAATTTGAATCGTTATTATCGTTGTAATATTGTATTATTATTAACTGTACAGCTGTAGATTGTAATATTTTTGTCAATCTGCAAGTGTAGCCCCATTATCTCTTACAAAGTCACTGCCAAGGTAGTAGAAGATATAGAGCATACAGAACATATATACAGTATATATATATATATATATTTAAATTTTATCCCCCCCCCCCAAAAAAAAAAAAGTAAGTAGAAATTTGTGTGCAATCAAAAGGAATAATTTAGCGAGGCCGAGGCATAATCACGTCATCTTATTTGCATACAGTGCATGTGATTTTGAACAATACAGCTATCACTGATTTTCGAAAACATGAGAGACCATAATGATTCCATTAAAATACCGTTGGTCTACTTATTCTAAGGAACGTGACACTTTTCTTTATTTGATTTTATTGAACTGAAGCAGACCTTTGAACATGGGATCAGTGTTCTAAATTTCAAGATGTCTTTAGCTTTCGGTAGCTCTTCTTTAAAGCACCTGAGGTTTCGGTAGCAACGAGAGGAATGGGCTGAAGAGATCAAATAACCCATTAATTGAAGACAACTCACAGTCCATTCGCTTATACCGCACAATGTATATTCAAATCTGGATGTCATTTTCTTCTGAAAAAAAAAAAATGTAACAAGCAAGACATCCTTCGTATTTCAAAGTGTGGAATCTTAGTTACCACGTGTTACTGAATAGTTGCTGTAAAGGGTAAGAAATTGGCAGTTGTTCAAAAGATCAAAACCAACAAACGAGTACATGACACATTGTAAAGGGGAAGGGGATTTTACCTTACTTTTGTGTGCGTTAGAATTTCCTAAAGTACGTCGTGTACTGTATAATTATCTATCAGACTTATTCAAATCCGAAGCCGTAATTGGCAATTTGAAACGTATGCACTATTAAAACAGTCGAGCAAACTTTCTTTTACGTGATTCTTATCTGATTTTGTTATTAAAGTCATCAAAGGGTATCCGTGAAGTCATGTAAACTTTGTAACTTATAAAACCTTATACAGTGTACATGTGTTAAAATATGATTAGATAACTATGTTATATGAAAGAAGCATCACACACGCACACACTCTTTCAAACTTCAAGAAAATACACTGTAAATCAATTTTAGGATCTCGGTCTACACTCACAGATGTCAATACCTTTTCACGAAGAGACTTGCAGTAGGCCCTATAAAGGCCGAATGACAGTAATTGACGCGATCTAATGAAACAACTGAATTAATTTCGTTGCGGAGCTGGTTTACTCTCTAAAAAATTTCGAGTGAATAATTCACTCCTCGGAAGGAGTGAATAAAATTTCACTCAATTAAGAGTGACTTTCACTCGTTTTCGAGTGAATTTCACTCTTGTAACGAGTGAAATTTGTGTGAAACCCATTCGCCGAGTGAATTCCGAGTGAAAATTAAGCCGAGTGAATTCCGAGTGAATACATAATTAAACGCATTTGGCTAGGCCAATAGAAATTGAGAATTCCCCTGTCATGTGTTTACTCTAAGCCAATCACCAGCCGCAATTTCCCCTGGCTTGGGCGCGGGCAGGTTTACCTGAAGAGCGACGCGTCGCCTGTGCGTGGACTGTGACTAGTGTGTGCAATTGCGTGCTGTGTGCTAGCTGTGCGTGTATTATTCATAGGATCACAGATTTACGTGCGTGTAAGTGCAATCGTGAGAATCTGAGCCTGGATGTCGTGATGAACGGGAGAAAATGTCTGTCTTCATTTTTGAAGGTAAGCAAACCATATAGATTGATCTAATTACACCTCTCCGTAAACGACCATTTATGTAAGTTACCTTTAGGGTTTCTATACAAATAACCCCGGGCCCGTACTGGCGCTCCTTCGAACAATTAATGTACAATGGTTTGTACACAGTTAGCTATATGGGGCTGGGGGTTGGACAACTCGATCGCGGGATAAGTCGTCCCTGGACAACTCGTCCCTACCCCTGGACAGCTCGACCGGGTCGAGTTGTCCAGGGGCGGGTTTGCGATTGGACAACTCGACCCAACTTTATTTGTGCCTGATTTTTACAGAATGGAACACATTTTTGTCATAATATTGACATAGGTTAGTGGAATGATGTATGAAAAAAATGTTTTATCGCATTTTAAGGCAATTCCTGTTTATTTTCTGATGCTGCGAAGCAATATTTAACGGTATCTTGTCTGCTCTGAGAGTCTCGGTGACCGGGCTTTTTCTTGTGACGAAAGTTTGCATGGTAAGGTGAAATTTGTTGAGAAAATTCCATTAAATGCTTAACACCAGCAATAAAATATGGTATTTTACATAGGTACATGTGTTTTCTATCCTCGGTGATATTTTCAAGGGCAGAGGAATCGTTTTAGTATGAAAAATGAAACAAATGTCTACAGTATCAGAGTATGTCGAATCGTCTTCGTTCGTACTTGTTCGGTTTCCATATCGCGGGACGCGCGCCGCGCTGCTAGCTGATGAGAGGCTCGGCTGGGCGTGGCGCTCGCCCACTGGCCACCGGACCCCCTCTACTCTCTCACGTGCACCGATACCAGCACAACTTGTGACGACAGCCTGTTTGGTAAAGGTGAAATTTGTTGAGAAATTTCCTTTAGATGTGAATAACCAACAATGAAATATAGTATTTCATATAAGTACATGTATTTTCTATCCTTGGTGACATTTTTATGGGCAAATGAATCATTTCAGTAAGAAAAATGAAACAAATCCTATGTCGAATCGTCTTCGTTCGGTTTCCACACCGCGGCACGCTGCTCTCGAGAGTGGCGCACGCAACCACCGATACCGGCCCGCGGGCCCCCCGGGCTGTAGGGCTGGCAGTCGTGCAGCTCGATGGGTGGAGCGAGCTGTGTCGCTGCGTAGCTACGAAGTCGACCGTGATCTTTTCTTCGACATTTGAACTAAATTGCAGTCAATGAAACTATTTCATACCTTTCTTTTAACTTTGAACGATGTTATACTGACTAAATGGTTTGAAAAGTGTCTGAACTTTCACCGGCACTGTATTGATTCGTAAAAGTCATCAACAACATGACAACCAGTCTTATCATGTAGCCCAAATTCTCCGCACTACCACTGCCATACGCTACCCACAAGCTATGGAGAACCTGAATCCAGACAGTACTGTGGGGACCAGTACTGTGGGGACTGTACTGTCAACAAATAATGGGGGAAAAAGGATGGTGACAACAAAGGAAATAACATTTTTCACTCTTTTCTTTTACTTTTTTTTTTGGTGGTTTGTTTATTTCTGTTTTTGCCAAAAAAGGAGAGTTGTTCTGCATGTCCTGCATTCATTAAAAAAAAAGGAAAAAAGAAAAGAAAAGGGTGTACATGAGGTACTGGCTGTCTTAGCTTGTCTGAAAACTTCAAATGTATGTGTATTAATCCTCTATTTTTTTTTTTTCTATTCACTTCTCTCTCGGTCTTTGTAGAAGATATTATTTTTTTGGGGAAAATGCCTGTTACTTACACTTAAACACTTGCAAGTAAAAATTACCAGTAATTTCTGACAGTGCTTCTCTGAAGTTGATCTGAACTAATCCTTTTTAAGAAAAAAAGGGGAATGAAGGGGGGGGGGCATCCAAGGCCTGCATAGAACATCATTCTAATACCCTGGACAGAGTTGTGTCAGAAAAACAAATGTATAATTCTTAATTTCATTTTGTTACCTATATGTATGGTACAGGTTACATTGCCTACTCTCTGTCAAACTCAAAGGTATTATATTTTTCTTAAAATAGAATTATGGTCATAATAAAAATATTTCTGTATGGTACGGTACTTAGAATTATCTCTGTCTTTGCTAAAGATATAATCTGCAAAAACTGTTTGATGTTACACTTCACTACACATTAGTTATGGTGTAACATTATCCTAAAGCCACGTTAAAGTCCATCAAACCATCCAGTTCTCTCTAAACCTTAGTTTCATCACAGAAAACAATGTCACACCTTTCTTCATAACATATTTCTGGTCTGGACATGACTAATTTTCATCACATTTTATTTATCAGGGCATAAACAAAGATGCATTTTTAATACCATTTTGTCTTATTTTATGTCCCAGTTTGATGTGAGCTCATCAATACTTATCTGGTATCTAGATAGAACAACCTCAAATTTTGCTGAATAGCACTTCAAAGAAGGGAGTATAAACAAAAAATAGAAATGTCACTGTAGAGACGATTTATACCCCCTCTTAGAATACTGGTATTTTCCATTAAAGCCTATTTGACCTTAAAAAAAAAAAAAAAAAAAAAAAAAAAAATATATATATATATATATATATATATATATATTATGTATTTATCATAATTACTATTTCTACTGACTGAATGTGCACAAATTGGAAAAGAATTTCATGACCCTGTATGGCATTCCTGATTTTGAGGCCATCAAAAATGTGCTGTTACCATGACACCACACTTTACTCTTAAAAAATGTATCTTGCACTTTGAATATCAAGTTTTTTTTATGTGTTCCATATATGTGGTAATTTCTAATTGAAAAAAAAAAATGGCATATCAAGTCTTATTTGCTAGTCCATTACCCCATTTAAAGGGCCATAATTTGCTGTTGCCATGGCAACACACTTTCTCCCCAGTGCCGATTAAAATGTTATAATGTAAACAGGGCCCCGTTGCAAGAAAGTTGCAATCAATTGCAAATAATTGCTAATTTTGAAACAACCATTCTGATTGGCTCAGGGTCTGCCCTATTAAGAAGACATGCATGCAACAATGATTTTGATTGGCCAGTGATAATCGGTTGCAAGTTGCGTTTAAACGCAAAGTTTCTAGCAATGGGGCCCAGGACTCCATAGCTGGGATCGTATACAGCTGGGATAATCAGTTGCAGGGGCAAGGTGTCTAGCAGTGCATAAAGCCCCCCCCCCCCCCCCCCCCCACCCCCCCGAATGCAAGTTTGCATATAAGGGCATATATACACAGCTTTTCATTTAGCTCAACATGTGTGCTATTAAACTTTTGTCTAAACACTTAAAAACTGGAGAAGTGCGATCTGCAAGTCCTTCTGTAATTTCCTGGGCCACCATGTAGGGCCTATACATTTATCATGGAAACCACCTTCGAATACATTTGTATACTAATACATCTTGCACAACTTTATATTGAGTCATTTTTTGTTTGATTCTCTTGAAAACCAGCATAGTTTGAGAATTCTACACTTTTGAATGATGTACAAAAATGTTGTTACAGTGGCAAGACATCATTCGACACTCACACTTAAGTGTCTTGCACAACTACACATTGAAATATAGGCCTACTGATTGTATACATACAACTGAATTGCCAATTGAGAGAATATATTTCAATCCACAACATTAGATGCATGATTTTCATAAATTTTGCAATTATCAAGGCAATGCATCAATCAGTAAGGAGGAAAAGGTGTCGTGCACATCAGCATTTGATTTAGCGGTTACACCTGCCAAGATTTAGGTTTACAATGTACTACTAAAAAAATGAGGGTAATTTGATCCACAAGACTTTGCAATGGACTGACCGACGGACCATCCTTTACAAAGTCTTGCGGATCAAACTAATTTTTTTTTTTAGTACCAGCTTCAGAATTGGGTGCTGTTTATTCCGAAAGTTCGCTATTCCAAAGGTTGGTTAATCTGAAACACGCAAATTCCCTATACCTAGAGGTTCTTTAATCCGAAAATGAAAAAGGGTTTGTTAATCCGAATATTTGTGGCATTATTCCGAAGGTTCGTTATTCCCGAGATTTGTTAATCCGAAAATGAAATTTGGAATAAAGAACCTTTGGAATAACGAATCTGAGCACTAAAGAGCCTTCCGAATAACGAACCTTTGGAATGACAAGCTGTAACCTTCAGAATGATTCCTCTTGCTTCAGGTAGTATTTCTGCTCAAAATGAAACCTCAAAATGAAGTATTACTGTATATATACTGAAGGTAATTACCTTGTATTCAGGTACTCCTGCCTCCATCCAGTTTACTTCTCTTTGGGAGGTTTTCTCCGAGTCATAATACAACAGGCCATTGTGGTACCATGTCAAGGAAACCTAGTGTCTTACATTCTTTTATCGAGGCCAACAATGGTGGCAAAATTCATTAAAATTACTGGTATCCTGTGATAAGGTTTAATAATCATGCTTCATCCTTTATTTTTGCTATGCCATTATCATAGCAACCAATTCAGGACACTGCAAAGATGTGTCATGGATTTTTTCATATCACAGTCATCATGTGTACCAAAGTTTTGAGATATTTGCTTAAAAACTATGAAAACAGATTAAAATACATTCATAATTATTTTTTTTTTTTAAGAACATAGCTTTACATTATTATGGCTTCATTAGCCTTCACCATACCTTCAAGAAACTGCATTATCTTGATAAAGACACAAACACAAATAAGAGTGTAATGCTTGTCACATTTTCAACTAACACATTGCTATTGTCTTGTACAACTTGATTGGAACAAATTGTTGCAACAACACAAGCAAACACCTTTCAGAATGAGGTGGTCACTATAGTTTGATAGAAATTGTGGAATATAAAGCAAAAGGGGAGAAGTCTGATCTGCCCAGATAGTCAGGATCCATGAAATGAAATTAAATGTGGTTCTATGCATATTCATGCCAGCATCAACCTAAAATGCATTTTCTCTCCCAGATATTTTGTGTATTTCCTCCCTTTTCATATTAAATACATTTTTTTATTATCATTTTTATTTCTATTATCAATATCATTATCATTATTAGGCCCCTATTATCATTATTATTATTACTATTATTATGACTATTATTATTGCCTTTGATATGATTGAGAACTTGCATTGGTTGGTTGACACTCACTTTCATTTTGTTGCCTCCTCTTGGTACACCTTATTAAGGCTCACTGCTTGCTCAGCCCCCCCCCCCCCCATGCTTTTCACTCTTTTCCTTTTTTTATCCCTCTGTTGTTCTTTATCTTGTTCGATCTATATTGCCTCCCTATTCATCCTGTTCCTTCAAAGGTTTCCCCCTTTGGTCCTCGGATCTGGATCATCACTGACCCTCCTCAGCCTTTTGTCTGTCCACCTCCCACTCTAATCCCCCTCCCTAAACCTGTTGGGCTCCTTGCCCATGACTTCCTACCCTCCCCTTTTGTTTTCCTTGTTCTGTGTCCTTAGCCAGTCTCTGACTATTCTTCATGTGTGAAGTCCTATTATATGATTGCTTTCCCTGCCTGTTTGTTATTTTGTCTCTGACAAAGATTCTGCTAGGATCGAAAGCTCAGTCCCCTTTTGACTCAATTTTACACCACTGGCCCTCCACAATTGGATAAGCAGTTTTCAGCAGGTTTTTTTTTTTTTTTTTTTTTTTTTAACACTTAAAAAACAATGTGTGTACATATAGGAGTATGTCGTAGAAACAGGGAAACATTTCATTTTATGATACCTATAGGACAAACACACAAGCTTTTTTTTATAACATGAGCAATTTCACATTTCTAACCCATAGGGCCTATATGGTTGTTTGTTTTCACAGACAATTGCTAACATAACACAATCTGATGAGAATAAAGTGCAGTGGTCTATATTATAGTTTGATAACATTGTTGAAGATAAATTATGAAGATGGGACAAAATGTTCAATATAGGTAGTTGGAATTCTACAAATGAAATTAAACAACAATCAGTACTCTTAGAAAACTAACTATAAGAAGGCTGAAAATAGATGGTAAATTTTTGGTCAAGTTATGATGTCACAGTATCTTTTTTTTTTTTTCATTTGTGCATGCACATGTATGTGTATGCCACATAATGTCTTTTAGTAGCAAAGAAATATCATGTGAGCATTTAAATCATCAGAATATAACAGTCATGTTGCCCCCCCCCAAAAAAAAAAAAAAAAAATGTCAAACATGACGGACTCATTGTCTTTACTATCTTTATTCCTCATTTAAGTTCATATTGCATACACACTCACACACACACACAAAAGGAGGGAAATGGCTGAACAATGGGAACATTACAGAAAAAAAACCCAAATAATCCTCAATCATGTATACCGGTAATGTAAAGATTGCAACTTTATGAATGTGATTTGACTACCTGACATCCAAAAGGAGATACATTTGTAGTTATAACTCACAGAATTGGTATTCAAAACTATTTTAATCTGTAACTGGGGGATTTGAAGGGGAGATAGAGATACAAGAGACCCTGACAAGAGAGAGATCCTGGAAAGAGAGATGAGGTGGTGGTGGTGGTGGTGGCGGGAAGGTTGATACAATTTATTATGTTACCTATCACAAAAAAATGTCCAACTGTAGCCCAGTTGTTCAGTTTGCTCTTATAGCACCTCCCTGCTAGTAGTCCCGTGGAATGTTGTGGGCTGGTCGATGGAGGTGCACACTGATTTTGATTTTTCAGTAGGCGTACTCATCGCATTTATACCCCGTATCTTTTCTTCTTGGATATTTTTGTATTTGTATTTTGGTATTTTGGTATTATTTTGGTCTAAATATTAATTTTCCCGGTAAACTGTGCGCTCAGAAACATCCGTATTAAGCACCTTATAAATGTAGTGTATTACTTTTACAATGTATTATTATTAAAACTGAAGACCAAAGTCATTGAAAAAAAAGTGGAGGAAATGTCTCTGATATCGTACGAGCCCTTTTGAATTAATCTGTGTTATGCATTTGTTTATTTACCCTGACCCTAATGGTTTACAGTGACGATTTGCTGCGTGAAGGGATCGAGTCATCATCAATTTAATCAGTGTCACCTAAAAAGTTTGGTGAATTCACCTTTATGCCATGATCATCGGTTGCCAGTTTGTTACTATCAGCTCCATAGAAACACTTTCTTGCAATAAAATGAATGGGGTTAGCAGAGTTTTGTATGCTATGTTACCGTATAGAAATATCTAATTATGACCATAATTAGAATTGTATTGGCCATTGCTGATGAGACCAGCAAAAAAAAAAAAAAAAAAAAAAAAAAGCACAAGGAATCCATGGGGGGGGGGGGGGGGGTCCCTTTTTGATGCACTGCTAACCACCTTGCACCTGCAACTGAATATCCCAGCTGTGGAGTCCTGTTTGCATTAGCCAGAAAAAGAGAAAGACACATTTCCATCAGTAGGAGAAACTGCATTGCCATGGCAACAACAAATTATAATATCTAGATACCAGATAAGTAGATTGATGAATTCACATCAAACGGGGACAAAAAATAAGACAAGATGGAATTAAAATGCACCTTTGTTTATGCCCTGATAAATAAAAGGCCGTGGATATCCCCCCCCCCCCCCCTTTCATTCCCCCTTTTTTCTTAAAAAGGATTTGTTCAGATCATATAAATCATCAACTTCAGAAAAGCACTGTCAGAAATTACTGGTAAATATAACTTACAAGTGTTTAAGTGTAAGTAACAGGCATTTTTTCCCCCAAAAAATAATATCTTCTGCAAAGACTGAGAAAGAAGTGCATAGAAAAAAAAAAAGAGGATTAATACACATACATTTGAAGTTTTCAGACAAGCTAAGACAGCCAGTACCTCATGTACACCTTTTTTTTTTTTTTCTTTTTTTTATGAATGCAGGACATGCAGAGCAACTCTCCTTTTTTTTTTTTTTTTTTTGGCAAAAACAGAAATAAACAAACCACAAAAAAAAAGTAAAAGAAAAGGAGTGAGAAATTTTATTTCCTTTGTTGTCACCATCCTTTTTCCCCCATTATTTGTTGACAGTACAGTACTGGTCCCCACAGACCACACAGTACTGTCTCCATAGCTTGTGGGTAGCGTATGGCAGTGGTAGTGCGGAGAATTTGGGCTTGCATGATAAGACTGGTTGTCATGTTGTTGATGACTTTTACGAATCAATACAGTTCCGGTGAAATTTCAGACACTTTTCAAACCATTTAGTCAGTATAACATCGTTGAAAGTTAAAAGAGAGGTATGAAATAGTTTCAAAGACTGGAATTTAGTTCAAATGTCGAAGAAAAGATCACGGTCGACTTCGTAGTTACGCAGCGACACAGCTCGCTCCACCCATCGAGCTGCACGACTGCCAGCCCTACAGCCCGGGGGCCCGCGGGCCGGTATCGGTGGTTGCGTGCGCCACTCTCGAGAGCAGCGTGCCGCGGTGTGGAAACCGAACGAAGACGATTCGACATAGGATTTGTTTCATTTTTCTTACTGAAATGATTCATTTGCCCATAAAAATGTCACCAAGGATAGAAAATACATGTACTTATATGAAATACTATATTTCATTGCTGGTTATTCGCATCTAAAGGAAATTTCTCAACAAATTTCACCTTACCAAACGGGCTGTCGTCACAAGTTGTGCTGGTATCGGTGCACGTGAGAGAGGGGGTCCGGTGGCCAGTGGGCGAGCGCCACGCCCAGCCGAGCCTCTCAGCAGCTAGAAGCACGGCGCGCGTCCCGCGATATGGAAACCGAACAAGTACGAACGAAGACGATTCGACATACTGTAGACATTTGTTTCATTTTTCATACTAAAACGATTCCTCTGCCCATGAAAATGTCACCAAGGAAAGAAAACACATGTACCTATGTAAAATACCACATTTTATTGCTGGTGTTAAGCATTTAATGGAAATTTCTCAACAAATTTCACCTTACCATGCAGACTTTCGTCACAAGAAAAAGCTCGGTCACCGAGACTCTCAGAGCAGAGAAGATACCGTTAAATATTGCTTCGCAGCGTCAGAAAATAAACAGGAATTGCCTTAAAATGCGATAAAACATTTTTTTCACACATCATTCCACTAACCTACGTCAATATTATGACAAAAATGTGTTCCATTCTGTAAAAATCAGGCACAAATAAAGTTGGGTCGAGTTGTCCAATCGCAAACCCGCCCCTGGACAACTCGACCCGGTCGAGCTGTCCAGGGGTAGGGACGAGTTGTCCAGGGACGACTTATCCCGCGGTCGAGTTGTCCAGGAACCATACCATACGTCCATAGAACACCTTACGAACAGCTAGAATCCGAGGCCGAAACTCAGCTGATGGTACACGCTAGGTGTTGGGATCTAATAATATGTTGAGTCTTTAGACAACACTTTAATTGTAGCAAGCCTACACGTTGGGATCTAGGGCTTGAACTATTCAACAACAACAAAAAATGAGTGATGAATGAAACGTTGGTCGTCAGTCATTGAATTGACATTCGTAAGCATATCATCACACAGAGATTACTGTGGTCGAGTGTAGAGATCGAACTTATACTATAGGGTCCTAACTGTTACTAAGCTGTGCTAATTAAAGCAATACATTAGAAGCGCCTAGCGCGCCAGACACGTACTCTACATTGCTATTGTTGAGTTGACAGCCGAATCACTGACACTGGTCTGTGTTGCCAGATGAGATGGTGATCTCGATCAGTACGTACGGTACGGTAATAAAGAATGGTGAAATTTGGTGATTTATGATAATTGTTCCTTATATACACTGTATGTAGTAAAAAGGACTTTATTTGCCGCTACGTTTGAGCATCCAAACAGCTGGGAGAATACCACGTACACTAGCTCCCACGTCATGTGTCGTGATCATCTACTGCTGTACTAGGTAAGAAGTATGATGCGTGTACTGTTCGTGTTAAGTGTTGGTCCACTGTGACATCACACTTCTAGCTGAAGATCAGCGTGCTCACACATCATGGAGATCAATCCCCCTTGTAGCAGACGATGACTGGTACTATTTTCAACATTGTTTTTTTTTTTATGAAAGTTACAGGTGACCTTAAGGTATGGAAATTTGGCAGGAGATCATCTTTGGGTCTTTAATTCTAACATTAAATATGCTGATGTAGCTAAAAAAGTAATTAGGCCTACTAGCTTTTGTATTGGTGCTCACTTAGTATTTGTGTGGACAAAACAACTGCATATTGTCTTGTGGAAATGAGTTAAACTAAATCCATTTCTGAACCTTGTGTTTTCATACTTTCCTCCAGATAAGGACGTAGACATGACAGCTCTTCGGGAGTGATGGTGATTTAAAGGAACTCGGTGTAGGGGTCATCATTTGGAGAACAAAGACAGATATTGATAGCTGTACAGTCTCTGTCACACGAAGAGGGTGCAGATCACCAGATTGCAAAGTACCAGATGTGGTCATACAACGACTAGCCATTGAATTCAGGGTTGACGAATGCTGGAAACACCGGGCCAACATCAGGGAAGGAGCCTCTGAGATATGGACTTCCAGTGCATTAACCCTGCTGTAAGCTATTCTGTTGTTTTCCACAATGATTAATGAAGGGAGACTAGTTTGAAATTGATTTATATTTACATTCTAGAGTCTTAGTAATTACATAAGAGGCTACATTAAGAGACTGAATGCTTGGTTGGTTTTATTTTGTTTGAAGAAATGATTTTCAAGATACTTCATGGAGCAGTTTTGGAGCTGTCCTTCCCTCTGACAATGAATGTCTTGACAGGTTAGTACTTGTATTTAAGAAAAATGTGTACCGTGTAGGCCCTACTTGCCGTATCGACAGAAGTGAAAACCATGTTATGGTCAGTCTTGAGTTGTGTAAGTAGAGCTGTTGCTTACCGGTATGTCAAATATGTATGTTAAATGATTTTGCTCTTCAAGTTTATAATGTAAACTGGAGGAACCTACTATCCTCAAGCCATTTGTATTATTCATAAAACCATTAAATTTTACTTATTTGCCCAGGAATTCAACACACACATCACTTCAAGGGGGAAGAGATACTTCAAAAGCTGAGGGAAGGAGTTCTGACTGTTCCGAGGAGACATCTGCACATCAAGATCATTGCAGCATATTTGTTGTTGAAAATGGAAGCAGAAAACTGTACAGCGTAAGTTCAATTATGTAAAATATTATTATCATTCATATATTATTATTATAATTTGAAAATTGGTCTGGAATACCAGTTTCTCATTGTCATGTCTTGTACTACAATGTACATTTCCATCCAATATATAACCATGTAATTTGCCTGTTCATTTGTTTGTTTGTTTGTTTTTTTTTTGTCTTCTCAAGTATAGAGAAAAGCAGACTAAAATTTGCCCCCCCCCCCCAAAAAAAAAAAAAAGGAAAGAAAGTAGAAGGGGCCGGTAAGTATAACATTGTTAATGAAGTGATGGTTATAGATTTAAAAATAAAGACTGGTATACTTGTATGAAACATGTAAACAGAGTGTACGTACAAGACTCCACGCTGACTTATTTTCGTGGTAGCCCCATCGGGCCACATGTATACTGATTTGATAATAGTCCTAATACTTATGATTTAATCATCACAGTGATTAATAAAAAAGTGGGAGTTGATGTGCCATGAGGTTCAATGGATAATCACATCTTGTATAAATTTTTCTACTAACTGTGCACATTCACACTTAACCTGTCTGCATGAAATTTCATATGTATTAACTGATATCTGGCTCAAGTAGCAATAAATGTACTTGAAACAGTGGTACTGAATAGCAATAGAAATTAATGCCAAGAAAAAAAAAACATAAGAAATAGTTCAGCCCCTTAAAAGATTAAAATGAGGGCCAAATTTTTGATGTTTGCGTCGTAGAATATGATTAACATTTTTCTTGCTTTCTTTTTAATTTCAGATACCAAGTAGTGAGCAAAGGATGTTGTAGCCAAGGCAGTTGCGATGCAGTACCCCACTTTGTGAGACACCACACAAGGTGCACAAGGACATGTAAGTTTATACTCGTAAGTTTATGTGATCTACAACTTTTTTAGCCCTCTTTAGCAGAAAGATTAAGTGACATACATGGTATCTTATTCATCTAGCTTGCAAAAACTTCAACATTTTCAACTTTTCTCAAGAGCTAGTGGACAAAATTAAGCAACCAAACGAGGAGTTGATCATCCTTGTTTAGTTAGGGGGCAATTAAGGACCCAAAGTTTTTCAGATTATGAGCATGACCCCCCCCCCCCCCCCCCCAAAAAAAAAAAAAAAAATGGCCTTTACAGGGAAATTGCATCTATTTCTTAATTAACTCACTGTGCAAATATACAGGCAATGTGGGGATTGTGATGTACCTTCTCATAGATGTCTAATAAAGTTGTGTGCAGATTGGCCTGATTCCATGACTTAAGTTCGATGAACGTTAACTTCAACGTAACGTAATGTAACTTAACTTCCAACATGCCAGTTGCGCTGTTCATTTATAATAAACCTATTCTCGTTTTCTTCCATAAGAATGCCACTACATGTATTTCTACTGCTGTCAGATCTTCATCAGTTATAGTCAACTCTGTGCCAAAGTCAAATCTGTTGAGACTCAAGAAAAAGCTTTTTTTATATTTCAGGAGTATACCTGTATGGCAAGGATCATGGATTCATTGAGTATCGTTTGAAGACCTTGAGGAGCTATGACACCACACATCACCTCAGGCAGAGAGAGAGAGAGAGAGAGTAGTTGCAGCTCCCACCAAACCCCTGACCGAGCACTATTCCAACGTTAGATTAGAAGCCCAATGAGAAGAGACAGCTACCATCGGTGTATAGGTCTAAATACCCTTGCTTTTTCCTCTTTTGAGATACAGCATATGCTCCTCTGACGTTGGAACTTACATTCTTGTTGAAGAGTCAGCTTCATTAGGCTCAGTGGTAGTTTAGCACGAAGCTGTTACCAGGATGTACTGCAGCACTTCAACATTAAAAGTAGAACAGGGCTCACCGATGAAAAGAGTTTGTTGCATAGAATGTGTGATTGTTAATGCAGGTTTTAAATTGTTGATTGTTGTATATACTAGTAACTGAAAATAGTTTTGACTTATATAGTCAAAAAAAATCTCCTCTTCATGGACACATCTTAATCAATACATGTACATTCATCTGTGAGGTGTTCCAAGCATATCAAAGAATGTTTGGCCACACACAGCTTGGCATTCGGCATGATACGAATCTGGCTGCGCTCATGATTAAGCACCCCCTTCTCTCCAGGCAATTCTGACTTGCTTTGATAAAACCTTTTTATGGTCTAATATTCAAGAGAGAAAACTGTTGACAGACATTCGTAAGTAATTTTTTTTCTTTCCCTCATTTTTTTTTTTTTGGGGGGGGGAGGGGAATGCTACAAATAGCAGCTAAATAGTAGAATCTTCCAATGGTCATCCATGCTCTTGGGATGAAGATCATGTCTCCATGTTGTGATTAAGTTACCACATACCTTTGTCACCCCTTTGATTAGCATTGATGCAGTACAATATGCATGTGCTCAAATTTATTGCATCCATCTTCTTTGGAGTAGGGGGAACAATCTTAACAAAAAATAAAACAAAATTGATGGGAATCATTGATCCCTAGGGTTACGGGACCCAGAGTTATTTTGTACATTTTCACCTTTATGTAATTGATGTACTGTACTTTGATAAACTTGTGGGTAGAAGCTCAATTGGTTCAACTTCTTTTTCCACGAAACATCTGCAGCCCATCATTGATAAATCCACGGCATTAGAGTAGATGGAGTTAAATAGATTAGTTCACTAATGTGCCAAGTCAAACTTATGGATAATTCTTCCCTTGATCTCGTAACAAATTATTACGATAACCTGCAACTGACAATCATATTTTGATATAGAGTGATAGCAGTGATGTCACAATTGCCCACCATAAGGCTGCGTTCACATAGAAGTATACTATTTGGGTATTGTGGGGCTCGTTTTTGAGGGCACGCGAATAGCTTGAATCGAACGATAGGATTTCCTAACACCGGTTCACATAAGAGGGCACTATTCGAAAGTACCGAATAGCATGGAATAGTATAGCAAAGTGAGAAATGAGCTTGTTCGATTTTCTTGCAGCGTATACCGTCTCTCGTTTATGAAATAATGACAATTTTGGTCTGGATTTGCCCTTTAGCAAAAATAAGCATGTAGACTGACATTCTGATGCAGTTTAGAAATTGTTAATAAGATTTTATTGCTGGGATGTAGGAGGAAGAAATCCTCACTGCATGGGATGGCGAGTTGACGGTGCGGGTGATGGTGTACTGGGTGCCCGAATAGCGAATAGCGAATACCGTATACTTCTATGTGAACGCAGCCTAATGAAGTCAATTGCCTAAACCGACTAGAAATCAAGACTGCATACAAAAGCTGCAGCAATGTTTACTTCAGGGAAACCTAAGGCAAAAGAACACCTTTGTTAGAGAGGCATGCATGAATGAATATGATCGCCTTTGCTATGGAAGCCACCATTATGGTGGCCAACATGACGTCACATGAAATCACTCTATAAGAAATTCAGTTTGCATACATTAGTTGTTGCTACATCTGGCAAAACTCGGAAGGATTACAAGTGTTCAATATTGTACAATGATGCCTTATTTAGGTGAAGAAGATCAATGATATGATAAATGTTGTGTCAACTCAACTGTATTGATTGCAATTCTTTTTCCATAAATAGTAGGCCCGGTTGGGGGGGGGGGGGGGGGGGGGGCTACGAGCCCTCCTTCCCTTTGACATTCCATGCCAAATTTCATGAAGGCATGATTATTTTGGGGGGGGTTATTGATTGTAATCAATAACATAAATATTTTTATGCTGGACGTGTTGCTGACACATTTCATTGGAAAGGCAATGTAAAAAGGTAAGAAACAAAGAAATACATGAGTAAATGGAAAAAAAAATAGATACTTCAGAATTTTGTAATGGCACATTTTTTCTCTTTCATTTGCTATGGACACTAGAAAGAATATTTACACAAAAAACAAAAAATGTGCCTTTTTGGAACTTTATTTATGGCAAATGGTCTGATTTCATGCTCAAATTAGCATAATTTAGCCAAGTGACTTTTTTGTTGTTGTTGAAAATCAACATTACAGTCAGTCCGCAGCACGTATGCTAATGAGCCGATCCAGCAAAATTTATTCAGCACTCTCGTTGACGATCTTTGCGTTCGAAAGGTGTCTCGTCGTGCGAGATTTTGCGAGACTTTGATAGGGCTATGGTTTTCACAGTGTAGCGACTTGTGCATACATTTGTCATGGCTACAAGTCACGGTAAATTGTTCTCCAGTCTTAGATCTTTATTTTGATACTAAATTTGGGTTTAACATCGGATCTTATCGTGACTAAATAATCAGTTGAATTTGCGTAAATTTTACCTGCTTTTCACGGAAGATTTTGTCGTCTAAAGTTCTTTTTTGGTTCCTGACCGGATTAAGAAACTGTTGTTTCTGATTTTGGCTTTTTCGTAGAGAGGAAACTTAGATGCTCATCATATATTGGAGTCAAGGAGACGCAAGCATGATTTATACTAGTTTTTCCGTTTTGAAATGTCTGTAAAATTCATTCCAAAGCCGGAAGTACGATCCACACAAAGTCAACAGTGGCGCGATAAGAGCTCTCTGATTGGACAGTGCTTGCATTCAGCGCTCGAACTACACGCGTGCCAAGAAACCGCAAGTGGCATGAAACCGTTATGTAGCAGCGTAATGACGTAATGCAAGCGCTGTCCAATGAGAGAGCTTACTCTTGAGATTACACGGTTTCAAGCTGATCAGCACTGACATCGATGTATATTTTACTGGTTCCTGACCGGATTAAGCAACAAATTGTCAAGATATTTACATGGATAAAAAGATTAGGAGATGGACTACCAAATAAAGCATTTTCATTGAGACGCAAGGTGAATTTGATATTTTTTGACGTCTTGAACGTGTACTGCACGAATTACTTTTTATGCCTCCGCCACGAAGTGGTGCCGGAGGCATTATGTTTTCGGGTTGTCCGTCCGTCCGTACGTACGTCCGTACGTACGTCCGTACGTCTGTACGTCCGTACGTCCGTACGTCCGTACGTCCGTACGTCCGTCCGCTTTCGTTTACGCGATAACTTGAGTAATATTTACTGGAATTTTACCAAACTTGGTCCAAGTATGAAGTATGATGGGGCAACGATTTGATAAGATTTTGGGTGAAATCGGCTAAAGGTCAAAGGTCAAAGGTCAAGGTCAAATCGTGAAATTGTATCCGTTTACGCGATAACTCAAGACTGTATGGAGCAAATTTCACCAAAATTTGTTGGAGGATGATGTATGATGGGACAATTACTTGATTAGTTTTTCAGTGAAATCGGACAGAGGTCAAAGGTCAAAGATCAAGGTCAAATCCTAAAATTTATCTTTTTATGTGATAACTCAAAACTGGATGAAGCAGCTTTCACCAAACTTGGTCCAAGGATGATGTATGATGGGACAATTAGTTGAGTAGATTCTAGTGACATTGACAAGAGGTCAAAGGTCAAAAGGTCAAGGTCAAATGCTAAAAATGTTGCTATTTCCCCCATATCTATGCAATGCCCGCAGTTATTTTCTTGAAACTTAGTGTAGACATGTACTACTGCAGAAGGATTCTCCAGAGAGAGTTTCATGTCATAAGGTCAAAGGTTAGGTGAAAATGTTGCAATATCACTTTTCTCGCAAATGGTTCAATGTATCTTCATGGAACATGGTACATATGCATGTACTGACTGGCAGGGATTATCTAGGGAATTTAGGGGTCATGGGTCAATAGTCAGGGGTTCAAAGGTCAAGGTCAACTCCTCAAAATGTTACTACTGTATTTCCCTCATACATGTATACTTGTATATGCAATGATTGCATTATTAGTTTTAAAAGTGTTTAATATATGTACATGTATTACTTGATGGAGATTCTCTTGGAAATTTCCAGCCAGAAGGTCAAAGGTCAAAGGTTAAGGGTCAAAGGTCAGGTTTAAATGAAAAAAAAAAAATTTTGTACTGTAATTACACTCTTTCTTCATACCTTGAAAATTATACTCAATGCATAAACTTATAATAAGGTTGGTCAGAAGTCAAGTAAAATTTTTCAATTCCCCAAATATGTGTACCTGCACTCTTTAATAGACAATTATAGCAAACCCAGTTCGTGGAAAGTGAACATTCAAGATATTTCTGACAAACCTGTTATTTCGATATTTTGCCAGTTATGTGAAACTGTCATCACACATTCTCAAGACATTGTACTATACACCTATTGGGAGAATCATGCATTATGGCGGAGGCATCAGTCGCCGTAGCGACATTTCTAGTTTCATCATTTTTCAAGCTCAAATTACGCTATGATATTTTTCATTTACAATAATTTGAGTAACATGTGACGATAGATTACATATTTTCCTTGAATTTGATACCAAATTTGTGAACATAAGGTGTATTTTTGTTGCCGAAAGCCCAAGGACAAAATCCCCTTACGCAGCTTATTACGTATGCAAGCCTAGAGCGGGCTTGCATACGAGTTGAATAAATACGAGCGAATTATCGGGTGCTGCGGACTGACTGATTACCATTTTATAGATTATGTCACAGGCAATTTGTGTGTGGATTTTGTAATGATCGCACGGTTAATGGCCGAGGTCTGGGGGGTTCCAGGGAGGCCCCCCTCTGGCTCTATCATCTACATAAATACCCCACCTAAAGCCTACTTAAAGTCAAGACCATGCTTCTCTGATCGAGTATGTTTAGGTATTTGTACAATGTACTTGTAGAGCATCACTGTGCTACATGACAGAGGATCCAAACTTGATTAACCATGCAGTATTGAAAATTTCTGTATTTTTGTCAATTTTTCGAAGCAATCACAATTCCTACTACATGTGTAATTGTTTTTGTATTATAATATAGATAATGGTGACTATACTTTGCAAGTCTTTTGTAGCTTATCATTGAACATGCAATAATTATATTCACTTGTAGTCGAAAATTAAACATGTTCAGGAAGGGTACTTGTAAAATTTTTCACTTTTGCACAAACTTTATGAATTTGGCATATTTTCGGGGAAATGTGTGATGTTAATATTTGAAGAGTTTGTTTGCAAAAACCGATATATCCATTTTTGAAGTATGGTCTCTGTCATAAAGTACAAAATAATACCTTTTAAATTATATATTGGTCACTACATATAAAGGTACATTTTTGAAGTTATGATCAAAAGAAGCAAACATTTTCTTATTATTCTCTTTATTTTTCTTGACCTTTAATCGCAAATATCTCCATTTGGCACATATGGACTTCGCAGTTTTTGCAAACAAACTCTCCATTTGTAGAGCTTTGGGAATGACAGCTAGAATAGCATATTTACAGGGACCTTGTGATGATTATGGTGACAGTTGTTAAATGATAAAAATATGTATAATTATTATTGGCCACATAATTCATGGAAAACCAGATACTCAGCACATGAAGACTGTTTGTAATGGTGTACTGCTCTGCAGTTGAAGTTTAGATATTTCAAGAGGTATATTCCTTTTTTTTTTTAAATTTCAGGTGATCCAGTGGACATCACACATTTATTTAATATAGAGAATCAGCTCATAAAAAAACATAACATGCGTAGCATTTAGTACATTATCTTCTTGTATCCCCCTCAATGCTACTTAAAGAAGGAATAAATTAATAAGAAAGAATGAAACAACAGCCATTTGGATTACTAGCTTATATTTATTCAGTTTCATGTATTGATCCAGCTCGGGTAGGAATTACTTTCAAAACTGGAACACAAAGTTGGCAATGCACTGGGCTACCAGTGGTGGATCGTTGGCTTCTAAATACATGCACTAATATTAACAAATATCTATATTATGAACGTTGCTTGCTGTTTTTGTTTGTATTAGTTTGATTGGTATTCATTATTCCAAAAATGACTCCAGACCACCTAGATTATTCCCAAATTCATCACCATATTGTCACTTTTTCTTCCAGGGTTGAATAACTAGTGCAATGAGTGCTGTGATCAATGGTGATAGAGATGTGTGCTCATGTAGAGTGTAATTCCATTTGGGATTGAAAAAAGATTGAAAAAGGATTGAAAAAAGAGTGAAAAAGGAGTGAAAAACCTCCGGAGTTAAAGAAGAGTGAATACAATAGGAGTGAATTGAGAGTGAGAAAGGAGTGAAAAACGACTGCCAAAAGAGTGAAATACGTCAGGAGTGAACATCCCACCAAAAACATTTCCGTCTTTTTTCACTCTCCTTTGGAGTGAAATTTCTGTTCACTCGAAATTCACTCCACTTCTAGTGATCCTTGACGTCACTACCAAGGGGAGTGAAAATCGAGTGAAAATTCACTCTTTCTTTTTTAGAGAGTAGCGACGATAATGTAAACCTGTCATCCCTTACGTAACTTACGGCGTTTTCTTTTGTTCATGAGAGGGGGGGGGGGTCACGAGCTTAAGCATTCTTACCAATTAATCTGGCAGCACCGACTATTCTTGGTGGAGTTGATGGTTGAAAGGCGCGATATCCGTAACGAACGAATGCAAATCTGTCGCGTTTTAATCAGGTGTAATCCCGCTGTCTCCATTGACGGGCGATTAATTTACGTTCTGTACTGACACCTGCTAATCACGGATTCGACGATGATAAAAGCCATCGAAGAAGATGCCGTTGTTGGTCCTTCCATGGACGTAGGTCCATGGTCCATCTCCCATCAATGATATACCATCAGTCATCATTGATCGTTTATGCTGCACGTGTGCCATCAACAAAGGAGAGTTCAGGAAATGCCACCAGTGATAGAGGGTTTCGTCTGTCATTACTCCTTCCACGGACGTACAATGCTCCTTCCAATATGTTTTCCCCTTCTCTTACTGACCTGTTAACATTGGGAACAGTGAATCAAAAACTTTCGAATTACATACATGTATGTATCACATTTTGATGTGTATGAATGGTTACTTGTATCACCAAACACTATCTTACAAAAATTCCGCCATAAAACACTTAGAATAAGGAATATTCACTATTTTTGCTGAATGACCAAGCTGACAATTTATTAAACGATCATTCGAGGAATGATGTGTATAACGTATACTGTATTGTATTAAATTATATTTTCATTATATTATATTATTTTATAATATATTATATCATATTATATTATATTATATTATATTATATTATATTATATTATATTATATCATATTATATCATATTATATTATATTGTATTATGTTATATTATATTATATTATATTATATTACATATTATTCAAAAAAATCACAAATTAATTTTTAATGAAATATACACATTCCATTCACTTGATACTGACATATTATCATGGGTAGCAATATATTCCCCCTGCTTTCTGAAAGCGGTTATTCAGGTCCTCTTTCATTATGCGAGAAAAGTGAATTTTGTGGAATTCCCTTTATATTTTCTTTATATCGTTGTCCACACATGACACCATAGCCTAAGTAGTCTATCCAGCGGTTTCAACACCAAAACTTTAAAAATTCATAACTTTTGCATCGATTGTCCAATTTTCCTCAAACTTTCACAATCATTCAATCCACTATCTTTTTGGGTTTGGTTTCCTTTACGCACGAATTAAAAGAAAGATACATTGTAGCTGGCATATATGTATATATATATATATATATATATATATATATATATATATATATATGATATGCAGAGAGAGAGAGAGAGAGAGAGATAATGTATGTGTGTGAACTTAATACGATGATGCCATTTTTTTATCATTCTACATAACACCAGTATGCTTATGTTGATGTCCTTTATTTCTTTCTGACAAATTTCCACTTTCTCTCTCGTGTTCCATTAAACCAAGAAGTAATACCACGGTATATCTTGTGTGATACTGTACAGTAGGCCTATATATATATACCTCCTTGATAAAACCATGGAGTTCCTACCATGATAAGACTGACAATCTGAATCACGGTACACTGATTCCTCCCAAAACGGTTTCATGAGACTCTACCGTACACTTGCAACTCCAGCCATGACTGTGGGATGTAGCTATGACAACAGCGTAAACAGATTTCCCAGTCAGCGTCCCTTCGGGTAAAGCATGCGAATTTTCGTGGTATGCTAGTCCCTTTGTATACTGTTGTCCGGGCGTCGTGAGCTTCTTAATTAGTGACGTATATTCTTCCACTTTCGCCACACAAAAAGGCCGGATTGCTAAATCAACACATCAAGATGTCCTGTAGTCGTTGCTTTCAGACATTAGAAGTCCAAGAAAAGTACGCGGGCGAAAAAGATCACCAAGATAAGGAGTGGTAAAATATATCTCCTTTGCTGAACTTGGAGTGATACTTTCTAAATGCCAAATTTATCGAATCGCGTTCAATGTGGAGTAGTTCTACATGAAAGCAATATCCCATAGATAATCAGGAGTCAATATTATTAACGTACAAAGGATATAAGCATTATGACAAAAATAAAATAGTGTCCTCTTACAACATGATTTTACGACTTATTCTATCCGTTTGGATAGTATATATGCCTTCCCTCGATCTTTTTGCCCAACTATTTCATCGTAGAATCAAAATGTTCTTTAGTGCACTTTATGATTATCCACGTATCTAAGCATTGAAAATGTAGATTACCATATGAATTATGTCTACATTTCATGTATTGTATATACAATGCGTTTCCCTGACATACATTGCAGTCCATGAAATATTATTTCACCGCGTTCAATAAATTACATGTGTGAAATGAGTAAATAAATAATTCATAGAGATTTTTTTTTTGAAATTAAAAGAAATAAGGTATGTTCTGTGAGACTAGCCGAGCTCGTCTCAAGAAAGCGATCGCTAAAATAAGACTTGGCGGGCCCGTGATTTTGTCTCATTCAAACTCGTTAATGCGTGACGTTAACGGATCCGAGAGATCTCGTCAGACAGCCCAGTGAAAGCTTCAGGTAACTAGGTTTATACTGTGACCAGGTGACGATGACTCCGGCTGCCCATAGCTCGATGGTTGCCAGCCGAGGATCAGAATAATATGCGATGTGCGCCACAACGTCCTAACTGTGTTCTGCAAACGTGTTGTTCAAGTGCTCTCATTCAGGTCTGCGATTTGTCGCAAGAAATCGTAAGTATTCGGATTTTTCACTTATATTTTCATCACTAAACCAAAAGGCTAATTGTATAAAGACGATCCGTAAACCTTTGCTAGGTTTTCCTGATAGGTCATAGAGCATATCCTATATCCTATGAGAGATGAGCGCGCTCATAACGCGAGTCTCAAATTTCTATAATTTAGAAGTATCATTCGTCTAGTGGCACAATTTTCACAAAATATTGTTTTTGGTCAGTTTGTTATTATGAAATCACAGGATATGAGTATTATCGTTGTTTTGAAAAATTACAGGCCACCATTTAATGTCGTGTATGAGTACCTTTATGCTTGGAACGATTTTATCTATGCACATAGATACTGTATGTCGTACAATATAGTATGACATAAACCGATACTCTTCTTTTTGGTTGTTCTTCCTCCGGTATTCGGTTATCCGCGTCAAGCTATCTGATGACAAGTAAATACAGTATTGCTTGATTAATTTCCTTATATAGCTGCGGCTTATAAATGCTCTGAGACATACAGCAATACATACTATATGTATCCAAAACATAAACTGTCTATGCTTAACATGAATTTTGATGTACTCTAATTTGGAGTGATATACTGATCATAAGTTTGTTATTAATATTGGCGGCATGGATCATAAGGCTGAGAATATTATGGACGGTTTGTTAGTGTTGCTCAGATAAGCAGTTATAATAGTTAAGTGACCAGAGGGAAATTTCGATTTCCATAACGGAATTTTTGAGCTCCTGAGCGTCAGGGAAAGAAATATAAGAAATTATTATCAAAATCATACAGTAAGGATGCGCAAAATGCACAAATCGCAGGTCAAAGAGTGCATTATACGACAGAGTGAGCATGAACAGGTATTTCGGCCCTAACCCTAAATACAGAAATATCTAAAATGTTGTTTGACCTTTTTCAAATATTCGATTCGGTAGTTCCATCCCCGCTTTGAAAAGTATAAAAGCTGACTTCCAATGGAGAGATAAAATGGGATGAGAATTGTAGTGTTTTTTACCAAGGTCTATACTAGATTATTATGAAAAGGATGGATTCGTGCTTGCTATTTGTAACTTTGTCATTTTTGTTCACGCAGAGATGTAGATCCCAACGCAAATCCTTAGCATAATCAGATTTTTATAAGATGTTAATCACGTTTCTCTCTCTTCCTACGCATTCTTCATCAAAAATTCAAATGCGCCAAGGCATGGCCAGCTGTAATACTACAGTAAGAAGTGAATGTCCGCTATGGCCAGGGGCAACTATCGAGAAGCCCGGCATGGGTGATAATCTCTTCCGCAAATGTAACACGCTTTCGATTCGTTGTGCGTGTGTTTGCCTTGACTATAAATGGTTTCCCTGTGGTATGCCATGTTACACCACTTTGCATCTGGTTGCTAGTACACAAAGACTATTCAGGCCTTCTTGACTATAATCCTGTTCTTGGCCCACATTATGCATTAGGTCGTGAGCCGAGCAGAAAAAAGGAAACCTTTTAAGCAAACTCGATGCTATTTTATTTGAAATAATATGCGATTATCAAGCTCGTTGCACATTGACAAATTCAATACATTATTGTGATATGAAGCCATCTTGCCATTTCTTTCATTTTATTCGGCTCAGAGCACAATTTTGCCGGCGGAGATGAAGGATTAATGTCTATCTTTAACTGAGCTGCATCTCTAGGCCATCGTATGCCTATACTTTCCTCTTCATCTTTGACACCGCTGCAGAGTATAATTTCAAACGTCGACGTACACAGACATTTTCACGGATTGATAGAGTAATTATAAAAACAAGTAGAAGTTGTGAACTTAAGATAATTGCATGCAGTTCAGTCTTTCGGTTGCAAAATTCGTTAAAGCAGAATGCTGAATGAGACCGAATTTTCTGAGCGAGATATATTAATCTATTTCAGTTTAATTTGATTTATGATGTTACAACGGATGAAATCACACTCAGGCATACAAGAGCGTTGTAAATTCTACCTTCCCTATCAAAGAAATAATCTGTGATCATTCTCACCATACTTCAAAAAGCAAAACAAAAACTGCTCGGTAAACGGTTTATTCTAACACTCTTCCGTCTGCATGGTCTACTGCGAATGAATGATTTTCCGGTTAGTCACAGTTATCATTTCAGGAGCATGCAATGTTCATTGGCAACTCTTTTTTTTTAAGTCATTTTTTTTTCACACAATATTAGACACACTAGTTGCTGGTAGCAGGGAGATGGGAGGCCCACCTCCCTGTTGGTAACATATTTGACTATGTAGCTCAGAGTTAACACACAGAAAATATGTCAAAAAGGGCTTTTAGAAAATTTGCTGGAGGTATTCAATTCAGTCCATTTGAAAACCTACCTATTATCTTATGCACGACTTAACTTAATTATTGATGGTTATTTTCAGCTGCAATCTTCAATTAGTTCGATCGTTTATGACAAAGTTTCAAAGCTTTTTGCCTTGTGTTCTGCCAGATACATCATTCTTAATGAAGTTTTCAACATTGGAAGCAATTTTTCGCGATACTGAATAAAAAAAAAAACAAAACAAAAACAAAAACCGACAATAGCCCGATTTTGTACATCTCTTATTCTCCAGCCCGCGATGCCATCATCTGTCTGTGACGTCGCTGTTCCCATGCCGACTACGCAAAGCGAGATGCTCCGCCCCCGATCTTCAGTGACGATACGAACCCTCGTCGTAGTGATTGGTCTCTTCACCACATCGTCTATGTTTTACACCAACGTGGTTGTCCGTCACCCAACACCGCATACAGGTATGTCTGTGTGATGTCACGTTAAAGAGAAGTCCAGCTCCATGTTTAAGATGACTTTTATAGCTAAAGTGAAAAAAAAAACAAAAACAAACAAACAAACAGAAGTTGTTTCTTTAAAATCTGGCCAAAAAAAAAAAAAATAGATGAAAAATTTGAATTTGTTTTTGTCGTGACGAATACCACCTCCATGGTAAAGTATACTATACTTTAAATTACAATAGCCTCACTTTCGTTTTCCTCATAGTATACATCGCAAATAAATGCAACAATACATTACCTTGACAAAAAAAAATGATAGTGATTTTATAGATGGGTAATGATACTTATTTTGTAAACCTAATTCAACATTGCATACGTTTTTAATGATACAAGCCTTCCTGCAGTAGGCAAAGTGTGTCCTCTAGGGATAAACTATCTGTACTTGCGCGAAAATTAACTTTTTTAAAATGGGCTTAATCAGTTTCAAGCAAGGTTAACGACATTTTGAAACAAGTGGGGCATAATCGAAATGCAATTGGTCCTCTGCGTATTTTATGTAAGCATTGACTGGTAGTGTACGGTAATTTCCAAAAGAAATCACCCTTAACGACCTCACGAGTAGCATATATTGCATAATCGTACCTGCCTGTGATGATATTATTACAGTTTATTATTATAGGTTGTGTTGAATTCTGGGGGTTATTATGCTGATGAAACCACCAAGAGATGATTCAGAGAAAACAAAGCCCTCTATTATTATACAATTGTACTGCTGTTTAGCTTTACCATATCTCACTAAGATTGGAGAAATATTGCTTTAATTAACGTGCTGTGTATTTTTCCTCTGTTTTATTTCAGTGTACAGATCGCTCAAAATCGTCGACACGGCGACAGATGCAATCGAACCTGAGAACGAAACGAATGCTACCCTCTCATCGCGAAATCAAGGCAAGGGTGGAAACGCTTCTGAGATCGTTCCGCGGGAAAACCAATCAAGACGGACATCAGCTGTTCCTCCAAGAGGAGACATCTTGCAACAGCAGATCGAGGCTAAAAAAGCAGAACCTGTGCTGCCGCGACACAGATATCGGCCGTTCGTCATCGACCGGTTGTCGTCGGACAAGGACGCCCTCCCAAGCCTCGAGGACGAACAGTTTATTCTAGTTAAATCAGACTTGGGTACAATGCCCAAAACGAAAGATAAGGAGCAAAAACAAGAAGATGTGAAATTCGACAGTGAGACGTGGGAGGAGACTCAAGCGGAGAGAAGAAATCGCCTCAGAGAGGAGTGCAGACGACATCCAGAGCTGCGTGTCGACATGGCTCGAATCATCAACGACAAGTCCGACGAGCTCACGACGTTTCTCGTCAGCGACAGATTCAAGGTCGTCTTTGCCGCCGTGCCAATGACAGCATCCAGTTTCTGGAGGGACGTATTCAGACGACTTCAAAAGACTGCATCATCGAGGCAGAGCTCCATCGGTGGCAGTCCCCTGGCTGGCGTAAGAAATTTGAGTAGCTACGCACCTTGGGAAATTCGGCATCGTCTGCGAACGTACAAAAAGATCGTAATGGTGCGCGACCCGTTCGCCCGCCTCTTATCTGCTTACCGACGCAAATTTCTTCCCCGAACTACGCAACAGAACAGGCATTACGGGCCATTGATTGCGAAGAAATACAGACAGAAAAGTAATGAGCGAGGTGCTGCTACGTCGTTCAATGTCACTTTCGAGGAGTTCGCATCCTTTATTGTTGACTTTTCGAACAGTGTTAACAACAGCCACTGGCTCCCGATGTCGAAATCAATTTTGCCTTGTAATATCGATTACGACTACATTGGTAAGTTGGAAGAAGGACCGAAGGAGTTTGACAATATGTTACGGGTTGCGAAGGTCCAGTGGTTAGCGAAGTACAAGCCATCATTTCTAAAGACTGCAAGCCACGAAGAGAATGTCTTCGATCACTATTTTTCGCAACTTGAGCCTAAACAGATCAAAAATCTATACAGACTCTACGAAGCCGATTTTAACTTCTTTGGATATGATGTTCCTGCTTACATGAGTTCATGGATTGAATGACGTGATCAGGAATAGCTTTCCTTCAGGTATCTTAATGATTATGCGCAAATTGGTTACTTGCTTTAATAAGCAGAAACCACATCACTGAAATATGTCTTCACTAACCATGAGCACAAAATGCAATGTTGTTTGATTCTGCTGCACTAATTTTGACATATTGTATCTCAACAACTCGGAAACTTGTTCGTCGATTGGTGTACATTGTTTACAGTATTCGGGTGTGATAGCCCAGTGTTGGGAACACAATAGCTTGCCGATGGTAATTAACTGAACTATTCTGTGTAATTCAGGGAATGATAGCTATATCTCATACTAATTACACTTCGTTATCATTAATATAACTACCGGTCTTAGCAAATGTGTGGCAATAGCAGAAATTTTCTGCCCGAGTGACAGCAACGATGACAAAGAAATAAACTCGGCACATTGTGAAATTTAAGACCGCCAGAGTATGATTTGGAATGTCAAACACATTGATATCTTCTCACTTGAGAACTCAGTTTAAAAAAGAACAAACTGTCGCAACACCAATGACATTTCACTCCTTTTTTTTTTTTTGAGTCAACGCAAGTGATGTGAGTTTATCATATTCATCGCCGAGCCTCTGTTGTGAAGTTGAAATCGGAAAATTAATGTTCGTGCACACAAGACTTACTTTCACCAATAGTCTTTAGGCACTCCTTTCAAATTCTTAGTGACTTGTTCGAATATCAACTGTAGGCTATAAAATGTCCAAAACCTATACAGGCTTGCCGTCACTAGTGATAACCAAAATATTACCTCTTTGTCGACGACAGGGCAACATTCTGTCACTCGTCATTTAGTCCGTTACAGAGAAGCTATCGCTAGCAAAAAAAAAAAAAAAATGATTTTGAATAGTCATTACAATGTCACTTTCCTGACCTTGATAAATTGTGATGCATGTGTGAAAAAAGTGCAATAATAACTGTCCAAGGGTTAGGTAAAAAAATAATTGAGCAATATGGACTGTTTTGGGCCCCTGGCATGTGAATGTATCCATGAACCACGCTTGTTATTTTTGTTTTTGGTTGTATGAATAATCTATAATTATCAATCTTTCATTTTTTTATTTTTTATTTATTTATTTATTATTATTATTACTTTTTTTTTAGGGGGGGGATGGTGGGAGTGTGTCTGTGTGTGTGTGTGTGTGTGGGGGGGGGGGGTAACAGAATACAGTTTTGAGCATTTTTCATCTCCAAGTACTATAAAAATATGGTCGTCGTTTTCACTTTTTGCAATTTTGTTATACACATGCCTTTAAAGGTCCAGTTTACCTTTGGGAGCAGTGATTTCAAAAGTGTTCAAGATATCACATTTGATGCATATGTGTAGGTCTGTTGTATCATAAAACATCCTACCATATGAAATATTTGCAATAAAACCTAAAATATAAGGAGATATCAGGGTTTTTCTCAATAAACCGTAACTGTACACGGTTTAGTCTGGAAACACTTTTATTATAACTATTGTTCACATTTTGTGTATTTAACAACACTTAACATCGATTATACGAATTCAAATTTTGACAGTTGTTGTTTCTATCCCTAACTCACATTTTAGAACTATTTTAAAGCACTAATGCTGGGTTTTTGTTTCATCTGCAAATGGTAAATTATGCCTTTAACGCCTAAACTAATGCGGGTTGTCTTAACGGCGGTATGTTAACACGTTATCATCAGTAGATAATTATGTGCTACACATTACTAGCATTTAAGTCTTGTAAATTTTATTGACGTTTGTGAAACGTAGTCAAGATTCCTTGTTTTCATCTTGTGTAGTGTTAATCAGTTCTCGATATCGCATCATGGTATATAAAATAATGATAATGTCCTTAACCATTTACCATGATTCATCACCTTGAATATTCTATATCCCTCTATTTAGCTGCATTTTTAGCAGAAGGTTTTGTCAATCAGTTGTAGCGAAGTTATTTTGTTTTCCAATTTCTGAAATAGTTTTCATGGAACCTTTAGTCTTAAAATATAAGTTTAAGTATGGCACATGATATATGGAAACAAGTTACAAACATCAAAAAAAAAATGATGACGAATCTTCAGTTCTATCTCGCGAATATATCAATAAGGAAAGAAAGAAATAGAAATTCGTAAAGGAATGTTTTCAAAGAAATCATTTGAAGAGAGTGATGCGTATTTCTTTCCAATTACAACTGTCATAATTACTATAAGAAAACAAGTAAAATTTTACTGGTCGGCAAAAATTTTGTTCAATGTCTCTTGACATTGTTATAGTTAACTATTTTTAGCTTAACATAATTATTTATCATGTGATATCATGTGGCAATGTAGCATGTAATTATGACATACAAGTTGTCGCAAAATGACAGCATTTTTTGATAACATTGTGCTATTTATCACAAATTTCCATATTTGCGGTCATTATACATGGCTTATGTTAAGGTTGGAATGTATTTAATAGTACATTGTCTATGTGTATTTCTCTGACGGGTCCAAATACAGTTTGTTTTTATCATACTATGATAATCATGTATCATGAATAGTCAAGCATATAAACAGTTCAATACAGGCCATTTAATGGAATATCCCCAGAGACTCTTGCTTCAAGTTCCAATAGAACATTTTGCATTACATTTTGCGTGCTGAGTGTAAGAGTGGTGTCAAGCCGAGTGTGTGATGGTGCGTTAGAGTATTAAAATGCAATGTGTGTGCGATTTTGTGTGGGTGTGCGTGTGTGCGCGCGCCAGTGTGCATTTCAGAGTTCTATAATACCCAAGTGCATTCAATTTTGTTTAAAGGGATGGTACAGTATTGGTGGAGATGAGAATTGGGCTTTTAACTTTTTGCGAGATATACCAAGAAAACACTTATAAAATAAACTAGTACAGAGCATACCATTTTAAGAGGAATTCAAAGTTTATTTGATGAAAATCGGGTTTGGCATGACTGAAACATCCAAAAACAAAGTAAAACAAAGCGATCGTAAAAAAGTGTGGGTCCCACACTTATTAGAATCGCTCTGTTTTGGATATCTCAGCCATTTCAAAACCAATTTTCATCAAATAAACATTGAATTCCTCATGGAATTACATGTTCTTTCATATTTCACAAGAGGTTTCTCATGATCTCACCAAAATAATTTGAAAATGTTAGAAACCTGAAATTAGGTCTCAACCAAAACTATATGATCCCTTTAAAGTAGGCCTACGTATTAATGGATGGCGTGCTCACACCTTGTCTCGTATTTAAACAACCTGTTCTGCAATTTGAAAAAACATCGCAAGATAATCGAAATACTATCTTATTCGCTCATGTCGTAAAGGTCATACTGTTTATACACTTAATCATGTAATGTACATACTTTGTGTATTTTGTGTATTTATTGTCGGTAATTGGCGTCATGTTTTGCTGTGTATACTACAATTACAGACTGAAATTGATAAACAGAAATACACATAGATAGAAAGAGAAAAAAGAAAGAGAAAGACAAAGAGAAATACATACGGATACAAAGATAGTTTGTTGAATAATCAATATCAGGAGCAATAACAAAATGATGATGTAATAAATCTACAGTCATATAACATGAAAGGATTGTCGCCTTAACATAAACTTACTAAGAATTTGTTTTCTATTTTTAGCTGAAAATACCACCACTGATTGTCAATCAGTTGCAATAAGTACCACCCTGTCATGAATATTTTCGATCAACACAAACTTCGACCACCAATACCTACGATTTAGGGGTTGGACTGTAAAATACTTTATATGCATGTACTATAAGGCTCACACCTGTAAATAAAATGGAATGTCCCATACCCCTTCACAAAATCGTACCAAAGAAACCACAATAAATGAAAAAAAAATAATAAAAAATCAATAATGCAGTTTGGCGAAAAAAAAAAGCAGAATAGCTTCAGATAAATTGAGTATGGATTCCTCTACAAACTGCATTTTGGTAGGAAGATGAAAGTTTTTCTCATGGAATTTGAAGGGACTATAATTATTTCAATGGGTGAATGTATTTTTTGAATTTTGAAATCTAAAACACGTCTCTATGGGGAAATGCCGTGTGAGCCCTATAGAGTATGCATGTGATGCACACAAGTCAATGGGAAGTCATTCATCCCATACAAGCTCTGCTGGTTTATGTTTATCTATTCTGTCAAATCCCTTCCCCCCCCCCCCCTTACTGCTCCCCTACCCCCCTCCTCTACCCCCCTAACTCTGCTTGGCTACAATTTGTTTTCTTATTATGTTCTTGTGGTACACATGTACTAGACCTTAGTACATAGTAGTCATCAGTATCACACAACTTTGAATGATTGTGGTATTTTAATGTATTTCTTTGTTTTGGCTACCACTGAAACAGCTCAAAATACATCAAAGTTAATATGTTTGATAAATCAAAGTCTTTTACAGTACTTTGTAGGCAATAAGGTGATGATGACACCCCCTTAATCAAGGATAACTGCCTGCATCTATGTATTCATCTTATGAAGAACTATTCAACACTGCAAGATTTATTTTTGAAAGAAGGGCATCATTTTCAAAAGTGTCCCTTTGAGAAGCTTTACATCCCTTCAATGTGCAATTTCTAATATGATGTAGGGAAAATATCATCAAAAACACATTTATGATGTTAAAAAAACTCTATTAAGAAATATGACCTCTACTACATGCATAGCTTCTGAATTGATTGCATCCAGAAATCCCTCTATAGTTTGCATCAGCGCCCTCATAGTTATATTGTGTCAAACCCTGCTGAGCTCCTGAGCATCACCGTGAGTGAACACTGGCGTTTGTTGCCATGAAACAGCCTATCGTAAAACAGAGACATTTTGACATTGCAGCTACAACTTAGTAAAGCTTTGATACATTTCACGACACTCTGAAGTCTTATATCTGAACATAAGATGGACCTGCACTAGCTCTGAGCCCCATCACTTTGTTTGACCAAAGATAATATAATAAACAGTAAACAGTTTGGGGAAAAAGGCCATACCACCGTTACGAGGATGAACCCTGCCACAAAATACCCCTCATTTGGAGAACACACATGTAATGCTTTACTGGTAAAACCGTAGTATTCCTTTCACCACCGCTGAGTGGAGTTTGTGAGTTAAACCCCTCCCCTGTGCACTATGAAACACAAATCTAATCTTTGTGTGTGTGTGTGTGTGTGTGTGTGTGTGTGTGTGTGTGTGTGTGTGTGTGTGTGTGTGTGTGTGTGTGTGCGTTTCACATTTAACACGTGTCCCTATCAATGGCGAATTATTTATAGGTGCAATACTATCATGACGTTGTTATTTATTCTGGCAACAGGAGGGTGTTTATATTTGAAGCAAGAAAATTCAACATGCTTTCACTTTTCGTGCAGAATGAATGAATGAATGAATGAATGAATGAATGAATGAATGAATAAATGAATGAATGAATGAAAAAGCACTTGACTAACCGCTTTCAGAAAGCGGGGGGAATACATTTGATGGAATGTGTACTATGGTGTAAGTTTCGTGAAAAATAATTTTTTGTGGAATTTCCTTTATATTTTCTTTATATTGTTGTCCACACATGACGTCATGAACTCAAGCAGTCTCCTCATCCAGTGGTCCCAGCACCAAAATTTTAAAAATGCATAACCTTTGCATCGACTGTCCAAATTTCCTAAAGCTTTCACTGATATGTTCCACTAATATTGCTGCTTTCACTCAATCCACACGTTTCTTTGGGTTTGGGTTTCCTTTAACATTTATTGAAGTAAAACTTTATAAAAGTCACAATGTTTTGAAAGGATTGTCTGCCACGTATTTTCCTCAAACTAATGTGTATTAGGCCTACTAATATTTCTGCATTAACTGAATTCACATATTCACATCGAAATCATTACGTTATGCATTTTCGACACTGTTTATTTTATTTTCATTGATGCTAATGAGAGTATTGACCTGTAACAGCTACGTCGGTAACAAGCATCTGAAAATGACGAGCTTGTCAATTTTAGACATTTGCCATTTAACCTGTAAAAAAAACAACAACAAACAATGACATGATAAGAAATTATGGGGATTTCTTAATCATAACTTAACAAATATTCCGTGTTATGCAACAAAATGTTTCAACTATGGAAAGTATTTACAGTATCTTGCTCCATGATAGGGACGTATACGTACTTTTAGAAATGGCGCTTTGCGATCAAATTCTCAAAATATTCTGGTGGGAAAGGTGACGGGAGGACCATTCATTCAGTTGCCATGTCTGCCACATTAGTTTATATGAAATCGACAACCATTTCCGTTTTCTATCAACGAACCTATTACAAGTCATTTTTTTTTTCCGTGACGGGAGATGTCAATGTGGGGAAATCGTTGTTTTTTATACGTTTTTCTGAAAAAAGCTGTAGGTTGAGTGTAACAGACCAACTTCATATCTCCACACACTTCCTCATTTCTCTCTCTACACATCACACAAAACACACACACGCACGCACACTTGACCACAAACTCGCCATCAGCACTCAATGAATCGCATACAAATTCTTGTTATTTAAGTCGTTATTTATATAAAAGTGTATTTTTATAGCTGTTAATTCAAGCGATACAAGACTAAGCACAGTGAAAGAACAGCCTCTGAAAGGCGTACTGATTTTTCGCTTTACAAAACAAACCTTTGACAATAATTATCAAAGGAAATCGGACCAAAGAATGATATAGGAATGGTCCGACAACGTAGCAGTTAATACCGAACGATATGTGTGTCACACTGTTCGGAATCATGATTTCTTTGAAGGCCTATATAACTGGAGTATACACACATAAATCATCATAACAGGCTGGGTATGGTAATGACCGCGTTATTTAATTTGAATTGATATTAACTTTCTCTGAAAAGCTCGTTACAAGCTATTCCATCGTCTTCATTACTATATACTGTATGCATTTCAATGCATACATGGAATTGGCATGTATATCGTTGCTTCGTCGGGCAAGCCTCGGGCAAGGTTTATGTTCGCTAGGAGCAACCTTTGGTATAGACCTGTTCGGGCTTAAAACACTGTAAATTATGTTAACCATAACTGGGGGCTTCGAAGATAGGTGAAAAGATAATTCAGTGGATTATGCAATATGTAGTAGCTTTTTGAGAGGGCCTTGACAAAAGGCTATGCAATATGAGTCAGGTGCATCGCTATATGTCAGTGCATAAATCAGCTATATACATCGTATATAGCGTGAAGCATATACTGAAGCTCCCAAGTTATGGCTGAAATAGACATTAACATAATACTGCACCCAAAACGAACAGGTCTATACCAGTATGCATGTATACTTTGTTTAATACGTTGGTATAGACAACACTATCTGACAGATGTACTGCAACAGCTGCGGTAACGGCACGAACAATAATAATGCAGCGATCATCACGTTGTAATCCAAACTGGTGATATCAATTTGGCATATAGGCCTACTGCAATGGAGCTAATATTACCAAGGAGGTATACCTCCTTGATATTACATAACACACAAATCATGTATAGCAATATTTCTCATTATCACTCCTGAGAGTTCTATAGGAAGAGGTCAACAGAAAACAAAACTAAACAAAAAACAACACAACAAGCAAACTCCAAATTAGACTTAGCTAAACATAAGCTAGCCTCTCTTTGCATAATGTGAATAAATGAATTACACGGAAGAACAAACGTACGTGTACACACACACCTAAGAAATTATGCATAGACTTGCATGCAACAATCTTATATGTGTGTATTCTTATGTGTAGTCCTACATGCATGTGCAATGAGTGGGGCGCTTCAGAGGGGGAGGGGTGCTCCGTACCCCTCCCCCTTTCTCGATGAAGAGCAAAATAATTATCATGTTTAAGTTTAAACAGCTTTTTGGGTGGAGTCCACACATCACCAGTGCACACTGTATAACATGCCTGGCCCCTAAAGTGGAGAGACGATCCTGGGAGAGGAGGTGTTGAGACAAATTTAAAATCATTGTTTACCATCATTTTGCAAATGAAATTCAGCTTTGGTGCTTCAAAATACAATGTAGTTCTAAAATGCGAGTTAGGAATAGAAACAACTTGTGAAAAAAGTTAATAAGTTTAATCAATGTTCAGTATTGTTAAATATACAAAATGTGAACAATAGTTATGATTAAAAATGTTTCTGGACTAAACTGTCTATACACAGTTATGGTTTATTGAGAAAAGTAGTAATATCTCTTCATATTTTAGGTTTTATCGCAGAATCTTCATATGGCAGAATGTTTTGTGACTTAGACCTATACACATAATTATACATCAAATGTGATTACTCGAAATTTTTTTGAAATCACTGCTCCCAATGGTAAACACTACCTTTAAAGGTAGGGGATACCTTTTACAGACCTCCCAAAATGCAGGGGACTTTTTTTTTTTTTTAAATTCATGTTCCACATTCCACATTTCATACAAGTTATATATTCCATTTGATTTGAAGCAGAATTGTTTTACACACAATGGTCAGTTTGAACCAATAATGCACAAATGTATAAGGACATATAATTGACGTGTAATATGAGGAGCCCACTAAAAAGCAAAGCTTGTAGGATGTGGGCTCCAAAAATATAACATAGGTTTTAGTACAGTATATCAATGTCAGAAGTGACGTAACATGCAAAATTCAAAATATCGAGAATATTGCAACGTTTACGGGATGTACAAGGTATAGTATATAATGTTTTTGATTAACTTATGGTATAAATGCTAAGAAAAGTAGCAAGTTGATCAAACTAATGAAGTCATCCGAGCGAGGCATCATTTGGGTATATGCAAAAAAAAAAATCAAAAAAAAAAAATCAAGTGATTACGGCAAAATAATTAAACATAAGATTTTAGAAAATTGGCTTTGAGATTTTTCTTAAAGGAGCTTAAAGAACTTGAGTGCACCCGAACCGAATCTAACTCATTCCAGAAAGAAGGGCCGGTCGATGTAATTGTCTTAAGGGCTAAAACTGTACGAACAGGGGAAAAATGATAGGATTCACTGTGTCTTGTAGGGTAAGTATGAATATCACTGTTTTTCACAAACATTGAGGAAAATATACTAGGAAGGTCACCAGTATTCAACTTATACATGAAAATTCCAACATGATATAAATACAAATCAGAAATTTTTAACAATTTACTTGAAACAAACAATTCATCAGTGTGATCAAAAAATTGTGCTCGATTTATAATCCGCAAGGCCTTTTTCTGAACCAGAAATAACGAATCAATTTTAGTCTTTGAGCAATTCCCCCAGGCTAATATTCCGTAATTCAAGTAAGGTAATAATAACGTTGTATAAAGAGAATGCAATATTGGCTTTGGGAAGAGATATTTCAGTTTGTGAATAATTCCAACATTCTTGCACAACAATTTACATAAATAATCAACATGTACCTTCCATGAAAGGTTACTGTCAATATAAATACCTAAAAATTTTGTTGAATCTATTTGATTTAACTGTAAACCGTTCATTAAAACTAAACCTGGAAGAGATTTTATTGTGTTACTGAAAACCATATAATTGGTCTTATTTATATTAAGTGACAATTTATTTGCCTGAATCCACTCAAACACCAACTTAAGTTCATTATTCAAAGAATCGAGCAAAACATAAGGATCTGAGTGAGAATAAAAGAGACTTGTATCATCTGCGAACAGAAGAAAAGACAGCAGAGAGGATGAGTTCCGGAAGTCATTGAAGTATAAAATGAATAAAAGAGGACCTAAGAGGGAGCCCTGTGGAACACCACAACAAATCGAGTTTATATCAGATTCATGATTATTTACGGAAACAAATTGAGTTCGACCGGTAAGATAACTTCTGAACCACTCCAAGGCCTTTCCACGAATACCGTAATGATTTAGTTTATACAAAAGAATTTCGTGATCTATTGTGTCAAAGGCCTTGGAGTAGTCCAGAAACAGACCGACTGTATGCGACTTTGTGTCTATAGCTCGTACAACTTTCTCAACCAGTAGTAATATAGCATGGGTAGTTGCATGTTTTTTCCGGAACCCGAATTGATTATCAGCTAAAATATCACATTCGTTTACAAATTTCATTAAACGATTATAAATCACCTTCTCAAGTAATTTAGAAAAGGATGACAGAAGCGATATTGGTCGATAATTTCCTAACTCATCCTCTCTGCCTTTCTTATAAATTGGAATAACTTTAGCAATTTTCATTTTAATGGGCACAATACCAGTTAATAAAGATAAATTCAAAATGTGAACTAATGGTAATAGTATTTCGTTTACAATGCATTTCATGACGTGATTAGAAATCCCATCTAAAAGAATTGACAATATCTAAGACCTCTGTTTCAAGTACTGGGAGAAAAAATAAAGACTGTGGATTGGAATTTAGTAGGTAAGAATGAAAGGGTCTGTGTACAGATGAAATATTGCTGGCCAGCTTCGGACCAATATTAACAAAAAAAGAGTTAAATGCTTCCGCAATTTCCACATCATCTGTTAAATTCTTCCCTTCACAAAGGATATTATCAATAATACCCTTATCTACACGTTTATGAATAACACTATTTATTACATGCCAGGTAGACTTTGCATCTGACTTGTGCTGTTCAAACAAAGAACAAAAATAATCTTTTTTTTGCTTTACGCAACAAGGACGTAAGAGTATTCCGATATTTAATGTACTTTGATTTATTCAAAGCTGTATTACGTGATTTATATCTGTAAAATAAAGTATTTTTTCTGTTTATGGATCTAAGTAAAGCTTTTGTTATCCAGGGTGAGCGCGGAACTGTTTTGTAGTTTCCTCTTTGGTTTCTCAAAGGGAAATGCAAGTGATATAAAGGTACCAAAATATTCATAAATTTGTCGTACGCGTCATTAGGATCAGTGGAGTTTAGAACCTCATTCCAATCAATTTCGGATAAACTTTGTTTGAACAGCTGGATATTATGATCGGAGAACACTCGTGATTGCGATAAATTTTTACAGACCTTTTGTTTATGAGACTCAGGTATAGTAGAAATGGAAGAAACTATAACGGGAAAGTGATCTGATATGTCCGTAACAACGATACATTGATCAACATAATCATGGTTGTTTAAAAATATGTTATCGATCAGTGTTGCCGAGGCTCCAAATAATCTTGTAGGCTTGGTGATACAAGGAGTGAAAGAGGATGATACCATAGTATCAAAAAAATCACGTGTTTGTGGATTACCATAATCAAGTAAGTCTAAGTTAAAATCTCCCATTATGTACACGTGTTTGTTGCGGAGATAGGGCGAATCTAAAATAATTTCTAAGGTTGAGATGAAGTCAGAATGATTACAGTTTGGGGGCTTGTAAATTTCTCCTATCAATACTTTTTTACCACCTGGCATACTTATGTCAATGAAAATACTTTCAATTGAATCAGACATATAATTAAGCTGGGTTATCATTTCAATTTTCAAATTATTCTTCACATAAAATGCCACACCTCCACCTCGTTTACAAACTCTGTTATTTGTTACCAGTGTGTAACCATCTAATTGTACAAGGGAAGTGAAATTTTCAGTCATCCAAGTTTCACATAATCCCAAAACTGAAAGTTTTACATTCAAAGTGTCAAGAAATAATTGTAACTGGTCAAAATTTTTGATCAAACTCCTTATATTATAATGCAAAACTGAGAAAGTATACTCCGCTCTGAAAGACTTAAGCTGTGCTACGTGTTGCGGTAGAATATAACAAGATGTTGTTAGTTTCGGATGGAATGAAGCGTCATGGCCATCTGCAGGAGCCATCTGCATGACTTGTTTAGGCCACTGCTGAGAAATTTGGAAGTCAACAGTTATCTACAATTTGAATAATGCACAAAACTCAACTACTCAGTAGTTCTGTGTGTAAGCCACACTTAAGCATTTTTGTTGCAGTCTTCTGTATTTTTTATCTATAAACACAAATCTAAAAGTATAAGAGCTGATGTAATGACATATAGAGTGTGTGGCAAGAATGTATATAGAAATGTTTGTAAGTTTTGATGAACTTTCTTCACAAAATATACATCAGATGGACACACATGCAGTGCATGGGTCTGCAAAGGTAGCCTAGTAATGTACTGGAATTTACGGTGAGCCCCGAAAAAAATTCAATTCAAAATCTAACGGTCAATGTACTTAATGTTACCTTCCACTTTCAATACTTTATGGGAGTTTCTAAAATGATACTCTCTTCAACATACCACTTTTATACAACTCTTCATTTGAGGCATGCAAATGGGATTCCCTACCTTTAAGGAATGAAAGAAGCTCCTGCAGAGTAAGTGAAGATCACTAAGTGCTAACTTATAATCATGTGTGAGTACAAATACTGAAAATCCTTGGTCGCATTTGAATGTATGTTGTACACCCTTACTTATAAAAAAAAAATGAATAAAATCCATTACGCATCATTCCAATTTTGCCTGAATTCGTCAAAGCAAAACTCGCAGTGCCTACAAAATAATGTCCTCTCGTTACAGACAATCATGAAGTTGGAAACCAAAACTTCAGAATCATTCCGTCAACTGGCTTTTGACCAATATCCCAGTGAAGGTGACAAGTGGAGTGCCCGGGTGACTGCGGATCGCGTACTCGTTGCCAGACTGGAGTTCCAGCCACACGACATCTCCAGGTTGCAAATCCAAGATGGCAGACTGCGAGGAGGTGCTTGGACCGCGTTTGTTCTTGTGGGCGTAGAGCATGACCACGGAATCTTCGTTCTTCTTCAGGCAAACCGAGGCAGCCTTTCCCTCATCTGGATGGATCCTGTGGACGGAGAGAGAGAGAGAGAGAGAGAGAGAGAGAGAGAGAGAGAGAGGGAGAGAGAGAGAGAGAGAGTTTTGCATTAAATGTCGGTTGGAGTGTTTCCTTGGAACTGATGGAGCCTAGCAAATTCATCCATCCATCTGCATGATTATCGGACAGATTAAAATCTAGATCCCGACTGTTATGCTCATGCATATAGGTATGGTTGAGAAAGTATAGTATGACGAATGAAGAGAAACGTGTATTTAGAACGTTGCAGCTGTGTCGATTTCTCTTTTTTTTTCCCTTTTCATCCTATAAATAATTTTGGAATAATCTCTTTGGTGTGGACTGTCTGTGCGCATGCCCGCAGCAAAGAGAGCGTTCTTACGTGAACGTGAAGAAGTAGGAGCCAGGGATGGGACAGGTGAACTGGCTGTCCTCTGTACTGAAAGCCGATTCTGGTTGGCAGGACAGGATTCGGTCGAAAGGCACCCTCTGTGGATCAAGCCCGCCCTCAAGCACCGATGTGAAGGCCACAGAAAAGAATGCTGCATTCAGAAACAATGATGAATTGGCATGACTAACCACGACTCTACACTAACATCTATAGCTGTATGATAATATTAAATATTAAATGGGTTAGTCAAATACCGGTTAGTGATTGGCTAAACACAGTCACGCCATGGAGGTACACTGGTTATATTCGCCCATGGGCAGAACACTTTTGTAATGTTCTCCCATGGGAAAACATTTTCACGTAACAAATGACAAACGATACCAAACGATTGAACGCTCATATTTTTCACGCAATCGATAGGATAATTGCCATTCCATACAATGTGAAAAATTAAGCCGATGACCGATTATTGTAATGCGTACGAAAGTGTGATTTGACTAACCCATATAATATAACAAATGATGACTTTTGTTGTCGGGAACATGTACCAAACGTTCCACCCTCAGGGTTTGAAATGCTATTTCGGGAGGCTATAAGTCCCGAGACGAAATAACCTCACTCAATAGCATTTCAAACCCTTCGGACGGAACATTCGGTATGTTCCCTCCCCCGCCAGTCATCATCTATATAATTATTATGTCTGTGTATGGTTGACTTCAATTATCTCCACATACATTGTATAAACCACATTGGTTTGCGTTTCGGTCAAGACAATAATCGATATTGTTTAACAGGCCGAAGTGAGATGACCACACTGCAAAAAGTCCGGTGTTAAATAGTGAACACCGAGCTGGTGTTAAATTTTCGGTGCTCATTTATGGTGTTAGATTAACACCTCCGGGTGTCATTTCCAAATTTTAAACTGTTTTTTGAAGAGTTTATTAGTAACTGCACTTGTTGTTGATTTTTCATTTAAACAAGACGATCAAGAATTTTACATTAAAATACTAAATTTTTGAAAAAATGTGAAAATAAATTTACACCAAAGTAACACCAGCTGGTGTGGTCTCTTATTGAAGCTGGACGGGTGTTAAACCATTGATGTTAACACCAACAAATATTAAATCAACACCATGTAGTGTCATTTTTGAATTAACACCAGTACAGTGTCAAAATAACACCAGGTACAGTGTCAAATTAACACCACGAAGTGTCAGGTGAACACTTTTCAACACCATCACAGTGCATTTTTAACACCTGTGGGTGTGGTCCTTTATTGAAGTTTGATCGGTGTTAGATTTAACACCCGTGGTGTTAAATCTAACACCGATGTTTTTACAGTGCAGTGCAAGCCAGTATGTATATGGCTGCTGTAAGTTTTCCCTTATCATGAGATTTAGTCTCCACTTTCACTGCACTTAACAGAGTTCACTGCACTTTATTGCGTCAAAATCCCCCTTAAACAAATTCATCAACTCTAAAATCTCTTTTCACTTTGAATAATTGCGGTTAATGTAATTTTGAACACGGAAACAAGTTTTCCTTTGACCGGCGTCATTACAATGTATGGATGGCAAATTTAGTTTATCATGTGACACGACAGGATAGAAGAGGAGATAATTATGTGATACTACATGTCCGGATTCCATTGTTTACTCTTGAAATTCTACAACGTCAAAGGGAACGTAGATTTTTTTTTTTAAATTGATTGTCAGATAGGCACACTATACACATCATGGTCACATGGTGTCATTACACTACGACCGCTCCACCCATATACCCATGAAGGCCAAATTCACTGGTTAACATATCCGTTTACGAATACATCGTTCAATATAACTATTGTTATTACTTTTTTTTTTGAATTTGCAGAAGCCTTTGATCCAGCTGATTGATAACCATGAGCTCTATCTATATTTCAGTTAGGGCCCATTAGTATCACGTACTGTAGCGCTTTGAGTGACAAATAATTATTGTCAGAAAGTGCGTACTAGTATTATAGAAATATTCATTATGGCATCATCATTACCACTACCGTATCAGATTCTGTGCACGCTAGAGCCTTTAAATATTATGCTACGAAGAATGTATTTTATTATGTGTGCAGAGCAATGTAATCATTGCACATACACACACACACACACACACACATTCACACAACAAACAAGACAACAACAACAACACTGAAAAGTTAACGAGCATCATTCGGTCTACTGTGTGGTTTGATTTTCTACTAGTCTTTGAAAGGTAATATCGACTTATAGGCCTATAGATGATAGCTACCTTTACCCGTCCTGAGAAATAACATTGTTGTCAAATGCTTTCCGCCCACAAAGTCACAAGTCAGACTGGACATACGATCCAGAGATGTGCTTGACAAGATGTGTCAAACATCCTGCAGTCCCTTCTGACCTGTGACCTTAGCCACCCGTCACGCCTGCCCATACATCTATTTTGACGTGTATTTAGGGCCTACTTTCTACAGTAAAGCCCGTAAAGCCTTTTCATATGTTGTGCTGGAAGCATGGGCGTAAATCCCGGGGGGGATGGGGGGGATATATCCCCCCCTGAAATGGAGGAGGGGGGGATGGCCTGTACAATCATCCCCCCCTGAATTTTGAGGGGAAAAATGGAGGAAGCAGAAATGTGATTGTATCAATTTTGGCATATTGCATGACGTTTGTACGCCGGCCTTCAGACAGGTAACAGAGTTGAACAGTATTCTATCTTGTAGAAAAATGTATAATTTTCTCAAGCGCTCGCTCGCTTCGCTCGCTCGCGAAGAAAGTAACATCGACATACACTGTAAGGTATGGCTCAGGCATTGACAACGTCAAATAGTGTAGGTCTACATGTAAACATGCTATGACGCGAGTAACTGGGGACCATCTGCAAAATAGAAAACATACAAACAAACAATAACAACAACTTTATCGCCATAATTGAATCCCCTCCATTTCCCGAATCATTCCTGAGAAACGACAGTGACTGGTGACTCAGTCAGGATACATCTATGGGCATACCAAGGGAAGATCAGGGACGTCGAATCTATGGGGGGCAAAGGGGCATTTGCCCCGCCCCAAAGGAAGTGTTTAGACAGACAAATCATTTATCCCCCAAGCAATTCCCGAGATGAGGACAAATCTCGAACTTTCTTAATGGAAAATTGTCCAAATATCGCCAGAACTATGTACCAGATCGTTGTATTGCAATCATGAACATGCAGAAGGTCCGCTATACAGGATAAGGGATAAACTTTGTACACTTTTGACATAGACGTATATTCCCTAATTTATCAAAGAGTGTGCAACAGATCTTTCACTTAACAAAAGCAACCTAATATGTATAGAGGGGGGGGGGGAGTGGTTCTCAAATAAAAGTGGGACAAACAAAAGCGAAAAATATAGCTACAAACGGCAGTTTTTGGAGTGTAAAATGTTAAAATTTTAAAGCTCGCTCGCTCCGCTCGCTCACATTTAACCGCTATGCCATTCTCCTGATGTTGCTGCCAGTGATTGACAGCAGGTGCACCCGGTGCGCCCCCCTTAATTTCCAAAGCGAAAATATAGCTACAAACGACAGTTTTTAGGACTGGAAAATGTCAAATTTTCAAGCTCACTCGCTTCGCTCGCTAGCATTTAATCAGTATGCCATTCTCCTGATGTTGCTGCCAGTAATTGCCGGCAGTTGCGCCCGGTGTGCCCCCTTAATTTCCAAAGCGAAAAAATACAGCCACAAACGGCAGTCTTTGGACTGTAAAATGTCAAAATTTTCAAGCTCGCTCGCTCCGCTCGCTCGCATTTAACCGCTATGCCATTCTCCTGATGTTGCTGCCAGTAATTGCCGGCAGTTGCACTCGGTGTGCCCCCTAAATTTCCAAAGCGAAAAAGTATAGCTACAAACGGCAGTTTTTAGACTGTAAAATGTCAAAATTTTCAAGCTCGCTCGCTCCGCTCGCTCGCATTTAATCGCTATGCCATTCTCCTGATGTTGCTGCCAGTGATTGTGAGCAGGTGCGCCCCCCTTAATTTCCAAAGCGAAAAAATATAGCTACAAACGTCAGTTTGGGGACTGTAAAATGTCAAATTTTTGAAGTTCGCTCGCTTCGCTCGCTCGCATTTAATCATTATTCCATTCTCCTGATGTTGCTGCCAGTAATTGCCAGCAGTTTTCGCCCGGTGCGCCCCCTTAATTTCCAAAGCGAAAAATATAGCTACAAACGGCAGTTTTTTGACTGTCAAATGTCAAAATTTTGAAGCTCGCTCGCTTCGCTCGCTCGCATTTAATCATTATGCCATTATCCTGATGTTGCTGCCAGTAATTGCCAACAGTTTTTGCCCGGTGCGCCCCTTAATTTCCAAAGCGAAAAATACAGCCACAAACGACAGTTTTTGGGACTGGAAAATGTCAAAATTTTCAAGCTCATTCACTTCGCTCGCTCGCATTTAATCATTATGCCATTCTCCTGATGTCGCTGCCAGTAATTGCCAGCAGTTTTCGCCCGGTGCGCCCCCCCCCCCCCTTAATTTCCAAAGCGAAAAAATACTAGTACAGCCACAAGGGACATGTGGGACTGTAAAATATCAAAATTTTCAAGCTCACTCGCTTCGCTCGCTCGCATTTAATCGTTATGCCATTCTGATGTTGCTGCCCGATTGCCGGCAGTTGCGCCCGGTGTGCCCCCATAATTTCCAAAGCGAAAAAATACAGCCACAAACGGCAGTCTTTGGACTGTAAAGTGTCAAAATTTTCAAGCTCGCTCGCCCCGCTCGCTCGCATTTAACTGCTATGCCATTCTCCTGATGTTGCTGCCAGTAATTGCCAGCAGTTGCGCCTGATGCGGCCCGCCTTAATTTCCAAAGCGAAAAAGTATAGCTACAAACGGCAGTTTTTAGACTGTAAAATGTTAAAATTTTTATGCTCGCTCGCTCCGCTCGCTCGCATTTAATCGCTATGCCATTCTCCTGATGTTGCTGCCAGTGATTGACAGCAGTTGCGCCTGGTGTGCCCCCCTTAATTTCCAAAGCGAAGAATATAGCTACAAACGGCAGTTTTTGGACTGAAAAATGTCAAAATTTTCAACGCAAAGAGATTTCACCGTAGGAGGGTAAACCCCCCTACCATACCCTCCCCCCTCGCTTGATTCGTTCCCTCACATAACCGCTCCTCCTAAGATCAAATCCTGTCTACGCCGATGATAGGCCCCATAATTATTTAGTAGGCCTTCACAGTGATGTCGCACAGCAAGAGCTGAAATACCACGATTTTGTCATTCAATAATATATTGTGAATATTTCATTTTCTTATTGTTTTTTTTTAAAGAAAAAAAAACAAAATTTTCACCACAAGTGAGCACCAGATCGCTGAATTTCAGGTCTGAAAATGCAAAATCTTCCTCGTGTGGGAGAGGGATACCCCCCCCCCCATACACACCCTTCCCCCGTTCGGTCGTTCCGCTCCCTCTCACAGATATTTCCCAAAAAAAAGTTTTCATACTTTTAAAGTCTGATTTTCCGCCGAAAGTCGTCTGACAAGCAAAAAAAAAAAAAAGCAACAAGAACAAAAAGTCTATATGTTGTTGCTGCCACTTTTCTCCCATTTTATATTTCATGCAAAAGAGTGGGGCATCCGATCCCTGTAAAGTGTGTGTGGGGGGGGGGGAGGGAGGAGGGCACAAAGCTTCTCCCTCCCCACCCCCCCCCCCAAAAAAAAAAAGGCTGCGCCGGTCCGGTTATGGGCTTGTAATCATGGTGATGGTGACCATCCCCCCCACTCCTCAGTATGGATTTACGCCGTTGGCTGGAAGACAGTTAGGCAGGACGTTGCATTGTATATTGTATTGTATTCAGTGCCCTTCAGTCATTCCCTGACCTTACGAGAAGGCGTTCAGCCTTTTTTTCCTGCCTTCTTGCGCATGTGAGCTGGTCAAGGATTCGACTGCTCTCGCTACATAGTGTGCATAGGGTCTGGCCTCTATAGCCTGTCGTCGACGGGCCTTGCTCTGTTGAGAGTTCGTAGAGTCGATTATTATAATATCGAGGCAAAATATTATGATGTTTAGACTGTGTAAGTTGTGCAATGATTCTTTAAGTTGAATCTGAGGGTTTTTCATAATTGCTTTTTCTAAAAACAAGTGGAAAGGGTGACGTAGTTCGAATTGTGATAAAGATAAGCTCTATATAGCCACGATTATTATTATTATTGAATATCATAACTATTATTTTTGTAATGTATAGTCTATGCCAAGCTCTTCCGGCAGGTCAGGGATGGCAGTCCGAGTATTACCACGTGTGGTCAGTTATAAAAGGCAGTCATAGCGTATATTGGCAACCCACGACTTCTTGTCTGGCACCCATGCAACTGCAATGGCCATACAAAAATTCCTCATCTCATTTATACTCACTCACTAATGCTTATTATTAATGTACTCTCTAAAAAAAAATCGAGTGAAAATGAACATTTTCACGCATTTTGGAGTGACCTCAGGGACCATGACTCAAAGATTTTGGAGTGATCCCTGAGGTCACTCTAAAACGAGTGAAAATGAACATTTTCACTCAAAATTCACTCCAATTTCACTCTAAATTCACTCTTTTTTGTATTCACTCTTTTAGGAGTGAATATTTTCACTCGATTTTTTTTTAGAGAGTAAGATTTTAGCTGAGGAACACGTGCTCTACCCACGAAACCAGTCGAACATTAAACCTATTCCAAAAATTTCTGGTCACCTCCATGGCGGCACAAAACGCTGACATATCAAATTGATATACTATTATACAATATATTTGTATTGTTTTTCCATGAGGGCGGGACTCCCTGGTTTTTCCGTTCCCAAAGAGTCCTTATACTTTTATTCTGAATAGGGTGATAAGACAGTAAAAACTTAGTCCGGTGAACAGAATGGATGTCCTCTTACAACCAGAATGACATGTCTATAAACAAGGTTTTTATCCGAACGGAAATACCAAGAAAAAATAGAGCTCAAAATGGGCAAATTGCAGAATTCTTGTTAATCATTCTTGTATGAAGGCTCAACATTGTCACCATGTCACTACTCGTACCGTCCGCATATACCTTCATGGAGTATATACTCTCGCGTTTATCACAACATACAGTGTTATACGTCTCTATACGACTGCCGCGCCCCGGGTGAAGACATAGTATCTCCGTGCCCTAAGTATAGTTTCCACGCTGCGTCTCGAAGCACTGAACTGACATGATAAGCCATACAAGTCATACACTAATCTTGTCTATAGCAATACGTTTCCCGCGCATTCGTACGACACTTCCCAACGAGTCGTCAGCTATCGGGTGAAGATTGCACCGAAACGTATACTACCTTTGCTCTTTTGGGCTAACTGATACACCTGCATGGAAGTAGCCAGCTGCGCCTCTGTATACTGTTACAAAGCATGTCGTATAAGTTATAGGTACACTGTCAAAGCGTATACTGCAACTTCATAGCAAAGTGAAAATCTTACCCTTTCGTACTTACAAGAATGGGCGTCCATAATTGCTGTCAGTAGGCAGTGATGCAAAGATAAATCGCTATACCTCTCAGACTAAGGCCGTCGTAGAACGAATGGGCCTCAAAGTAATTATAATAATCCATTCCTCCCTCCCCGTTAAAATTTCCCGTATCTCTCCTTGTGGGCCTACACGTATAAAGTTTCAGTTCTCTAGCTTGTTTATTTAAAGCTTATATGATATACATTCACTTGTTTTCCTTTCTACAAGTGATTATAATTTCCGATGATAATGTACGGATGTGCTCTACATGGACATAAGACATAGTTATCTATACAGGTATTCGATTCAGCGATGATAATATTATATCTATATTCATCTCTTTTTTATTGACCGATATTTTAGAAAATCTCTCACTTTTATTACGGATATGCAGTTGCAGATACATCAGCCAGAGTGCTTCGTATTAAGACATGGTGTTTTTACAGTTTGAATGAAAGTTTTACCCTCTTTCGATGGTTCTTTAAAACAATCATACACACAGGGAGGGGTATGGAAACTGGCACAGTCGGGCGCTTATGGCATTAACACGTGTGTAATGGGTGTGTATGCTTGCGTGGGTCTAATGTCTGTGTTTGATTGTGCGAGCTCCATAGTTTGATACTGTCTGGTTTAAAGGGATCGTATAGTTTTGGTTGAGACCTAACTTAAGGTTTCTAACATTTTTTGTTGAGATAATGAGAATCCTCTTATGTAATAATATAAAAGAGCTTATAATTCCACAAGGAATTCGCCGTTTATTTGATGAAAATTGATTTTGAAATGGCTGATATATCCAAAACAAAGCAATCTTAATAGCAGGTGGGACCCACCTTTTATTCGGATTGCTTTGTTTTACTTTGTTTTTGGGTGCCTCAACCATTCCTAAACCGATTTTCATCGAATAAACTTTGTGAATTAATCTTAGTATGGTATGCTGTGTATTATTTCATAAGTGGTTTCTTGGGGTCTAGGGCAATTACCCCCTGGGCAATTACTCCGGACCATTCCCCCGGGCCCTTATCATAATCCTAATCCTGAACCTAATCCTAACCCTAACCCTTAACCTAACCCTAACCCTAATCTTTACTTTAACCTTACCACTAACCAGTATTTAGCCGGGGTAATTGCCCTCTGGGGGTAATTGCCCGGATACGGGTTTTTTGGTATCTAGAAAAAAGTTAAAAGCCAAATCCTCATCCCACATCTCCACTAGTATACTATCCCTTTAATAAGCCACGGGACAACATGATGTGAGTGTGCATGCTCCTCTTGAACTTGTAAGAAGACAGCAAGACGCCTATAGCATGAATGGATGGGATATTGATATCCGGCGCAGACAAAGGCGTGTTGATGTTATGACTAATAACTCCCCTTGCCAGAAAAAAGGGGTCACAGGTCAGATCCTGTAAAGGGACGCTGTGGCATAGTGGATAAGACTCCCGACTCCCAAGCGGAGGACCCGAGTTCGATTCCCGCCCGTGCTTACGTCCTTGGACAAGATGTTTTTACCCACTTATGTCCCTCTCGACCCAGCTGTATAAATGGGTACCTGGCAACGCTGCTATGGGGTAATAATAATGGCAAGGCCCTCTGGAAGAGCAGTGGTTACACTGAAGAGGCTGCACCCTGATGGGTAAATAAGACCTTATAATAATAATAATAATAATAATAATAATAATAATAATAATAATAATAATAATAATGATAATAATAATAATGATAATAATAATGATGATAATAATAATAATAATAATAATAATAATTATCATTATTATTATTATTATTATTATTATTATTATTATTATTATTATCATCATCATCATCATCACCATCATTATTATCATTCTCTCGTACAGTGTTGCTATCATGTTTCAAAAAAGATGTGTCAACGTAAATACCATTCCATCTCCTATGAAACGAGAGGATCTACTATGTGTTTGATATACCTGCGATATGTGCCTTATGTGCATGCATGGTGTTTAGCGTTGGTTAGTTCAGAGTTTCTATGAGGGAATGAAACCAACATGACATACAGTATACGTGGATTGAGGCAAGGCAGAAATTGAATATAGCTGAACACATCGGTGAAGTTTGAGGAAAATCAAATATTACGTTCAAATATGATTTTAAGTTTCAGTACAGCAAATAGTGAATAAGGAGACTGTCAAAATGTGATGTTGCACAATGTCATCTTCTATGACACATTTATAAAGAAAATGTAACATTTCAAAAAGTCATAATGAAAAGTAAAAATTCAGTATATTCTACCTGTTTTGTCACTATTATGTTGAAGGTATTTGTATTCCCTCTTCCTTCTGAAGAGGTAAGCCATGAAATTATGTTTGAAAATGAAAATCTGTTGAATTCTATCTATTTTGTTTATTGAATAGTGTTTTCCATGTGTGACATCACATTTTGTTCTTCTTATCAAGCGACGGCTGTACAAAAACTGAACAAAATTTAAAACGTTTGAATGTACTGGTCTATTTTCCTCAAACTTCACTGATGCGTTTTACCTTTTCATCCACTCAGTCCAGGTTTATTTTTGGTTTCACTCGCTTGGTGTCTGGTAGAAACCAATTCAAACCAAGGAGGTTTTATACATGGAGTTCCAACTGGCTGTAATTACTCAAACAGTTGTCAGATTTCTATTGATGTACAAAAGAATTCCACAGGTGCACTTGTGCCTTTGATAATCGATGTTCGACGCCGCCGTCTTCCTGAGCAATCTGAGATTCATTTTGAACGTTATCATAATGTTGGCCATATTTTGCTTATTCATTTATTAAATGAAATAAAATTTCACTTAATGATAAAGCATGTAAAACAAAAGTCATTTCCGTCCAGAAATTTGCGCAAAAGTGTAAATAAGAGCTGTATCATGTGAAAATGTTTAAAACTGTACCATCCTGGAAAGCTGGTTTTATCACTTTTCCTCTTAATTTCCGCAAATAAAACTAATATGGAATAATCTTCAAGCATAATTCTTTATTGATAGATATATCAGATTAGTGCACGGGAATGCCCAGTCGGGTAATTTTCATCTTTCTTTCAGCAGTTTTTGCTCAATTTCCATTCGCGCATCTTCGTGTCTGTACCACCTATCTTTCATAAAAGTAATTTCCATCACAAAGACATATCTTCCTTTGAAAGTGGCTGGTGATTATGCAATGAGACACGAGTCAATTGTCTCCGTATCTGCGTGGCAGATCCTGTTTGGCACATGCTTCAAATATTTTTGAGCGGCGGCTTCGAACATCTATCAAAGGAAATAAGACGGTTGTGACTCCATTCTCTAGAACCTCCTTGTCCAAACCAAGCCCAGCATATATAGCTGCTGCAATTCAAGATACCAAAAGCGCGATATCAAAAGCGATATCAATTCAATTCAATTCAATTCAATTCAAACTTTATTTCATTTTTCGAAAAGAACATAAACATTTCACTTTCATTGGTAACAGAGAATAAGGTTATAATATCTTGTAGTCTGAGACGATAATAATGATATGCATGTGTCGCGTGTTGATGATGCGTGAAAAGTTCATACACGTGTCTCTTCAAGTCAAAACCGAAAGAGATGTAGTATGTGGCTACGGAAGCGCTTCTCGCGAATTGATGAACCATTTGAACATTTACGACAATTCAACGCGTGATTTATCAAACATTAATGTACCAGGTAGGCCATACTTGAATTCGATCCTCAATGAACGTATGCTATATATTGTGATATTGGCTAATTTCTGTGGTAAAACGGAAATTTGATTAGAATTTTTGCTCCTTCCTTTCACCCGTCACCCATTTTCGCTTTGTTTTGTTTGTGTTCTCTCTGGATGAGTTTGTCTGGCCTAAAGATTTTTTGTTTGTTTGTTGTTGTTTCTTTCCCCCCTAAATATAGCTTTTATGATTTTGTATATAATCATCTGTATGTTGCAATGTACATGCAAGGCATGACAGTTTGATATTGAACGCACATTATTAACTGAGAGAAAATAAGATTAAAATGTTTGGAATGTGCGGTGTATCAGATTCATCGTACTATGGGCCAACACTGCGAGCGAACACAGCAAAGGAGAGGATAACGTAATTAATTCTCCTGCTGCAGAATTCCTTCTTACTAGCATTCTGAAACTACATTGACGTATAACAAGGGATATCACATTTCCACACAAACACATGACATCATGCATTCTCACATTATCACATTTGTTAGCGTATACTTACTGTGAGTTCATATTTCGAAGAGAATTTTAACGCGCTCAAATAAATGTTTTATATATGCACTCAAAATCTGGTTCAGCGGCACATGCATCTCTGCATTGGTATTTAGGTCGAAAGCATAAGATCGCACTGCAGGTTGTAGTTATCAATCAAAATAGATCAGGCAATGCGAACTATATTTACCACTTGAGCCCTGAGGGTCAGTGCCTGCTTCCAGCGATGAACTTAGACCCATGACTGACCCTACCCAAGACAACATCAGTGATGTGAAAGGTCAACTAAATCCTGCACGTAGCTCAGGAGATTTCGAAGGTCATGATGTATAGAAAAAATGGATGAATGCAAGAGATAACTTTCTCGATTCTCTTCTCCACTCCTGCAGCAGTGTAATAGGGGTTGCGATATTGTCTTCAGCAACGCGACAACGAGTGACGAGTGTTTGCAAACAGTATACACAATGGGTATCTTTGCCCTGATGGTGTGATAAGTTTTCCCGTTCTTCTGTTACCGGTCGTCTTGTGGAGCAACGGTTTAAATATTTTTCAGGTTAATTCAAGATAATTGCTGTCTGATACACAGGATGTCAATGGCAAACAACTTCCGACAGATTGCACACGATATACCATCAGGAACTAGTGCACCACGTGAATCCATCGATGGTTGAGTTTGACAACTTTCAGACTGGCAGAACATTTAACACCAGTGATAAGAAAGTCTGCCAAGAAATAAGGGGAATTTTCCGGTGCAAAAGCGCGTGATCACAGAAAGCTTACCGCCCTGCGCAGAGGGCACTGCGCTACAGTAATTACAATCTGCACACTATGGAGTCTCGCAAAACCACATCGAAATACCTGCTCTTGTATCTACACATTGTCATCACACTCTCGGAACTAACTGTCAATATGTCAGACACAGTTACTTTTGTAATACAATGGGCAAATAACAGGAGTAGAAAGGACACAATAATAAATGGCTGATCGAACACACGATTAAGTGAATACAGATATTCATCTTGCTTGTTGGTGCGTGTGATGACGATGGAACTGACGGGTGACAAGGTGTGTTCAAGTTGCCGCCAAAAGAGATTAGCAGCTAGAATAAAGTAACTGATAGGAAACATGCTGAGGGTCAAATCTGAACACACCTATCGCTACTATATAATGGGTGACGTACTGCATGCGTTTGTTTAATTGTTTGTGTGCTTGTTTATTTGTGTGTGTGTGTGTGTGTGTGTGTGTGTGTGTGTGTGTGAGTTCTTACGTTGGCTGTGCCTAACGGGGTATGATGGAATGACTGGCATCATTGCGCGGAATGACTGGCATCATTGCGTGAAATTTGAAAACTTGTAGGGTGCAGAAACCAACTCTCGTGTGGTCATGCAAATATGCAAAGTATAACATGTTTAAAGAGTAAATGCACAAATAGATAAATCAATTTGTATCAATTTTAGATAGTTGAGATTGAAACTTCCGAAAAAACATAATTGATATACATTTGATAATTTTAATATCTTCAAAAAACTTCTTGATTTGAAACTGAGGCATTCAGTATGATTGAGAAGATTTCAATTTTCTGTATAATTTGATGGTATAGCATTACTTTAAGAACAAGTTTATCTTAATATGCATGTGGATTAAATGAGAATGCAGCAATCTTAGTAGAGCACATTAGTAAAAGTTTGAAGAAAATCGGACAAGTAAAGTTATGAAGTTTTGAAGTTTCATTGACGCCATGGCTTAATGAGGAAATTACTACAGCTTGTGATGTCATATGCGTATAGAACAATATAAAGAAAATGTAAAGAAAATTTAACATAAATTATCTCTACTTTTCTGGAATGATAACACAGCAATTGACCTGCCTCTTTCAGAAGGCAGGGGGAATTATTATTGTCGATGGAATGTGCACAATTTCAAAAAGTAAACTTTTATTGAATTTTGTTCATTTATTTTCCTCCCAATGACCGTTCTACGCATGTGACATCATAAACTGTAGCAGCCTTCTTTAAAAAAGATTGTCCGATTTTTCTCAAAGTTTCACTGATGTGTTCAACTAATATTGCTGCATTTACTCAGTCCATATAATTATTATAATTATTGTGTAATTATGCTTTAAAATGGGAAAAGGGCAACTTCATGTGAATTTGCGAGTCTTGTATGAATATATAGATACATACATGAAGTATTGTATATACTGTATATATATATATATATATATATATATATATATATATATATATGATAAAAACCTGCCATTTTAGGCTTTTTTCACACATAATATTATATACATGTATCTATTCATACCAAGACTCGCAAATTCACATAATACAGTGTATAACATACGAATGGAAAGTGCAAGGTTATGTGCATGTAGGTGTGTGTGTGTAAGAGAGAGAGAGAGAATTCAGACCAAAAATTGTGTTACAGTCTATCGATATATCATGAAGAGGATCTCATTCAGTTTCAGTTGAAAAACAATCATCATGGAGGGAAAAGGAAACGAAGTGATCGTCTCTTTTAGACAAACTTTCTGTCTGCAAAGTCGTATTTTCAGTCAAATACAGTACGTTGCATAGTTCCCTTGCCATGTGACTGTCACAACAAACACATAACAAGGATTACAAATCAATTCTTGACATTTAAAAAAAAAACAAAAAAAAAAACGTGATTTCAATTGCCATGGCAACCCTTGTATCCTGTTATCTTGGGCTCATTGTAAACACACACGCAATGCAAAATCAAAAACAAACAAATAAACAAACAAACAAACAATCAAACAAACAAACCCAAGACAGAAACCTTCGAAATCACATTCAACTATTCACCAACTTAAATTACCTTCAAACCACACACACCATCACAGGACCTTTTCAACACACATGATGGACACACGAAATCCTTCACACAATTCTCTAATCTTGTGAAAATACCGGTACGATTGTACCAAATTCTTTTCTTGTCCTTTTTGAGGCCGCCACGCATGTCAAGCTATGCTTCTTGTGCCATTCCATGCATTTTTTTTTCATGTAATACAATGTACACGCTGCTAACTAGGCATATAAGAAAAACTGAGCATACAAAGAATGGACTCTATGTTCTTTGCAACAGCAATCATGTGTTGTATACTGTATTTTGTTTGTCGATTTTTAGTTTATCAGTTGCTGTTATAGGGGAGAAACGCAGGAAAAAAAAAATCATCAAAGTATAGTGCATAATTTATGTGCATGTACGCATACCAGACACATGCACCCAATGGAATTAAGACCTCATTAGACAGTAAACTTACTTTAGTTTGACAGGAGATACCATGACTTTAGCCAAATCACAGTTAATGGTAGTCTTTTTAGAGATTGGGGTTCAATTTTACGAATACCTCATTTTCAGGAATAGTGACATACCACTGCTTGCTCAGTTTCATTCTTTCCTTTTTGTTTCTACTTTTTAATGGGATAATGACACCACAAATATACACATCACAAACAGATCCACGAAAGTTGAGAATGACTGTGAAACAAAGGTTTAGGAATTTCAGTTTATGCAAGCCACTTGCAAAATAGTTTTTATTTTGCCATCAGCAGAAATCATTGGCATTCTAATCAAATTAAGAAGCAACAACTGTGAGCAAAAATAATTGGCATCTGATCACCCAGTTTAGCAGTTCTTAGATGCCCAAGAGCGTTGAGGCAAAGCAAGACTAAGCAACTACTGTATATGCCATATATTTCACGAGTCTAAATTTTCGTGAATCGAGACTTCCCGACGATTTCGAGAGTGGTTAAATTCACGGTCGTGGAGTCCTTAACTGAACAGAAAAATGTGTATGCGTACATCCCATTCATATCGGGATCAGAGTCAATATTTTCGTGTGTCTTTATTTTCGCGAATTGCAGCTGACTCGCGAAATTCACGAAAATAAACACCTCGCGAAATATTCGGTGTATACAGTACATGACAACAGAACACATGAGCATGGTGTGATATAGACTTGATGCCTGTCTTGGGGCCCCTTCTCCTGGACCCTTAACCCGTAGGAGTGGGGCAACCATCTCCTTTTGGTGTAGGGGGATTCCTATGTTATGGTGGATATCAGATTACAAGCCCTTTTGATTACTGTATACACCATTTATTTAGCGAGTCTAAATTTTCACAAATTGGGACCTCCCAACGATTTCGCGGGTGGTTGAATTTGTGATTGTGGAGTACAGTACTGAACGGAAAAATGCATACGTGCACGTCACATACATATCGGGATCAGAATCAATATTTTCGCGTGTCTTTAAATTCAAGAATAGCATCAGACTTGCGAAATGCGCGAAAATAAAAACCTTGCAAAATATTAATTTAAATTAATAAAAAAGATTAAAGACCAAGTTGAATGGGAATACCATGCAATAGGAAGGCTGGTCCAACGAGCAGTTCTATTCTAACAGGCTTCAAGTGCTAATTATGGTTCTTAATTGAACTCCAGAGGGCAGCAAACGAAGATCAATTCAATGTGGTCAAAATTCTCTCCCCACACTAAAGGGTATTTAAAATACATGTACATCTATTTTGTTTTATATTTCCTATGATGTACAATGTACTTTGTGTATCACAAGCAAGTTCAGCAGAATAAAGATAACTTCTGCCTGATATTACAACACCTAGAATTTACCTCCTATGGTAAGAACTGGGAGATTTTCTCTGAGGGCAATGGGCCAGAAGATTGATGCCTGTTAATAGGAGTCTCCTTGCAAATGAATAAGAGTACCAGCAACACTCACGTAACTTGCCACACTGTTGTCATTCTGAATGTTCAACTGCACAAAAAAAAAAAAGAAAAAAAGAAGTGCATTCACCTGTGCCATGAAATCCACTGAACAAGCTTTGTATTTTTAAAGCTAATTTGCTTTCTTTCACAATATGTTGAAGTGTACAGATTGTGACAACACCTGAATCAAAAAAAGAAAAGAAAGAAAGATACAGCCAGACATAACTGGAGAATTCCTCAAATTATTCTCAAGAAAACAGCTTATGAGAGCACAATTTTGTGTCGCTGGTTCTTCAATGTAGGCAATCGAAATCAAAGCTAAAAACAGAACTCCACACTACAAGACTTGGGGCAAACACAAAGCCATCTTATTTTCTTCTTTATGTGTGATTTTATCTGGAAATGTCCCTTTCATAGTGTCATCATACAACAATTGATGACACATTGCTAAAAAATACCATATTGTGCCACTGGTGTGTTCATCAGTGATCATACTATTCTGATCCTAGTTCTCATGAATTCATCTCAACTGTGTATACAATAAGTTCATCTTTTCTGTATCAAAAGTAAGCTCGGTGTCTTTTCTGGATTTTAGTTGAGGGATTTCACAGTCCTAGCATTACTGTGGTAAACAACATGCAAATATATGTAGTTGATATTGCCGTTGACCTTTGATGAGGCATTGTGACTCTGTGGTATGGACCAACAGACTCTGAATCTCGAGATCCTGGTTCAAGTCCACCAGCAGCAACAGGTGTGCCCTTGGGCAAGGCACTTTATCCTTATTTCCCGATCCTTTGGCGTGCTCTTTGGTCCTGTGTATAGTTGCCTATGTGCATTAATTGCTTTCTTAGCCATCACCTACTGCAAATCCAAACCTCATGCAGAAAAAAAAATCCAATGAATCCACAAGGGATTACAGCTTTAAAAACATACAGGAGGGTTAGAATATTTTCAAACATGTCTCCTTGCACATTTCTAATCAGTCCATCCTTATACATGACATATGATATGCATGAGGGATATCATTCAATATAGCATTTTTAACTGCAGAAATTCCAATTAGCTTCATTCACGGTTGGTGGGAAGGCATATATGCACAAAGATATTAAGCATGCATTTTTTTAATAAAAAAAAAAATACATGCCTTTTTTTTACAGTAACGTGCATTAGCCTTTTGCCTGTAGGGTGAATGGCAATATTCAGTTATCATCATCGCTTTCATCATCGATCACTTCACCATCTTCTGGTTCAGAATCCTCATTTCTCTTTGGAATATCCTCCTTTGCAATGTGCTGGCCAAACAGGAAACTGCTGCTCTCCTTTCTCGAGTCAACAAATTCACTCTGTGTGAGTTGTCCTGCCCTTGCATTGTTTGATGGCTCACTTTCTTCATTCTCCCCTGACTGAAACAAGACGCCTCCATTGCTAGTATTGGGTCCAGAGATATCACCTTCCACTTTGGTGTCCCATTCATCATTCATATCTTCCTCCGCCTCTCTATCTTCCACTATCTTCTCATCATCAGCAACATCATTGTCATTGTTCTCTGCCTCCTTCATGTTCCTGTCATCCGTGTCCATGCTTGAACCGGCAATCTTCCTCGTGTGTCTGTGCTGCTTCCGTCGTCGCTTACGCTCGGCCTCGAAGATCTTCTTCTCTTCGGCAAAGATCTCCTTGATGTCCTCCGGGGAAACGTCGGGATCGGTCTTCATCATGTGAATGAACACCCCGCCGGGTGACCTCCTTCGAGATCGATTCTGTGAGAAAGGAGATTGACATCAAACACAGAACAAAGTGACAAAAAAGTAACTTACAGGAAAGTAAAACATTTCTGTCATACATGTATCACTATCGAGATAAAGTTTACAAAATGACATGAATTGGTGACAGATTGAACGATTCAAGAGAGGAATAAAGTTAAAGCCTTTTTGTTTATAGGTATAACTAGGGAATTGTCAAATATGTGACTAGCTGTGGAAAAATCTTTTTACACTTTTCTTGAAAGTACTATAGTATGACAATCTCCTCCTCTGGAATCACGATACAAACTGAAGAAAACTTGTTTTATAATGTGACAAAGATAGAACTATGAAAACTTGTGAATTAGTACAAAATGCAAATTTCACAGAAACTGTGCATATAACAATGAATGAAAAGTTATGTACAAATTCTTCAAAGTTGAATATCCCCTGTACTGCTGTATCAAAAAAGCTGCAACATTCTTAATACTATGCCCAAATGTTCACAATTTGAACACCATTGCATTCAAAACTGTACAACAGAAAAAAAGGGAGAAAGTTTTGGTTTCCTTGAAACTCTGCAGGATCATTTCTGTTCACATTTGCTTTTGGACTGTATAAAATAAAATATCTGACCATCAGAATGCAAACTTAAAGATGTTAGACTGCTTTGTGAAAAATTTGTGATCAAATGACTGCTGGCATATGATGACATAAATGGTATCCCGGGGTACCAAATAAAAATCAGCTATTTTGTTGAATTATTCATTTTCTTAAAAAGGTTGTACCCTGGGTGCCAAAAAGAGGAAATCATTTTGGTGCTGGAGCTAGCGCGTGCTAGCCACTGCACTGCACTGCACTGAAGCACACGCTAGTGGTAGCACAGCGTGCCATGCACGCATAGTAGTATAACATGCAGTGGCATATCACATGGGAATGACTATGTACACGCACACACGGTGCATGCATTTTTCTCTGGCTGTCCTCGAGTGGACGTGAGGTGGCGCTACACAACGCGGTAACCCAGGGTAACGCGTGATGCATCATATATATCACAAGAAATATTCTGGCCCAAATTTCATTCTGTATGGATAAGGTATAAACAGCAAGATAGAGAGATTTTTCAATGTGCACTTTTGTAATGCTGTATGCATATTTATAGGACACATGTACAAAAAAAATATTAGCAAATATTAATGCAAAATTACAACACAAGAATCAAATCAGGTAAATTACAACTGTGAGACAAAGTGACTGAGGTTTACCATGATCATCATGCCACCATCATGCTCGATTTCCTCCGTCTGCTTCCAGATTTCAATAGACTTCTTGACTCCTAACACTTTGACAATCCTTAGCACAAGGTCCCTCTTAGGCTCTTGAAGGCTGTAAGCTAGCTGGCCAGCGACAACCTTGACCTCGCCATTTGGGTCAATGTCTATTGACTTCATGGGCGTCTCCGGCTCGGGACTCTCAGGTCGCACTCCAAGTCGGCTCTTGACATTGGCTCGCCGGAAACTGTCTGCAACCATAGAGCCTCGTTTTTTCAGACGCTCGCGCAGATCTTCACCATCAGTCTTTCCCTTGGCTTCCTCTTCCTCCTCGCTGCGTCCAGGAGAGTCTGTCGCCAGCCAGGCATCATCTTCCTCTTCACCGACGCCTTTCGTGAGATTTCTTTTGTGCTGGGGGGTACCGTCTGGAAACATCCCACTCACAGCTCCAAGGGGGAGATTTTCTGAGTAGCTGTAGCTCTCCACATCCCGCGACATCACGGAGCTGACGCCAAATGACGTGATCTCTCTCTCCACCTGTTCTTGTCTCTGCTCCTCCACGATACTCCCCCAGACATTGTTTATTCGACGCTTACTGCCTTCTTCACTGTTCCCACCATAACTCATTCCTCTCCCGCCATGTCCGGGTCTAAGTTGCGATATAGATTTGTCGCGGCCGTCCAAACTGCCGTGGCGGGGACCACCGTGTGAGCTGTGTGAAGCAGCGTATGTTTTCTGTCTCTTCCACTGCTGCTCCTCATCACTATCACTGCCCTCGCTGGAATCATCATCACTGGAGTCAAACTTTCTCACTACGCTGCCACGATACGAAGACCCCTTCTTTGGGGTTGTCTGACGCTGTGTGAAGGATGACATATCGACAGCCTCAACACAATGGTCTTTGACACCAAACCTGAAACAGAAGATAAAGAAAGTTAATTATTTGTGGATTACCAAACAACTTAGTAGTATACAGTACTATAGATTTGAGTTACCTTACCTTGTAACTGCCAGATGGCAATCATACTATTAAATCAACAAAGGTCTTTCAGCTGAATTTATCCTGATAGGATGGCTACAGCAACTGACAGCATGTTATTTCTGACTGAAGTAAAGAGAGTGGGGGACATAGGCCTACATTGTGCATCATTCACATTTTCAATCTTTGAATATGTAAAGAGACAGAAAAGGTGTTAACTACAGTCATGTGCACCAGTGGTGACACGACATTTGCTTCCGCAACAATTGCTCCGGTCTGATTTTCTCCAAGGACTTAGGGTTAGGGTTTGGGTTGTGATAGGGATTTAGGGTTAGTTTGATGTGAGGATATGGATTAGGGTTAGGATTATGTTTGTGGGTAGAATTTGTTTGGCTTAGCATGGAGATATTTGATGGGAGCAATCGTTGCATGAGCGAATGTCATGGAAGCGAATAAGTACGTATTATGATGAATGGGTGCACTGCACTGCCATCTTGAATGAAATGACATCATTTAGTAAACTCTTAGTGTGCCATGTTGACACAACTGCCTCAGTCAACTTGCCAACTTTGCATTGCCATATCTGCTCAAATGCACAACAGCACCAAACAATCGATAAATAGCAACATGACATAGGCCTAGGCCCTATGTTATGGTGAAAGCACCAGCATGCGCATGCGCTGCTGTCTCAGAATATTTAAATGTGGCACACATCATGTACTTGTTAATGATCTTGCTGCATGCTGCACTGCTTAAGAGCTCTTCTTTTAACTGAGTGTTGGGCCTATTGGGAAACATTTGCATATGAACATATAAATCCAGTGACAGTGTTCTGGACAAATTACATGAAAAAAGCCAGTCTTAAAAGCACAATCTAAACACATTTTTTACAAAGATTTGAAGGGCAGAGTGCAAATAACTGACAATGATGCCAGATTAATTTCATAAATAGGGAGCCTACAGTGAGCTCGAGGACCCTACACTACACTTAATACAACGACATGCGACACGTGTTGTATTGAACCCGAATCCATTTAACTGTTACTGTTAGGCCTAGTAACTAAGTTAGACTGTTCAGTGTCAGACCATACCCAGGGATACCCTAAATGCCAGGACTCCAGAAACCGGACACCCTTTATTGGACTTCAAAATCCAGCCAGCACATGCACCCACCCCATTTCGAATCTAACAATTGTTAATAGGCCCTGCTAGAGATCTAAATCTAACGTAATAGGAGTCACGCAACCCTAAAGGACACACACACTACACCAAAATGAATATGTGGGTCTCTTATAAACATACTTTGAGCCTCGTTAATATTACCATTAATATTATTAGCCTCTAATCCTAGCACCAGTATTTTCCAGAGACTCAGAATATAGGCTGCAGAGTTAGTTTCTGTCACTAGGCCTAGGATAAAATTTGGGGTCATCATCTGATTCTAGACAATACACAAATGGACGTCAATTTACCCAGAGATTGTGATTTCACAAGCCTTCACCCTGCTGCACCCAGCACCCGCAAGCAATAAAAATCGTTGTTGCACCGACAGACCGTACGACCGCGAGCAAAAGCCTTGGCTTGCCGCGCTGCGCACCGCGCGCTACTAAACGCTGTGCTAGCTTATAGCATCTTATCTCAGCAAGAGATAGCATCTCTTCGCATACGATATCAGCCATCTCACGAAATGGAAAAAAAAAAAACAAAAAAAAAAAAACAAAAAACAAAAACAAAAACACACACACACAAAAACAACAGCAACAACAACAACAACAAACCAAAACAAAACACAAACAAACAATCAAACAAACAACAAATGAAATAAAAAACAAAAACAAAACAAAAAATAAAGCAAAGTAAAGCAAAGAAAATCAAATCAAATCAAAGCAAATCAAAGCAAAGCAGAGCAAAAGCAAAGCAAAGCAAAGCAATCATATCATACATATCAAGCAAACAGGTGTTTGAACAGACACCATTATTGTTCTGAAACTGGTCTTGCAGCTTATGATTATTTCTTGCAATAATTTTTCTTTAGTATAATTTCCTTTATGCTATATCTTTACATAAATTATGAACGAGGTATTATCAATTTTATTCTACAGGCATAATTTCATATTTCACAAGCATAATAATACAATTCAATGCTGAATTGTTAATATCCCCAAAATCGATAGTTGTTTTTTTTTTTCATCGTAAATGTTATTTCTAAACCAGCATCAACTTTAATCCATCCAGTCTTACTTTAACCCACAATCTATCAACAGATTGACACTCACTCAAAAAATGTATTAAAGTTTCGACGTACACATTACAAAACGAACATTCTTTTCTTTCAATCAACCCAATTCTGTTCAACATTTTATTTGTATATAAAATTCTAGTATTTAATTTCATTTCATGTCAAAAATTTCATTTTTGAAAAAAAAAATGAGACGACGATTGAGGAAATAAATTATGAGAACGTGCAACTTTAACTGTTTGTGAGCTAAAGGAAGACATTCGTGAAGTCTTTTGAAGAAGAATCCCGCGGTCTTACGAAAACATAGAGACACCATGAAGTTTTTTGTGCGCAGGCATGCAGTTGAATTTTGATTTGTCATCAGCATCATACCTCAAGTCACTAATGGATCGTATCACTGGGATGACGCCCCCTGAATATAAATATGAAATACGCTTGGATGTTTCCTTATCTTTATGAATGCGATGGACTGTCAAGGAGGCGTCATTTAGGCTCCATGGAGTAGAAAAACAAATCGCTCAGATTTCTAGATTCTTGAATAGTTGTTTCACCTGTGAGTCAACTACTGTGCCACTTACGTTCCTATCAACAGGGAGGTGTAAGTTCTCTCTTTCACGACTGTCCACCTCCCTGCTATATCAATAAGCATTCACAGGAAGCAGTGTATCACGCTGCAAAGGAGGGGTTAGGCCTGTACAATCAGAATGTCCTCGATGCATTTTTCCCTTTAGGATAAAGCTTTCGTTTGCGTGACATCAGAAATGTCAAAAATGTTGCATGTACACGAAAACTGCTGGATGCTGCAATTAGCAGCAACGGTCTTGCGTATACTAATAATGAGATGAGTTCCACGCTTCCAACCGACAGAAGAGGGTTATGCATCACGTGAAATCCAGATAATTAGTAATTGTGCCATCAGTAATTGTGCCATCTTATATACGTAAAGTTGAACACTTAACGTGCGACTCAAATAACAGGTCATACTGATAGGAGGAACAAGTAAGGATGCTCTCTAACAAATTATTCGCAATATTGCCAGTGACCACCACACTTTCTTTCACTCTATTTTTGCTTTTCTTTCACCAAAAGGGTTGAAAGTATTTTCACGTCTATATGTCTGATAGATCTCAGGTCTAGATGAAGCGTTAAAGCATCTCTTTCTAAGATATCACGGGATTATTTTTTTTTTCTTAGAGTGCCAAACAAAGAAAGTTTGAATTTATACAATCCATACTTTCGAAAGTAAAAAGTTGATCAGTATTTGATAGTCAGTAGTAACAAATTATATCGTGAATTGTGTTTTATCATCATCTGATTTATTGCAAAACGACCTGTTACACTTTCTGGCTGATATGGGACCATCATTGTTTTTTTTGTTTTTTTTTTGTTGTATTCTTACGAAAACAAAAAGGTCGTCTCGGAACAACAACAACAACAACAACAACAACAACAACAACAACAACAACAACAACAACAACAACAACAACAAACGCTGAAGGTTACCAGTATCAACCTGCATGGTATTTTGTCATTATGGCATTATAACTATAGATTAATCTGACAGAATACATGCTAAGTAATTTCTTAAGGCTTTTACAAGTCATAATGATTATAGATTGTATATTTTGAAATTAAAGTTATACATCATGTGTTTTGGCTGTTTTCTAGAAAGAGATCAGTGTTGTTATTATGCATGATTTACATATACTTAGTACTTGAGTCGTCTTTTTTTTTTTGTTCTGTGTTCATCTTAGTTCATTTTTTGAATTACATTGGACAGGCATACGTTTGTAAATGCACAGTGCACTAGTCTTCTCGGAGCTGTTTTTATATAATAGGTTAGAATGAAATGACTGACTTTAGTTGTGTAATTTTTTTCTTTTTTATTAAAAAGTAATGATAAGTCTTCACGCACATTTCGGATTTTAGGAGTAAACACAATTCAAATCACTAACTCATTATTATGAAATTATGCATCAATATTCTAGATATCTGTATTTCTTGTTAATTGATGCATCGAGTTACATTTTGCATGGTTATAAATCGAATGAGACACCAAAGAAAAAAAGCTGCTCATTTCATCGATACACCTAAATTTGGGCAGCCCTGTTTTATTCAAATTGAGTTGTGTTCGTTATTTCATTGCATCTTTCATTTCCTGTACTATGTGGTTCGGATATGAAAATAAAGAAACACACATTGTTGAATGAGTTTATGAACTTATAAGATACATAATAAAGCTGCTAGCGTGTACTGAAAAGAAATTATTCTGCAGCAAGCCTTTCTTGCTAACCAAACCCAACACTTGCCCAATGACGCTTAAGGTAGTTAATCACTTTCACCGATGCCGTTGCCAGGCCAACGACTTAAACACTCATGATGCTTGGCTGCTCCCTTGCCGCTGCCATGGTGACTGTAATTACTTGGACTGACGATGGTGTAAACCACATTATGAACATTAACTGGCCCTTGTTCGTTTATTGTGTTATAATCGCTAACGTAATGCGTCAATTTGAAACAGGAACTGCTCAGCAATGTCTTTCGCACATGGTGGGTCTCTGATGTCTATCGCGAAGCCGCGACAGAGGATCGATGGACCGTCACTTGCGCCGACAATATGATAACTCCAAAATCTTAAAAAACATGACACATCACCAAACACCGACATGACCGGGATATGAATTAAAGAGTTAATCAGCGTGCCTAATGTTAAAACAGCCTGAGTTTCATTAACACTATAGGTACGATCAACACTCTGTGATGCATTTTTAAAAGTAGATTTATTGGTATGGAATTAAATCATGACTTGGTTTGCAGTTAACTGGTAACATCATCATCACTATTAGCACTTCAAAATGATGGTAAATGCATGATTTTGAAAGGTGAAAGACATTGACCACTAGCCACCTCTTGAGCATACACACAGACAAAATTTCCTTTTCTTCGACGTCAACATCAACATCATCATCGTCATCATCATCATCATCGTCCTCATCATCGTCATTGTCATTCTCCTCCTCCTCTTCTTCTTCCTCCTCCTCATCACCATCATCATAAGTAGTCTATTTCCGTCTCCATCTCTCGCTCTCTCTCTCTCTTCCTCTCACACTCTGCTGCACTGTAGTAACGCTCTCGACGCTTCTTTTACTCCGACAGTCTAATAATCCTAATCCTAATCCTAATCCTAATCATCTGAATGTGAAATTTCACCAGCAAAATTTTGTCATATTACAGCTATCAGGTCTAGTTACCCACATTTGTGAGTTGTGTCGATGACGCTCTATTCAATGTCCAAGCAATGAAGTCTGTGATACCTCCTTCAATTAGCCGGTTTACTTGTATAATGATATTGTGGAATGATAATACAAAAATTCAACTTGTACTGAAACAGATTAGTGTAACTTTAAAATTCAACCTAGCTTTCCAATTTTCTTATTCATTGAATGTTAAATGGAATATGAATATAATTGTTTCATTTAAGTGCCATTGATTTAAATCTAAATGACCTGGGTTTGAATTTCTCATGGAGACACAAACCCTTGTGTTTGCTCATCATCTTTGCTAATCTCTTATTAGTGAAGCCATGTCGGAAAAAAAAGTACAGGGGAAAGTGCAGTTCAAGTTTTCGTGTTGTTGTTGTTGTTTTTTTTTTTTTCTTCTCAAGATTCCTATAAAAGATGCAGAATCAATCTGATGACACAGAGTTCGTGCTTTCGATCGGGTCTTTTGGGGAAGACTTATGTAACGATCTCCGATTCCTCATTGAGTCAAGGGAATGAATATCCAAATCTGTAGGACACATATGCGATCTGTCAGCTTTGCCCGGCAAAGTGACCTATATATAGCCGAAGAAGAGGAAAGAACGAATCAAAATGATTACCTAACTTGCAGTCCCATCCGTTGAGAGCTAGGAAGAGTGACGCCCGTGATGGGTTTAGGCTTTCCCTATATACCCATGTTCATGTTGGATCCTAACAAATTTTTCAGTTTAACAGATGGCTTGGTCAACTTGGTATTTATTCTTATGATTCATAACATCCCGAGGCACTGCGGGGCGAGAGCTCGTTAAAGGCCCCGTCACACTACAGCGTATAAATCAGCGAATGCCTAGCGAATGGGCAAAATTTGGCAAAGTCCAGATTCGCTCAAATCCGCTCGAATTCGCAAGCAAAATGTGGTTTACGAACGTTCGCCTAACGAAAGATGAGCATATGCTAACCGTGTTACGAGCGGATAGAGTAACGAATGAAAGCGAATGCGTGCAGTCCATCCAACGGATGCTGAGCGGACAAAGCGAATGAGCAGCGAATGCCCAACATATAATGCAGAGCGATACTGCGGCAATCACGTGACGGATCTCTGATCGGCTGACGCACACTTCACCAAATCATTTTAAGCAGTGACAGTGTCAAGTAATGTTATGACTGTGAAAATGGCGGTTTAAAATAAGGTTTTCGACACAAGCACTGCAAGTGCGGTTATTATCTACCATTTATTACTTAATGCCAGAATACGTATAATGAAATGTCATGTAGGGTGCTGTGGCATAGTGGATAAGACTCCCGACTCCTCAAACCGAGGACCCGGGTTCGAATACCGCCCAGTGCTTACATCCTTGGGCAAGATTTTTACCCACGATATCCTTCTCGACCCAGGTGTAAATGGGTACCTGGCAAAGCTAGATAGGGTAATAATAATAGCAGGGCCCTCTGGTAGAGCAGTGGCAACACTGAAGAGGCTACCCTTGGTAAATAACACCTTTTTCTTCTTCTTCTTCTTCTTCTTCTTATTATTATTATTATTATTACTATTATCATTATTGTTTATTATTATTATTATTATCATTATTGTTATTATTATAATTACTAATATCATTATTATTATTGTTATTATTATTATTATGATTATTATTATTATTAATATCATCATCATCATCATTACTATCATCATTATGTGTGCTATGAATATCTATTTTTTTTCCTACTACGTTTAATTAACGTGTGTTGCTGTGCAGATTTGCTGGGCGAATTTGCACGAACGGTGGACGAATAACAAACGAACGCAGAGCGACCAAAACTTTCGATCAGCGGATGCTAAGCGAACACAGAGCGGATTGTTATTCCGTTCGTCATCCGCTCAAGATTTTGGACATGTCCAAAATCAAAATTTGGCTCCGGCGGATCTCTGCGAATCTCTGCGAACAGCTAACGGATACAGCGAACGTCAAGCGGGTCACGAACGACGAGCAACGGATGTGAGCGTATCTCCAAATTTTCGGATCCGCTGGGCATTCGTTGGCTCGATCCGCTCTAGTGTGACGGGGGCTTAAGGGTATGTTTACAGGGAAATGTAGAAGAAAAGAGAGAAGAGAGAAATAAGAGAATGAGCACGCGTGCCAGCCTGCTGGACGAAATACAAGCTTGAAGACAGACGTACATCTAATGGGATATAATGGAAAAAGTACACGATCAACGTGCCAAGGATATAAAACGTCATAGACCCCCCCCCCCCAAAAAAAAAAAAAAAAAAACCAAAACAAACAAAACAAAACAAAACAAAAAAAAAACCCACCAAAACCCCCCAAAACAAAAAAACCACAACCAACCAAGAAACAAAAACAAATTCGTCATAAAGACGACGGGGAAAAGAGGAGTCGTTTTCTCCAACAAAGAGTCCCAAGCAGCATTGGCAAAACAGGTTTCATATAGCCCTATATACCACAACATGAAAGCATGTATCATCTTGTATGTTCTCTATGTTGTCCGAGATCACAGGATAAGTCTGACGCACTACCCTGGAAGTAGACACTTTCTAATGTCTGTCAAAGCGGGCGTCTTCGATTTAAGATACAGTATATAAATCATAATTATTGTAATGTAACAAGAATTCAAACAAGCGCAAAGAGAACGAATAATTTTTTTTTTTGATAAACAATATGTATTTCAAAATATCTTACAAGAGAATGTACAAATATATCACAAGTTGCACATGATGCCCGAGAAAGCTTACATTAATTCCCATTTTTTTTTCAATAATAGTTTCTGTGGAAGTCGGTGCATGCGATCGTAAATGCGATGTTAACTCATAAAGAATATTGGCACACGACAAAAGTGATATACGAATGATTTGAAGGAAATCCAGTGCAAATGGGGGTAAAATGAATCCCCATGAAAAAAACAGTAAAATATAACATCACGAACCGTGACCTGCACGTATAGTTTTTACTTAAATAACACTCTTTACCATGAAAGAAAATTATTGACGCTTTACTTAAGTGGATGCTACGAAAAATTGAAAAATATATCATTTTGAGGCAAGTAAACGATCGCTTCTCAGGAAGATTACTTGCTGTAACACCTTCCGCATACTCTCAAGATTGTGATAATCGTTTGTCGATTCCAAATAAAATTCTTGATCGTTTGGAGTTAAAGCTGTAAAAATCCCTTCAAAATCAAACATCGCTGAGTGTCATATCTATAGTGAATAGAGATAACGAACTACCTACAAGTACGTACCGTCAGCTGATCGGCCAAGTTACGAGTCATATTATTTTTTTTTCTGTCGGTTTCCCTTTGATTAAAAATGGCGTTTTATCTTGAAACTTTTTTTTTCAGCTTAAATCAATATAGAAAAACAACTTTAAACATGGTTCATAGGTTTTAATTTCACAGTTGTCCATGCTATATCATGCCTAAGGCGTACAATGTTATCAGGTTAGGCTGGATTAAGGAACAAATTAAGGAATAGTTCCTGCCGTTCGAAAGTTCAACACATTACTGAATACAACTCAACGAGAGTTCGTAGTCACTGTAGTATCGGAGTCCGTTGTCGGTCAATAGTTTTATAATTTTTTCCTAGGTCTTGAAGTTGATAGCTTTCCTTTCGTCTGCGGAAGCAAGTTGAAGGTAGAGATTGAGAAAAAAATATAGCTGACATCGTGAACCAGTCCAAAGGCATCTGCAATATTATGATAAAGTAAGAAAATTATGGACACAGAAGTGACATCAACGCCGTTTGACGAAGTAGAATATTCCTCCTGCTACGACAGCTACTAGTGCGATGACTGCAATGGCGATGCCTGCCTTGGCTCCGTTCCCAACGGCACCTTTGTCCGTCAGACCGCTGGCGCCATTCCCGAAGAGGTTGGGCATGCCGGCACCATCGCTGTTGAAGTCGTTCTCGACGTCGTTGTCGGATTCTTCGTTGTCGTTGCCGAAGAAATTGTTGCCGTTCATCTGGCCACCCTGGTCAAGACCGTTCCCCATATTTGCGGACGACATCTCTCCGGAGGAGCCTCCGTTGGATTGGGCCTCAAGGAGAGCCATTGATGCTGTAAGGGGAGAGTGAATACATGATCGGAAGAGATTTAGAAGACAAGTAAAGGGATTTCATGTATAGTATTGGTGGAGATGAGATTTGGGCTTTTAACTTTTTGTGAGATACCAAGAAACCACAAATTAAACAGTACAGAGCATACCATTTTAAGAGGAATTCAAAGTTTATGAGATGAAAAATAGATTTTGGAATTGCTGATACATCCAAAAACAAAGTAAAACAAAGCGATCCTAATAAAAGGTGGGTCCCGCTTTTTATTAGGAATGCTCTTTTTCGTATATTTTAAAACCAATTTGCATCCTTTAATGTTGAATCCCCCTTCGAATCACATGCTCTTTCATATTTCATGAGAGGTTTCTCATTATCTCACCCAAAAATATTAGAAACCTGAAGTTAGGTCTCAACCAAAACTATACGCTTCCTTTAAGATAATTGTACTATACATAAGTTCTGACGACGATTATGCTTTCAGAGAAGACAATGGCATCGTCATGTAGTTAGTTCGTAAGTTATGGGCAGATAAAATTATTACTAGTATTACTGGTAACAGAAATAACATTCGTTGCACATGAGCACATGGACCAAAGAAGGGCGTCTGACGTGAAAACCCCCTTAAGATAAAAGATTTGGTCATGTGGCTATTGATCATTTCCCCTTCATTATTTTGCTTTCACACATTAAGCATGAATGACTTAACTTCCCCATTCAACGAGGTCAACGGATAGTATGATAAATCACTGCCCTTGATATCTTGTGACTACTAGGATAAAACAGGTAATCATCCTGTCAGAACGTGTAATACGTTGTATCAAGAGTAGTGACAGCGCGTCTTCAAGGAAAATGCAACGTGTCAAAAAGTTGAAGAAAATGATACACAAACACTTTCTAGGAGATTTTGATTCATTAAACCACTATCATGCATCGTGTACGAGAAATCAAGCTATAATGAGAGCGACTATGAGCTTCTTCCTTTTCAGTTGTGTTATTTTTCTTGACGTCTACAAGTTCTGCAAGTTGTGACAAGAGGGGTAGGCTGTCAAGCTAATTGATTTAGTGGACTTGATGCATGCTTGCTCCGGAAGTTTGACAAAATTTTTCATCGCCCACACCATGGCGACGGTAACTATAATACATAAAGTGGGAGGGGACAGAGATATTTCTAGTTGTTTCACACGAATAAATTACAGACCAGTAATTTTGGTGGCGATTCAAAGGGCAATGTCTGCCATATTGGTATCCTCCAGATGCAAACGTACGTATAAACTGAGCACGTGAAATCATTTAAAGCAAAATTTATCATGCAAAATTATATGTAGAATTACGCTGACAGAAAATTCTTCCACTCATTAAACAACATGTGGAAAACTTATATTGTAGTTTATGTGAAATACTTCTGTTTATCAACATCTTAACAGGGATTTACACACTTTAAAATCTTGCATCATCAGTCTTTCCTCTTTCCAAGTTGTCAACCTGTTGCTGTCCAGTGGCAGTGCATAGGGGATCTAGGTATTATGTGGTTAAGTCAGGATTTCCTGTGATTTAAAACCCTTAATCGAAAATGAGGCCACATGAGGCCCCACTTCTCTGTCGCATCGTATCGCAGGTTTGAGGGAGCTGAAATCAGGTCACCAATTTCTGCACCAGCCTGATATTCTATAATAATTATTTTTATCATTTTATTTTTTAGTTTTAATCAATCAATAATAAGGTCTATATATACATAGGGCCTACTCATCTTGTTCATAATATGTACATTTCAAAAATCAGTAATTTTGGGGTACTTTTCTTTTGTCATCTATGATGGTGCACCATCATACAAAGAAAATATCCATTCATATTATAATGCAACTATTTAGCCAGTTACCAAGTATGAGAAAGAAGACTTTTTATGTAAATATATGGTGTACATAAGCACAGTTCGATAACCTTTAAAATGTGGGTATTAATATGCCTGTATGTGCGTGGGAGATTTTGATAGCAACCACTTGAGGTAACGTAAATGAAAACGCTTAAACTCACATTTTTATAAATTAGTAAATTACAAACTTGGTCACAGGCAATTGGAGATTAGTTCTAAAATTCATTACTGTTAAAAAATAGTGAAAGCTCAAACAGTCTTCGGTACAGCTTCTTTATTATACTTAATGTGTCTGGCTTTGTGTTTTAACTTATTTTGTACTGAGGAAAGACTTGTATGTCTAACATGGTTTTGAGCAAGCGACTTTAACAAAAGACTACGAAACAAACGCCATTGAAACCACTGAAACCAAGACTATGATAGGCAATGAGGACAAGTGCCTTGCCTATTAGGGATAACAACAGCCGCTGGCAGCTCATAGAGGACTCGAATCAGTGACCTCAAGTATGAGATGGTGATAGTCTCATCCACTGAGCCACAGAAGTTCCATGTCACGGGAGCATTTTGGCTTGAGCGCCAATAATGGAAAAGGCCACATTATAATCTCATCATATTGAATTTACGGAGGTCGAGAAGTTTGATTAGGCTTAGGCTAATTAGCTGTCAGGATGACACTATAGGCTACACCGTAAGCCATTACTTTGATCCCGTCAACAGGTGACGCATGTAGGCAGCGGTTTTTTGGTCACCGCAGCTTGTACCAGCTTTTACAATTTAAACATAAACTGCGACAAGCAATTTTTGGTACAACAGGAGTCTCTATTCTTAAGAAGTCGAATACCTTTTATAACAATGTGAAGAAAAGGTGTGATTTTGTCATGTATGTACGCCTATGATTATATCTATCTCTATAGCTCTCAATCGCTCTACATGTGCTTTATGTTATATCATTACGTTATTTACATACTTCACATTATGCTTAGTATACATTATAATTTGCATTCTTTTCACTAAAAACATGCATTTTGTGTTGTTGTTCACTTCATTATTGATATTGAAAAATACGCCTAAATAGGTTTGGTACAAAAAGTACACAGTCTTGTTCGGGAGAAAAAGATACACACACACACATACACGCACACACACAGACACAGACACACACACGCACACGGTTTGTATGCACTGTAGGTATATATATCATGTCGAGTGAAGACACTCGTAATAGAGAATGTAATCATCACCCTAGCTTTATAGTTCATACTAATCATCCGGGAATTTTGATATGATCATGACGTCATTTTCTATTTCTGGAAGACCTGGGGACAGAATGCTGAAGTTCATAATCGCATAATAGCAAATATAGGAAAAAGAAATGGAGATAAGCTAGAGGAAAGAAGAAAGGAAATGAGAGGAGGAGCCGAGCCGAGAAACAGCAAAAAGGCAAAGAGAACTTTTGTATCGTAGGCCACCTGTTGACAGCATGGTGCTATTTGTCACTTTTTTCTTTTTAGCTCAATCATGTAGCCATAGGCAACAGTATTTTGAAGCTGCCTTTTAGCTGCCTATTTTCAGACTTTGGATTCTATATTTACGCCACCTCTATTACGCGTGCCAACAAAAATTTTCGTGGACGTCTATTACAGGACGAGTTTACGACACGTCATGCTCATCTCGTGCCACTTGTTTACCATGATAGAATTTAAAGAAAAAAAAAAAAACAGCCAGAAGGATCTGCCCTATCTCTGCCATTTCTGCTGACTACACGCTCAGGCACTGTTTTGGTTTACGTCCGTTTTAATAAGCTGCCTACTTTGATTTTGGCTTGGGCTCACATTCGGATATTGCCGTATCGTCCTTCTGTCGTGCTATTTAGAAATTTATAATGCTATTTTTGCTTATGAGCTCAACTTTTAGTCGGCATTGTTCCCTTCCCTGCACGATACCCTTTGCTTCCTTTCCCCCAGGTATCCCCCCCCCCCCCCCCGTTGCTTCGGGGACTTGGCAGTGCTTATTAGCTGCATGTCGGAAATGCACTAAAACTAAAAATATGTATACGTCAACCTCTTCTTACTCATACAACCTCCTATATATTTACATCAAGGTTTTTGCTAATCTAGTTATGCCGAGAGCTATATATTTTATTTTACCTTGTGCATGAATGTTCCTTTTAATAAAGTTGCTAGGATTTTTTTAAAAACATTTTTGTCACCATATCTGTTCACAAAGTGTTTGATGTTTTCAGCAATAGTTCCAATTAAAGAAAGATTCATGTACCTAATGTTGCCATCAGGTAAAAATGTCAGAGGTTAGATATTAGAAACATACTGCCGGAGATTGAAAATCAGTTGATTAATTCCTGTTATATTCCACCTATATATGTCATTTATTACTGTGATATTTTAGATGTGATATCTTAACACGAAATAAATGCCATCCTTCTATTAATCAAAGCATGCAGGCACCATTGTCTAGGTACTTGGATATGTTGCACGTATTTTTAACTAATTAACGATAAAAAATATTGTAATAGGTACAGCACGAATATTGCATGAAAATGATATGACGGGAGAAGCACACTTTTTCTATCACTGTCATTCCACCCATGCTTGAAGTCAAACTGTTACACAATAATTATATAAGATAGAGGGAAAAGAGGAAGAGAGAAATCACCCATATCGATTTCAAATTTACAGTTGTTAACTTTGAAATGCACATTTTCATTGTTTTCTATAACATTATACGGACACTCTTATAGTACTGACACCTAATAAGGGGCCTTCAAACTTCATACAATGCTGTCATGATGGCTTGAAGGGGAATGAAACCACAAAAAAAAGTAATCCCTATAATTATGTGGAATGAGTAAACACATCAGCGAAAGTTTAAGGAAAATCAGATAACCCGTTCAAAAGTTGTGAATTTTTGAAGTTTCGGTGTTGCCATAGCTGAAGGAGAAGATACAGTTTGTGCCGTCACTTATGGAGAATGATATAACGAAAATATAACAAAATTCCATAAAATTTCTTTTTGAAAATGAAAAGAACGCATTCCCTCGACTTGTTACTGGTATTATCTCAAGAGTAATAATTTGCCTGCTTTCGAAAAGAGGTAAATCAAGTACTCTTTCGTTAATGCTCTAGGAAAGTGAGAATATGCAGTGCAGTCACTTCACGTCTCTTCATGAAATGTTTGATGCGCTCTAATTAATACATGCGGGAACATGCCCAAAAGTCATGAGAAGGGTTACGATGCGGCTCCAAAGTGATGTTTTCGAGCTGTAATTGTTATGTGTGGCCTATCAACATGTACATAACCCGTTACTTAACCTTCTGTATTTAGCGAACTTCCATTGACTGACTCTGTTTGCATATTGGATTTTATTACTTTTGGCAATTTTGCAGCTCCTCTCTCGATTTTTAAGACATCGCCTTCGTTGTACTAGATGTGTAGCATCAATGATCAAAAGAAGATACAACTTTTATAGTATCATGGTACGTTACTTAGATCTGCACATTGTCATCGCTACCGGATTTGATCTGATTATTCCATTTTTTCAGATGATAAATATAACATCACAAACAAATCTTTACAAAAATAATTACGTATTTAGAAATATTACGTATACTTATCATACAATACAATTCACTAATCATCCAAAAGAAAAAAAAATAAAGCAAATCATTACAAAGAAATGCAGGAGATTGCCATCTGAAGGGGAAACTTGAGTTTGATAGTGGCCATAAATAATATGATACAAAACGGTGAAAACGTTTTAACGGCATTTCATCAATAGCGTCAAATAAGAGCATCATAGCTCAAAATAATACACACAATGGGATGGAAAACCGTCATGTTTGGATAAATTCTGCATCATATTGTGACTGAGTGTTCCGCAGTATAAGGACGATTCAAAATAAATTTCAAAAGTTATCAAAGAGTTTCAAAACAGACAACTAATCTCTTTCATAAGCTTGTCATTGCTAAATCTTAACGACCATCTATATATGGACTAATTTCTCACGCAAAGATGACCTGCGGAGTTTTAACATCGGATAAAGAGATATAATATAAAAATACTTTCAAAAAAAAAATAATGAAACACAAATCAGTCCAAATAAGGGATGCTAAACAACTTACCAAAGATGCAGACAAATGCCAGGAATGCCTTCATATTTGAGATGGAATTATTGACCGTGGACGGGTAAAGTTACAGAGAAACGAAAATGTCCGTATCTTAACGCAAGTACCAAGGAAGTGAGCTTCAAAAATGATCCTCTAGTCTTTATATATAGCTGGCTCCTATCTTGCCCGTCCTCACCACGAATATTTACGTCTCATGAGATTCGATGACATACGGCATAAAATGTCGCTAACACTTGTTGACCACCACAGCCGCTTGGTGAACCTCTCTCCTAGTTAGCTTAGATATAGAATATCCGTTGGTTATGCAAGTGATCTGTAGCTATAAGCAGGTCAAGGTCCACCACGTGATTTGTGACGTCATATCCGGTTCTTGCCCCCCTCTCAAAAGCCTCAAATTATTAGTCATTTCAAAAGTTTGCATGTATTTTCCGATAAACCTTAATCATGACGATATATAAGTAATATATTCCACTCCAAAGTGCTAAAACTGGAATTTTACCTGCTTATGTAGATTTGGTTGAGATGGGGCTTCAGGTTTCCAACTTTTTGGTAAGATAATGAGAAACCTCTTATAAAATATGAAAGAGCATACAATTCTAAGAGGAATTCAAAGTTTATTTGATGAAAGTTGGTATTGAAATGGCTGAGATATCCAAAACAAAGCGATCATAACAAAAAGTGGGACCAAAATGTCAGTATAGGATTGTTTTGTTTTACTTTGTTTTCGGATATCTCAGGCATTTTCCAAACCGATTTTCATCAAATAGACTTTGAATTCCTCTTGCATGTTCTTTAATATTTCATAAGTTGTTTCTACTTATCTTGCAAAAAAAGTTAAAAGATGAACCCCCATCTCAACCAAAAATATACCACCCCTTTAACTCCTGCTTGAGTAGATAACAGAAAAATGATATCTTGGGCGAAATGTAACGAGAAAGTCTACAATGTCGTGTTAATAATTTGAAAACAATTTCAGTCACTTATGGAAATAGCTCTCATTGATGACACATAGGGTATTTCCTTTCATTGAAGGATATTGATATTCACATGCCAATATGCACGAGTTTGTGGCGAATGACATTTCCAAGAAAAATTATGATATTCCAGATTGATGACGAGTTTAATCAAAGCACATCCTTTGTTGAGACTCTCTGAAAGCAGATTTTATACGTGTATAGATGTCTACAACATTATTCATGACCTTATTTCTTTGAGATGTCAATTTCTCATAAAATGCATACGTACAAATTATTATATTTCCAGTGTTATCTCATTTGCATGACAAAAGTATAGAAAATAAATATCAGGGGATATCTATTTTTAAAGCTTTCCAGACTCTCTAGATCAGTCACTCGATCATCCGTCAAGTACGTTCATTTTGTCATTCATATGATACAGGGAAAAAACAATAAAAATGTTCAAGGGTATGAATAATTATGCTGTAAACTAAACACACACACGCACACATATTGTTCTCTGGCATGGTATTATTATGTATTATTATTGTCTAATGTCATAACTTGTCTCGTCTTCTTTCCATTTGCACGTTCTTTTATACCTTGTAGCGTCTTCCTTTTCAGTCTTTCTTTTTCTGTGATGTGTATTTTGTTGTGATTATGATCATACGTTGAATTTATCTTTTCTTTTTTTAAAAGATTAATCTTGGAAGGTTGTTCTTAGCCTATACTGGCTCCTCCACTTTCTAAATATACTATAATTTTAGGTATACTCCGTTTAAAGTATAGCCTCTGTTTAGCACATGTTCGTAATAATGATTATGCTTGTACATAATATGCTTTGAAACATGTATATATATATATATATATATATATATATATATATATATATATATATATATATATATATGTATATATGTATATATGATAAATGTATATATATATATATATATATATATATATATATATATATATATGTATGTTTATATATATGGACCTATATAATTGTGTTTTATCAGATGTGTGGAAATAAAATTAATTGAATTGTATCTACTCTGGATTCAGTTGTTTGTGACGAAAAAATCTCGAGTGTTTACATGCAAGAGTGGGAATTACTTTCTTTTATATTCAATAGACAGAACGTTGTGATGCTCTTTAATGCTGTATAACGCATTCCATATTTTTGCTTTGATGATACAATATTGACAGATGTGGACAAACTTGTGATACTTGTATGTTTAGAGAAACATTTGAATTCAACCACTCCTCTTAAATGATTTCAAAATACAATGGCATTAATTGACAAACTTACATAACTTGTTAAAGTACATCCTAATAAAAATATTGCAACTTAGCGGAATGTATATCATAAAAAGTGGGTTTTTGCTTAAAGTTGATTTCGCGAGGTCATGCACCCCACAATTAATTACATGAGTATCTCCTTGTGTGGATTAGAATGATAATGATAACTTGAATGTGTTTTCAGGATATCATATCAATTACCGGAGTTCCTTTTTTACTGGATGATTAAGGATGACATGCCGTAGAACTTTAAATACATCATAGCAATTTTAACTTATATCAAGAGCAGATGACCATCGTCAAACATCTAGGAGGTAAAACAGTAAAAGGCATAACTTTATAGCTGAGTGCTGGTATATTTTAGGCATACATCCAAGAATATCTTCGCCAGTTGCTCTGAATCCATCGCGAATTAACGGACTCGCTGGCAACGCCTATCGACACTCAGGAAGGACTTTGGCCGGCAAAGTCGTTAATATATGCAAAACTTATATTTTCCCCCTTTTAAGCCACAGAAGTCATGAGGAATATGTGTCACGTCAGTTTCTCTGAGATCCAATGAATATACCATGCGAGCGATGCAACAAACAGTAAAAAAAAAAACCAGTGTAATTATAACTTGGTGAGATTGATTCAATCATCAGCCATGGTATAATAAATTGTTCCATTTTTGTTCTCTGTATGAAAAAAAAAAATTATTGACCTTATTGGCAATGACTCTCTTTCCCCTAACATCCATTTTGAATATAGGTCTCAATGTGAATACGCATAATTATATAGCAGCATGTAGTATACATCCCTGACCAGATATGACAATTGCCTATATGCAAGCGTCAGTATTATCGTATTCTCTTTGAAAAAAAAAATCGAGTGAAAATATTCACTCTTGAAGGAGTGAATACAAAAATGAGTGAATTTAGAGTGAAATTGGAGTGAATCTTGAGTGAAAATGTTCTTTTTCACTCATTTTGGAGTGACCTCAGGGATCGCTCGAAGATTTTGGAGTGATCCCTGAGGTCACTCTAAAACGAGTGAAAATTAACATTTTCACTCAACATTCATTCCAATTTCACTCTAAATTCACTCTTTTTTGTATTCACTCCTTCATTATTTTCACTCTATTTTTTTTAAAGAGAGTAATCCTTCAACATTCAGTACGTTCGAAGTTCTCCTGGCATATTCCAAGAATATAATGCTCAAGTACAGTGACTATAATATTTGAGTTACGCGATGAATTATAATGAACCGAGCCCGATGAGGATGCCTTCATCGTCATTTTTTTTTTAAACAACTCGAACGTTTCCAGTTAAAACACGTTGTCACACGCAACTGGAATTTTTCCAAAACAGTGTATACTGACCTTTTTCTTTTCTTTCTTTTTTTTTTTTGCTTGCAATGTTTTCATGCATTCTCAGTTGGAAAATAAAATTCATCCTTAGAAATATAACTTATAAGAACCAATTTTCACTTGTAGTCTGTATAAGGTTTACCTTAACTGGTAATGAGAAATCAGTTCTGTACCGAGCGCACGGTTTGTATGATTCTGCAAATGTATTCCAAATGTAAATGTATTCCTCGCTGCCAAGACGGCAATCGTAATAAAGCTTTCTTTGCCAACTGATTGACTCCACACTAAACATGCTATAAACCCGCTTGCTCGGGTAATAATCTGCCCTTATCATATTCGACATTTTCGATAATGTTCCCTCTAGAGGCCTGCTATATAGAAATGATTCTTGATTGTTGTAGGAATTTAATATAGGTTCAGATGTGCGCCACTACAACAACAATGGCAACGGCAGTCATTTTCTTTACACTGCGATGTTTAATAATACACAGGTGTACATTTTACTCAACCTACATTGAAATGTTTTGAATTTGTTATTCTTTTTAACTTTCATTGGATTATACGATGCAATCAGTATAGAATCGTCCAATATTATAACATGCTTCAAATCATTTTGTTCTGCATGTTGTTAAAAGCCCGATAGTACCCTTTCCCATCATCATCCCTATCATCGCACAGCTACAGGTTACCTTATTCATTTTAAGCACATATTTTTGAGAACTCATGCCACTTCCTTGATCATTAACACTATACTTCACGTCCCTGTAATCGTATCTTGCATTTTACTAGAGGATATACCCCCTACATTTTGTGGTCGATCTCTGAATTACTTTTACTCCGGCAAACAGATGCAAATTTGTCACTTAAGGATCCCGGCCGTATAATTCAAATCTGGAACTTATCATGGATATTCACTAAAATTGGAGTAATTACGTAATTACAATTTATAAGTTTATTCGAAACATTGAGCGCATTGCGGTTAGTTTACCCAATTTTGCAGCATTGTCACCTTTTGAGTGTGTTTCACTGAAATTAGTCAATTTCAGCATGTGTGATTGTGATAGAAAGACAAAGGGAACTCAGTTGAAGAGGTGGAAGTCAGCAGAAATCATCAAAATCAGACGGAGCATATAAGTTTCAAATTTAGAGTTTCACATGCTCTCGAGAGAAAAAAAAATAGTAATCATTCATAACCATATGATATGCAAATTATAAGATGAGGAGTGAAACGCTGTCACCTAAGAATTCTCCTTTTTTTCTTGGAAACATGTTTATTGCTCATTTCCTATAACGAAACAGCACGACGTTTCCTTTAAAGTCATCAATTTTAGGTATAATACATATTATACATCTCCACAACTTTATGCCAAATATCTACTCTTTATATTTTCTATTTCAATTTCTACATCTCATTTTGTGAATCCTGATTGGTTAAAGGTGCAGTTTCTATTGTGTTCGCTGTATACCCACACAATGTTTCACTGCAGTCAGATGTAAGTATTGCGCGCGAATTGCACATTATACGAAATCACTTATACTTCACGTGATTTCTCTAACGGTATAAGCACGACATTGCTTAATTTCAATTCTTTAATTTAGGATTAATATACTCAGTTAAGTGGGATGTAAAAAAAAAAATGGTTATTGTCGGATCACGGTTAAAACTATTACCCGCGGTGGTTTTCTGACAGTGCTATATGGCCCGAGACAAAGTCAAGGGGCATATAGCGCTGTTGGGAAAATATCTTTGGTCAACTAGTTTTAACCATATCCCTCGAAGCGGTCGATATATTATCATTACAAAATGACAATGACTATAAATTTGTTTGCAAGTCAGTAAAAGATTTATGAGGAGATGACATAACCTCTTCTGCTTTATGAGGTGTGATTGTTTCCTTATCCTTTATACTCGCAATTCAAATGAAACTTGTACGGTTCTATTGGTGTGGTTTTAGGTCACTTATCAAAGCTGGTTGAAACATGGAGTGGGATGTCCCTTTAAGGAGACCATTGCCTGCATGGTGAACCCCTGACAGCAAAATTTAACGACGACGTCGGAAATGACAAAGTGTGGCTTTCGTGACAGGTGATTTTTTTTTTTTTTTTTTTGGGGGGGGGGGAAGGGGGATCCATATACAATCGACTCTTGTCATTACGTAGTCGATCGATCCTTGGGCCCGACAGCTTTCTTTCGTTGTATCGAAATTTAGCTGTGACGGAAGAAACAAAATATAAATAGCTGATAAATTTTGGGGTTTGAATTTCTACTTTGTTGAAACCGAAATTTAGCTGTGACGGAAGAAACAAAATATAAATAGCTGATAAATTTTGGGGTTTGAATTTCTACTTTTGTTGAAACCGAAATTTCGTTATCGTGCTCGATATAACGGGAGTGCACTGTACACCGTAGGCCAGCACGAGAAGTAACTGACCTTCTACTGAATTGCTTATCAAAGCTGTCTTTTGGTTGACGATCACTTTATATCGTCTTATTTTTTTTCACACTATACTAACGACATACTCCTGCCAAGATACACAGACGAGAAAAGATCGAAGCACTTCCCAAGTCATATATGATTTTTATGATTTCAGTTGAAAATATTCATCAGACGACAACAGGCTATTATTCTTACAGTCAGAACGATCATTACGAAGATGGAAAAAAAAATGAAGAATTATGCACTGCACTACTTGTGATTATAAGAAAGGGGACAAAGTGGGGGGCACTTCCGGGTTTCATGCGCTAACAAGCAAAAATAATAATAATAATAATAATACAATGGTCCTCAGCTCATCTCTCCCCTTCCACTTCCGGGTTTCTTCAGCTAACAAGCAAAAAAAAAAAAAAAAAGGTCTTAATTACCTCATCTTTCTCCTTCCACTTCCGGGTTTCTTCAGCTGACAAGCAAAAAGAAAAGGGTCTTCAGCCCCATAACCTCACCGCGCGTATACACTTCAAAATCTCTATCAGACATTCTATTTCTTTTTAGTGCCACTTACGTAGATCCGGGTTAAAAAAAAAAAGTGGGGGGGCCCAAAGTGATGACACCTTATGTATTCCTTTGCATGGTGCACAAAAAGTGGTTCATAAGAGTGTGGGTCGACAGGATAAGAGCAATGGACTTTATATAACGCTGGTCCCATCAATTACATACACGTAGTTTATGAAAAAGAAGATCAGAGAGAGAGAGGGAGAGAGATGGAGAGAACTGATAGGTGTACAAAAGCATTATGATCATTAAAGTGTATGTGGTGTACCTAAATCAGGCCATATCACACAAATCACAACAGCGTATGAATGAGACACACAATAAGTGGTATTTCATTTTCGTGTATAAAGTGTCATGGACTTTTTCAAATCTCACCTATATTGATAAACTCCAGATTATCTGTTGACTATGACCTATCCAATCATGATCACCTACTTTAATACAACTATTAACTGTTATCATCTGTCAACGGCAGTGCCTCTAAATATCACAGTTACTATAGTACTACACTATAATAGCATATCAAACCACACTTCTATCGCTGTAACCTTATAAGCGTCCATGACTTTTTGAAGATAACTGAGTTTCAAAATTGGCATGCACGCCATGAAAATAAAGCAGGATAATATCTTCTATCCCGCCCATGTCATTAATTTCTCTTTCCTGCAACAAAGGAAGTGAGTGTGCGATGTCAGCACCTTTCATGATCCATTGGGATATATTCAACGCTCAAAGGATGAGTCATTACCTCCTAAGTCCTAACGTAATTGTCAAAAATGAAAAAGAAATTATCAATTTTAGAACACTTGGATGGAACTGTACATTGAGAGACTCTGGCTCAGAGCCATTTTTATGAGTGTTAAATATCACTCGTGTTTTAAAGGGAATCGATTGAATGATAATTACTCTCTGACAACTTAGAAATGAGTAATTTGCTCTTCACGTAATTGGATGAAACAGGTGTAATCTTACAACGACCGATTTCCCCCTTTTACTTACACTGCGATTCTTTAGATTGCTCCCCTCCCCCATCCTTTCGCCCCCTTGGAAAGCTACAAACAAAAAGCACAAACTCACACAAACCCAGTATTAAGTATTAAGTATTAAGTAGGGAAGATGATGGGAGAGAAGGGGCGTTGTTGTTGCCCCTTGACACCTCCACATATCCAGGATCATTGCAATGGATATTTGATAAACAAAAATGAAATGAGGATAATCTCCAATACAATCACGAATTTCTGAACATGAATTTATCAATTCTTTGATTAGGTTAGATTAGGTTGCATATTCCAAGCTGAGTTATAACGATTGTCGATAACTTAAAAACCGAGAGAGAAGCAAATTACTAACCCAATTTCTTGGCAATGGTCCAATAAAGTCTAAAATATAAGGGGATATCAGTATTTTTCTCAATAAACCATTAAGCCGTATCTCACCAACGGAGACATCTCCGCGACGTCTCCAACTTATCAGTCGCAGCAGTCGCGGAGACGTCTCCAACATAAAAATGGCTTGCGGTCTCACCAATTAGGAGACGTCTCTGAGACGTCTCAGAGACATCTGCGCAACGTCTCCAAATAATCTACATCCCTCTTATACGATGAAGGTTTCCTTTGCAGTGAAGGTGTGAGCGGGATGCCCCGACTTCTTTGTGGTACACCTGTTGAACCTTGTTCGCATGTTGCGAAGATGTCCTATGAACTGTTCATCTGGAAATAGTAATATTACAATAATTCTATCAAACTACCGCATTTTACAAGGTTCATAAGGTGCATTAATTGTGACCTTGCATCCCAAAATCACCAAAATAAAGAAGGAGAAGAAGAAGAAGAAGAAGAAAAAAAAAAGAAAATCGCCTAGCTTGGTTCTGCAATACAGCTAGAAATAGCGGTTTTGATCAACGTGTCTGTTTTTAGTTTTCGATATTTTCAGAAAGAAATTACATTTCTTCTTGTACATTGCGAAATTTGGGGATATAACACGAATGGGAAGTAAAGTTTTAAGCAGATTTTTGAGAGACATATTTTTCAGTCTGTGATAAGTTTTTTAAATGAGTGGGAACAAGCGCGCCGGAACACTTTCTGTTTTTTGTTTTTTGTTTGTTTGTTTGTTTGTTTGTTTTTTTTTTTTTTGGGGGGGGGCAAAATCTCAGCGGGGGCACAATGTGACGATGTGAGATCCTCGGCGCGGGAGCGAAGCGAGTGAGCGGGGGTGGAAAGGGGGATGCCCCCCCCCCCCCCCCCCCCATATACACACACACACACTTTAGGGAGCTTTTGTAAAACAGGGTACAAAAGTCGCGTTTATAGACCATTTAAAAGCAAATTTTTAAGGAATTAAACATAGTGATATATAATCAGTGCGAAGGACTATGATTATTACATACGGGAGTACATAATAATGTGATGGTGTGACATCCTCGGCGAGGGAGCGAAGCGACCGAGCGGGGAGAGGGTGTGGGAGGGGGGATACCCCCTCCCACGGTAGGGACTTTATGTAAAAACAGAGTATAAAAGTCGCATTTATAGTCTAGAAAATTTAAGCAAATTTCTAGGGAATTAACATATTGAAAAAAATCAGTTGGAAGGACTATGATCATAAAATACGGGAGTACATTAATAATGTGATGGTGCGAGATCCTCGGCGAGAGAGCGGGGGGGGGGGGGGGGGGGGAGGGTGTGTGAGGGGGGATACCCCCTCCCACGGTAGGGACTTTTTGTAAAAACAGAGTATAAAAGTCGCATTTATAGTCTAGAAAATTTAAGCAAATTTCTAGGGAATTAACATATTGAAAAAAATCAGTTGGAAGGACCATGATCTTAAAGGTAGGGAATCCCATTTGCATGCCTTAAATGAAGAGTTGTATACACAGTGGTATGTTGAAGAGAATATCATTTTAGAAACTCCCATAAAGGATTGAAAGTGGAAGGTAACATTTAGCGCATTTTTATTGACCGTTAGATTTTGAATTGAATTCTTTTCGGGGCTCACCGGAAATTCCAGTACATTACTAGGCTACCTTTGCAGACCCATGCACTGCATGTGTGTCCATCATGTATATTTTGTGAATAAAGTTCATAAAACCTTACAAACATTTCTATATACATTCTTGCCACACACTCTATACATCAGCTCTTATACTTTTAGATTTGTGTTTATAGATAAACAATACAGAAGACTGCAACAAAAAGGCTAAAGTGTGGCTGACACACAGAACTACTGAGTAGTTGAGTTTTGTGCATTATTCAAATTGTAGATAACTGTTGACTTCCAAATTTCTAAGCAGTGGCCTAAATAAGTCCCCTGAGGTTCATATTAATGTTTTGCTGCATTTTGGGAGTTCTGTAAAAGGTATCCCCCACCTTTAACATACGGGGGTATATTATGTGATGGTGTGAGATCCTCGTCGAGGGAGCGAAGCGACCGAGCGGGGGAGGGTGTGGGAGGGGGATACCCGCTCCCACGGTAGGAACTTTTTGTAAAAACAGACTATAAAAGTCGCTTTTATAGAACATTTTAAATTAAATTTCTGAGTAAAAGGATAGTAAAAGAAATCACTGCGAAGGACTATGATAATAACTTATGAAAACTTTTCATTTTACTATAAGTACGGGCAGAACAAGCGAGCCACTTTCACTTTGCAATTTATCTGAAATGTATTCATTAAAAGCTTAAACGTGATCGCATCGTTCGAACAATAAAACATATTCTTATACTGCTAGAAAGCAGAGAAGAAAATGAAAAATGTAAGGTGTACTAAAGGTATGTTTCAGCGGGCACACTCGAGGACACGAGGCTACCATCTATACACTAAATTTACTCATAAGTTACTATTAGTGTATAGATACAATAATGTACTATGTTGTTAGTGTATTATAATTTTCGCCCCGTAAGGGGCGAAAATTTTTGCATTTTCAGTTATGAAATTACAACATTTAGACAAGAAATATGCCTTTATTGTTCATTTTGGTCTTTAAATCAGTGATTAATTATTTGTTACAGGGGGCACTTGGGGGGGGGGGGAACTCGTTTTGCCCCCCCAACATTTTGTTTGGGGGGGGGGGGGGGGCAAGTGCCACCCCTGCCCTGCCCCTGTCCTGTTGTGAATCCTACTAACTTTTGAAAAGACAAAGCCATGACCCCCAAAAGTTTTAAATAATCATTATGAGAGAGTTTAATTCAGGTTAATCTGATGAACCCTTCACATGGTTTCTATAGGTTATGTCCTATTTTTAGCACACCAGCTCCCAACACAATGCTTCAAGCAGTAGGTTCATTGAACGAATAGAAAGCTTGGGTTCTCTTCCCGTTTTCGCTGAACCTAATCATTTCAAAGCTAAAAATCTCCTTTTAGAATTTGATCAACTAAAAAAAAAAATCATGTCTGGCGCTTTTTGGTTGGTTTCGAGATGCACGCTCACATTTATTGGCCCTGGCTATTACATGCATGGATTATGTTAAATTTACATTTTATTGAAATAGTATTGTGTAACACATAAAATTGAATGCATATAACTATACTTTTCTTTCAAGAATACTATATTTCACACAAATTATTTATTGTAACGCAAATGAATGTATATGGAATTTAACTATAAACTCACATGTAGGTAGGGGATGCCCTTCAAACATATTTTTCGTGTCGAGAAGGAAGGATTCAACAGCTACTCTCTTGTAGACTATATCTTTGAATTTCTCGTGGGATTTGTCATAAAATTCAGCATGATCCTCCCAGAAGTCCGCAGACATTTGCTGATACTCCTCTTTGCAGAGATATTGTTTGGCCTCTTTGGCCATTTGGCATCGCATGCGTCCTCAGCAGCCACAGTTTCCTCAACAACTTGATCAGCCTTCTTCTTGCGGCCCCCACTGGCCTTGGGTGGCATGATGGTAGAGGTAATGGCAGATGTAAAAAAATTTCAAATAGTAATTATGATGGAGCCGTTGCAGGATCACCTGACTTGATCTAGGCAGGACGTCAGCACGCAGATGGGTCACGTGGTTTCTAAAGTAGGTCAAACAGCGTCAAACAGAGTCGCGGAGACGTCTCCGCGACCTCTCACCTGTTTTTCTGGTCTCCAGCAGGTCTCGGCGACGTCTCTGAGACGTCTCTGAGACATTGCGGAGACATCGCGGGTCTCCGCGACGCCAACCGCAACTGATGGAGACGTCGCGGACAGTGGCGTATCTGGGGGGGGGGGGGGGGGGGGCAAGGGGGCACGTGCCCCGGGCGCCACTCCTTGGGGGCGCCAAAAACTTAAAAAAGGAAAAAAAAAAAAGGAAAAAAAAATTGACGACGACAACGAAGAAGAAGAAGAAGAAGAAGAAAAAACCTCGCCCGGACCAGGGGGGCACTCAAAACCATATCAAACGAGATAAAAACAAAACACGAATTCCATGTTTTGTAAGCTGAAATATACAAATTTCGGCTCACTCGCTCGTACTAATTTAGAGTATTTTTTTCAAGTCCTCAGTTTGTTGGTATTATCGTTTTCTATAAGGCCGTCACTATATCTTGATTAGAATTGTAAGATTTAATCACCAAAAAAAAAGACAAGAATTCCATGTTTTGTAAGCTGAAATACAAAAATTTTCGGCTCGCTCGCCAAAATTTATCAAAATTTATTACATTTAAATCACCCTCAAAAGACCCCCTTTTAAAGGGGATGGCTAGTAACTAATCAGTGGGAATCAGTGGGAATGCTGGGGGATGATTGTTCCAATTCTTGTGGGATTCATTTAAGAGTAATTGTTGTGTGAAAATTATTTGCTTCAGAACGGTCTCATATTCAAGTAAATGTACAGGCATCCTAGCCTGGAAAAGCTTACGCCTGGTTGAACACTTTTTCAGAAATTATAGGGGCGTAATTTTCGCGCTTGCCCCGGGCGCCGTTTTCCCTAGATACGCCACTGGTCGCGGAGACTTCGTGGCGACTGGAAAAAGTCTCCCCAAAAACCGAACATGTTTAAATTTCTTGCGACTCCTCGGAGACTCTGTAATTTGTAGACGGTTTAGACTGGAAACATTTTACTATTGTTCACATTTTGTGTGTTTAACAATTTTAACATCAATTATACTGATTCAAATTTTTTACTGTGGTTGTTTCTATCCCTAACTCATATTTTATAACTATTTTAAAGCACTAATGGTAGGTTTTTGTTTCATCTGCAAATTCATGGTAAATTATGCCTTTAAAAGTGCAGATGCTCCATTTTGACTTGAATAATTGAATTGGATTGGGTATTGGGATGTTTTGTGGATGAAGACTGTATCCTGTAAGAATGTTCAAAGAGTTTCACACTGAGTGTTGCTTGAATTATAATGAATATCATCAGTAGGTCAGAAGTTACCAGTGGCGGATCCAGGGAGGACCTCAACCGGCGCACGCCCCCCCCCCCCAGTTTTATTTTTTTTGGAAACAAAAGAAATAAAGAGAAAAAATGGGGGAGGGGTGCGTGCCCCCCCCCCCTCTTTGATTTTGTAAACGCGCCCCCTCTCTGATCTTTACGGAATTCCTGGATCCGCCCCAGCTGGTTACGATCACCATCATTATACCGAACCGTGATCAGCATCCAGTAAACCCACATACTGATCAGCTACGACGTCGTCGTGACGCGGCGCTACAGCGCTAGCTCGCCTGCGACCGAAAGAAGCGCATGCAGTACCGAGAGCGCAATACTAAGTATTGTACATGTGTACGTGCGCTTATTGCTATCAGACTATCACTACTGTTGTACTTGTTGACGTACTGTACGTACATGTACGTATACGTTCTGTGCACGTACCGTATGTGCTGCAAACGCGGACTTTCCTCAAGAGAACTTGCCTAGCCCGGACTAATTCTCGCTAATCATGGGAAGAAGTGACAAGAAAAGACGAAGAAGTAGATCTAGATCGAGGTCTAGGTCTAGGTCCCGTGAAAGGCAACGAGATCGTGAAAAATATCGCGAGCGGCATAGACAAAGGTTTGTGCATACACATCCTAAATATTCAAAGCCGATTCAGCGTAAACGTATAATGTGTAGTCCCATGTATTTTCATCTATGTTAGCATTCCCGTACACTGTATTTGTACGTGCACATGTGGTCATTAGCTGCCGTGATTTTCGCCCAGTTAACGTTATCAAATGTGAATTAGGTCTAGTGGCAGCCGGTAAGTAGAACTAAGGAAAGAGTTCCTTATGTCCCCCCACTAGTTTGCGCAAAATGGATAGATTGCTATTTTATTTATTATTATTATTTTTTACTAATATAATAATGGACTAAGTAACGCGTTAAGGTTATGCCATAGTTGGGAAGACTTCCCATAACCTTTATTTAAATTTAGTCTATTATTAGTAAGGCGGAATAGTGGTTTGTTTATTTTGTGCAAGTTGGTGGGGGGGGGGGGGGGGGGGGACATAAGGAACTCTTTCCAGAACGGAAAGAGTTCCTTAATTCCCTCATTGATTGCAGGCTGAAATACAATTCTCTATGTACCCTGTCCCTGGCCTGTCGAGAACAATTTGTTGTTTAAAAATAAAACTCAAGATAAAATACACTCTGACCTCTGTAAATTTTACTAAATATAAAGTTTAATCTGTGCAGTGCAGTGGTGACATTTTATTTGACCAAAAGAGCGGTCTGTATCTGGTCGTCGGGGATATATTCCGTGGAGACTCGTCTGGCTTCACGGATCCTAACTACACGCAGCCGCTGTCGCGAAGCGACGCGGCTGCACCTCTATTCCTTCGCAGACTTTGTTATTTTTCAGTGTGGTTGTGCGACTTCTTCATGAATATCTTTATTAGTCGTGGAAAACTAAAATACAAGGAATTATCGTAATCTATGATAATCATTCAATAATCGGTATGCGATTTTTTGTTTAATTACGTCAAAAACTCACCGAAATCTGTGGCTGAAATCAGGTCTGTAAAGTCCTTATTGCTTCACTCCTCATCTGCGTGTTATTTGAATGGCATTCACTCTCGTATACTACAACCGTACAACGTAGGTAGTAGGAGAGCTAGAGGGCGCCTCTCCGACTACCTACGTTGTACGTTGTAATCTATTGTAATCTATGATTATCATAGATTACAATAATTCCTTGTATTTTAGTTTTCCACGATTAATAAAGATATTCATGAAGGAGTCGCACAACCACACTGAAAAATGACAACGTCTGCGAAGGAATAGAGGTGCAGCCGCTGTCGCTACAGCGGCTGCGTGTAGCTACACAGATCCCCTCCTATACAGACCAAAGGCTATCATACTGGCTCCTGTAGGGATGCTCTGCCAGCGGAAACGCATAGACCAAACGTGACAATAAACCCAATTTCATACAGCTTTTTTACATTCTAACAAGTTTGACATGACATGACACATTATGCAGCAATATTTGGGGTAACTTTCTCACATTGACTTGTGCAGTCAAAATACAGTAACCAGAGTCTAGACATTGTAGGTTGGATTGCAGAAATTTGTATCCATGTCGCAACATCGCGGTTTACTAGCTGTAAGTCGCCATTTTGAATCTGTTAGCCATAGCCAATCACATGCGAGGTAGGTGTTTTAATAAAATACGTAGAAATCTACCTCGCATGTGATTGGCTAATAACTGCAGATTCATATGTTGAAGAGCTGTTACGACCATATCAACAGGCTGGTAGTTGTGTCTTTTTTCATGAAAATTCTACCAAAATGTTGGATAATTCATTAATCTGGTGAGTGCAATGCATTCTTGAAATGTTGATTTTGCTATACAGGTATAAATTTGCCAATCTAGGGCTGTGAATTAGACACAATCGAGAAGGATGAAGTACCTCGCCCAATTCTCAGTAGAGACAGTGGTTAAGAGCTTCCCTACAGTGAGGTATATGACAACCTCCCGTCTGTCTCCGGAGGAGAGCTATAACATAAAAAAATTTAAAGACTCCTCCGGACAGATAGATCTTTCTGTCTTTGGTGATATTCGCATTCTTGTGCAATTGTGAGGAAACCAATGCAAACCCACCCTGCCCAAGAGCAACAAAACATGAGTCATGACATCATTGACACTGAACAAAGTTGAATTTGGATGTTTGGGATTGGGTACAAGTATAAGAATTAGCTTATTCAGAGTATTATAATTGATCATATGTCATGTACTTCAAGAGTTTAATTTTATTTATTTACATTTTTCCTGCAGAAGCTCCTCGCCCCCCAGCAGTGGCAATGAGCGTGATCATCAGAGACACAGCAGAAAGAAGGCAAAACAGAGATCTAGGTCCAGATCTCGAGACAGGGAACACCATCAGAGCCACAAGCACAAGCACAAGAGAAGGTCTCGCTCCCGATCTCGTTCACCCAAACAGCAGGAGGTAGTGAGGCCAAAAACAGATGGTGTGATAGACAAAAAGTAAGTTACTAGGCCCTAGACCTAGTTCTTTGTTTATTATTTAGTTCTTGATTTATTAATTTGTGTTATGTGTGCAGTAGGTGTATAGATCTTTGTAGCATTTGACTTGGAGTCACACAAAAGAAGAACAAAGTTATGGAGAAGAACAGTTACAACAGGATGTCTCGTACCCCAAACCTACATGTGTATAAACTTTTGCAGAAGGGTTGGACTTCTGTGCTTGCCTAGAAGTTGTATCTATTGATAAAATGTTGTGAGTGCATTCATAGTATACATTGCATGAAAAACCCATATCTTGATTAAAAAGTACTGAATAGCTTAAGAAATCAGTAGAGCATGATATGTACCTGTATTTTTTCTTTTTTGTTTGTGTGTCTTCAGATCTCTCTTACAATGTATATACTCTATATGTGTGTAAACGCACTATATGCAGTGACAGTAGGGTATATGGAATACTGTACATGTACACCATTTACAAATTGATGTTATCATGACATGTTATTATGTGTAGAAAGGAAAATTTAAAGCATCAGTGTGACACTATTCTACATGTTTGAAAGAACCTAAGCTAATCGACTACTATTCTCCACTCACTGCTCCAAATCCATACCTACACCATCGGTACCTTCCCACTCTACACTGCCAATGAATCAAGCATTGCATGAATTGAAATATTATACTTGTTGTTTAATGGAAATTACCTTTACTGGTAAATCAGTGTCATTTAATTGCAAATCCCATCACCATGATACAACATTTGTCTTTGAATGACTGTCTTCTCGTTATGATTCAAATGTTAATTGCAGAACCCAGAAAGCATTGATCAAGGCTACAGAGACGATGGAGGAGAAACGAGCCAGGAGGCTGGCCAAAAAACAGCTGAAGGACAGAAAAAGGAAAGAACAGATGGGATGGGACGAAGAAATGATGGTATGTTGCATGCATATGAAAGGCCAGGTTTTATGCAGCCAGAATCCAGCCAAACTATTTCACTTAGCATGATGATAGCAAACTGTGAAGATTTTCAGGCCGCAAGGTGTCCATGCCGTTTACTTTGGGTCCACTGTTAGCAGGTTTAAATGCCAGAGCTGTACTTCTGTGCTTCCAGACTGTCAGTATAGTAGGTCTGTCAAAGTGCAGGGGGTTGATGAAACTGCCGCATTCTAGAGTATTTAGCCTTCCCTCTTTTTGTTCAGGCATGGGATGGTTTTGTTATCATTTCACTGTTGTTGTTGTTTTTTTTTCTTAAAGACATATGGTGTGCAGTGCAGATAGACTTGCATGAAAAAGCATCTAGTCTCTAAACTGCTGAATAGGATATATCCTTTTTTTTTGTGTGTTTATTTTTGTTTTAATCCCAATCACTACTCATTTGCCATTGGTAGGCAGATAAACTCTGATATTTTCACAACTTTGTTGATTCATAGCAAATATTGTAAAGTCTGGTGTTTTGACTACTTAGTTAAGATAGACTCACAGAGAGTTCCAGATGACATTGTTCATTGATACCATAGGGTTTGAATTAAGTGTTACTTAGTGCATGTATGCTGTAGTTTATAAGGACTTGATAGTTCCAGTCAAAGTTGTCACTTGATATTATAAATCAATTTGTTGACATGGTCCATGACTACAATGAGCCAGTCTTTGAATTAGAGGTTACTGAAAGTTATATTTGCTTGCTTGTTTTCATTTGCAGGGATATACCAATGAAGACAATCCATTTGGTGACCCAAATCTTCTAGATACATTTGTGTGGCACAAGGTAAGTCTTCCTCCTGAAATCATGAAACATTCACTCTCAAAGTTTGTAGTTTAGATTTACTGTGCTTTATACCCTGCAAAAGATTGTTTTTAAAGCCAGTAAAGGCATTATTTACCATTCGCAGATGAAATAAAAACCCAGCTTTAGTGCTTCAAAATAGTTCTGAAATGTGATTTAGGGATAGAAACAACCAATGTAAAAATTTTAATCAGTATAATCAATGTTAAGTATTGTTAAATATATAAAATGTGAACAATAGTCATAATAAAATTGTTTCCTAGAATAAACCATCTACTGTTATGGTTTATTGAGAAAAATAGTAATATCTCCTTTTATTTTAGGCTTTAATGCAAAATTTTTATGTGGTAGGATGTTTTGTGATACAACTGACCTACACATATCCATCAAATGTGATAACTCGAACATTTTTAAAATCACTGCTCCCAATGGTAAACTATAACTTTAAGTAAGCTGAAATCAGAGCATGGTAGGTTTCTTGTTGAAAATCACAGAACGGTTTTATAGGGATGTGCAATATCAATTACTACGTTTGAAGATATTTAAGCATTCCATTTTTCTCAGCATAGAAAGACAGAGAATATGATTTGTTAAGCCGAAGATAGGTATTCTACTGTAACAGGCTTTTAAGAGAAAGTCTATAAAAGTCTGGTCCTGGTGGTTGATTAAGCATTGGGGTATCTTCCTTTAATCAAGTGAACTGTGATTTTCTTTGCTTTACGAGGTAAGAATTTTTGCAGCTGATTGTGAGCATATTGTATGACTACTAGTGTGGATTGACTACAGAAGAAAAGGAACTGTAATTAAGAATTTGCCAGATTGTGTGATCTAAGTTTATAGGACTTCCTTCTCCAGTTCACATGTGTCACAATTTATATGTTTGTGAAAAAAAGAGAAAGTGTGTTAATATGTTCTATGGTCTCCCAAAGGTGAACATGTCATCTTCATAGGTGTGAACCATGTTGGAAATATCAATTAGCAGTGGCACTCCTCTGTTTTTACCTTTATGCAGAAAAATGAAAAGTTGGGCATTGGTGACGTGGACCCAGACAGCATGAAGAGAATGGTGAAGCGAAAACAAATTGAGAATCGGGTAAGTTTTGGTTTGCGATTGCCAGTAGGATTTGTTCCAGACTCCTTTAGTTGAGATGGTTGTGGGGTCACAAGTAGTAGGAGACATTAAGTCCTTTGTCCAGAAACATACATGATTCAAACATACATAAATGGATGAAATGGCTGATAAACATCTTCAGGGATAAACATTTTGACTGCTGTTATATTCATAAAATATACTTTGATAATGTATCACCTTTTACAATGGTATCCCTGTCACTCAAAACTCCGCATGTATCATTCCACTAAAATAGAAGTGGATTATCAAATCAGTTGTGAAAAAAAATGAAGTCGCAATGATTGTGGCAATATTAAACATATAAAATGGCTCTTATTTCTTACTGTGTTAAATAAATAAAATTGTAATTGCATTTTCCTTTCTTTTTTTTGATACTTGGAGGCTTTCATTTTTCTTTTTTTTTTAATACTTGGGGGATTTTGAGTCTAGAGTTTTATTCTTATTCTGCAGCGCTGATTCACAATTGTTGGTCTTGCCTGTAAATGTATGTGAAATCTTAAACTTGAGCATTCTTACAGGAATCAATCTAATGCATCACTATGTTCAGATGTTTCTAGATACTTTGAGTGACTCTTTGCTTGGCATTCCTTCATTAGTACTTTAAAGATGTTGTAACTTAGCCTACTCATGGTTTCTGTCAAATCTTTTGTTCACCCACAGTTGGAACTCCAAAAGGTGAAACAGCGTAGAATTGAAAGAGAGAAGGAGAGAGAACAGAGGGACAAAGAATTGGTAAGCCTTGCGTAGAAAATAGTTCATCTTGACTTGAGTAAATTTGGTATATTTAGATATGTTCAGTCTACCCATGATACGCTTCTCTCTATTTTTGTCCCCGCCAAACGAGTTCGAGCAGGGGACTATGAAACGGGCTCCGTACGTGTGTGTGTCCGTGTGTCCGTCTGTCCGTCTGTCCGTGCGTCCGTGTGTGATCAAAATGTTCAAAATGCTACTCCTTCGCCATTTCTAAACCGATTTTGATTCTGTTTGCTTTATATGATAGCACTACATGGGAGCTTTGAAACTTCTATACAGAATTTCAGTTGTGACCTTTGACCTTGACCTTTGACCTATATTGTACATTTTGCTTCAAAATGCTACTCCTTCGCCATTTCTAACCCGATTTTGATTCCGTTTGCTTTATATGATGGTACTAGGTGAGGGCTTCAAAACTTCTACACAGAATTTTGACCTTTGACTTCTTTGACCTTTGACCTTGATTTTTGACCTATATTGTACATTTTGCTACAAAATGCTACTCCTTCGCCATTTGTAACCCAATTTCAATTCCTTTTGCTTTAAGTGATGGCACTAGGTGAGGGCTTCAAAACTTCTACACAGAATTTTAACCTTTGACTTCTTTGACCTCTGACCTTGATTTGTGACCTGTATTGTACATTTTGCTACCAAATGCTACTCCTTCGCCATTTCTAACCCGATTTCGATTCCGTTTGTTTTATGTGATGGCACTAGGTGAGGGCTTCAAAACTTCTACACAGAATTTTGACCTTTGACCTTTTTGACCTTTGACCTTGATTTTTTTACCTATATTGTACATTGGCTACAAAATGCTACTCCTTCGCCATTTCTAACCCGATTTCGATTCCGTTTGCTTTATGTGATTGCACTAGGTGAGGGCTTCAAAACTTCCACATAGAATTTTGACCTTTGACTTCTTTGACCTTTGACCTTGATCTTTTTACCTATATTGTACATTTTGATACTAAATGCTACTTCCGGCGGGGACATATATTACGCACCGCGAAATTTCTACTTTTCCTTGTTTTTTTTGGGGGGGGGGGAGGGGGGGAGGCACTTTGTTATGATGCTGTATGGTTATGTAAAATTTCTCCTTGCCACCTTGCTTTCTCCTTTGAGATTTGAGATGTGAAAGACAGTTTTGCATTTTCATGAATTCACTGATGTTACACATTCTGATGAGGCTGAGAACAAATCCGTATAGTGCATCCATTTGCCCATGGACTCTATGACCAGGGGAAGCATATTGACAGTCCGTTATTATAATGAAATAGTCTTCATTTGACTGAAAATTGTCAAATATTCTCTAAATGCTCAGAGATTCTATATGGTATTTAAAAACAACAACAACAACAACAACACAGGGAAACTGCATCAAATTAATTTTCAGTGGATAATATTGCATGGAATGTAAATCTGCACATTCTGGAGGAATTAGTGGATGAGTCCTAACTAACCAATACATACTGCAGACTGCTGCATTCTTTAAGTCTCCAGCACAAATTTGTAAACATGGGACAGCATATTATGAACACAATGGTTTTATTTTCCTCAATCCTTACATACTCGTGTCCAAACAAGCCATTTTGATATACATCTCACCTTCATGTATGTGCTATTTAGAGAAAATCTTCCTATTAGAAACAGGAAATAAATGAGGGACATGGATGGAATTGGTTGGACAGAAAACTGTACTTAGATTATACTTGAGGAAAAAGTTTTGGGATGCATTCACTCATCAAATTGTGATTAAATTTGTGTATTGTTCTACAGGAGGAGCTACAAAGGGCCAGGGAAGCGGAATATTTCAAGGAGTGGGAGCGACAAGAGGACACTGTACGTATTTCCTTATTCTTTTATTTCAGACTAAACACTAATGATACGAGGCTGACAAGCTCTATAGTAGCAATTTCATGGTGTAACCTTCACCTACCCTCATTATGTCATCGACTGTATTAACTATCAATGTTATTACATTTGCATGACAGTCATTGTTTTTCAGCACTCTGTGCAAATGCTTTTCCAAGGTATAATTGTCCTGTTTCTTGAGCTATTATTCGTAAATACACACTATTCAAGGAGCCCTTGCCAAATATGCAAGCTTGATGGTTCTTATCTTTCAATAATGTCAGCAGTTTTCTATTTCCTCTGAAAATATTCTTTGTAACTGTGCTCTAGACATGCAAATATTAAAACAATGCTTTCTGATGTTCTATTACTTCATACAGGATTTTAAAAATGAATAGCAATCCTTGTCATTTTTAGAATGAAGAAAAGAAGACCTTATACTTCACCTTGTTCAAAGTAAACACAATTTCTTCAAACAAAATAAAACCAGGATGATCATTTTCAGATGTTTCAAAGTAGAAAAATGTATGTAAAAATGCACCAGAAGAAGAAGAAGAAGCAGAATTGTAGTTTATTTATGTTGTTACTTCTTATTTTTGTTTAATCTTATATTAATTTTGCAGTTTCATATAAATCAAGCCAAACTGAGGTCAAAAGTGAGGATCAAAGATGGACGAGGTGAGCATAATGCAAAGTACTCTTTATGCATGCACACTTACATTGCTATGATTGCACATGATTTTTTGTTTTCAAGATTTTTTCAAGTCCTTAGGACTGGCTGTTTTCTGTCATTGTATCAAAATTTTGTTATAACGGAAGGGAAGTTTGCACCATTGGCTTTAATGGTAATAATTTTGGGACCTTAATTTTTGCTTCGTTGTAATGAAGTTTTGTTACTATCATGTTCATTGTAAGAGAAATACAATTGTACCATATATTTAACATTTTTAAACATTATTATTATTTTTTAGGCTACAAGCAGACTCATAACACAAAGTTATGATAAGATGTGCAAACAATAGCAATTACTCAAATAAGTAATATGCAAGATTCCTGCAATAGACTAGGAAGCAGATTATACATTAAACTTTTGTTAATACAGTGGACTCCCGTTATAACGAAGTCCTCGGGACCGGCAGTTTTCTTTTGTTGTATCGAAATTTCATTATAACCGAACAAATAAACAGTAAAAATACATAGAGCCGATATTATTGCGGTCTGAATTTGTATTTCATTGGGACCGGAATTTCGTTATAACCGTGTTTGTTATAACAAAAGTGCACTGTAGATTAGGCAAATAGAATGGCATTGTCAAAGTAGGTGTAGATAAATGGCTAACAAAAATATCAAGTTTAGAGGGAAAATATGGCAAATATGATGATAACTTAAGATGAAGCAAAATAGTCAGTGGAAGTAAGGTACAATGGAAGGAAAGAAGACAGAACTGATAAAAGAACAAAGAAGCAAAAAAGCTGTCTAAATACTCATTCTTTGCTTGCCATACTTCTCCTATGTCTAGCCAAACCTATTGATCTGCTGGGTCAGTACATCAGTGCTGAAGACGATGAGGATATATCACTGGAGATGCAAGAGCCATACAATGTCCTCAAGGTATGTGACAGGCTTTCTTCCTCCTCTTCTCTTCCTTGGGTCTGTTTCATGAAAGTCTTATGAGAGACTTTTCGCCCATAAGACACACTATGAGAGGCTTCATGAAATAGATATTGAAAATCTCATATAGCTACATACGAGCGACTTTGGCCATTCTGCGATTTATGTGAAGACTTTTATGTGATGACTTGATGAAACGAATCCCTTGTCTCCATTATTCTCATCCTTCATCTTCTCTTCTTCATATTTCTTTTCCTCTTTAGTTTCTGTCTCCTTCTCCTCCTCCTCCTTTATCTTCTTCTTCATACCTTTTTCCTGCTTCTTCTTCTCTTTGTTCATTTCATGCATGTTCCCAAATTATCATGGTAAATATATATAATTATGTCAGCAAGGTAGTGTAGATTTATACGCCCAAATTTTCGAAGGTGGTTTATACTTAGACCATGGTACAAATTTAAACCATGGTCTAAAATGAGTGTGAAATAGGAGTACCCTTATGTGAGCAAATCAAAGCACGTTTGTTACTGAACTTCTGTTGGTGTACGCAATCTGTCAATCGTATTAACGCAGAAGAAATTTGTGTAGACCATGGTTTAGATTTAAACCACCTTTGTGAATTTGGGCCATAAAGTTGATTTCTATATTTTCAAGCAATATCAATATTCAGCTGGTGTTGTTGTTGTTGTTAAAACTTGTGCAAGTTAAGGATATACTTGTTTCTGTTGTCAACTTGTTTTTGTTTTGTTTTTGTAGGGACTGACAATAACTGACCTTGAGGATTTGCTGGAGGACATTAAAGTGTACGTGGAGTTGGAGGAGGGAAAAAACTTGGAGTTTTGGAAGGACATCACAGTGATTGCTGAAGATGAGCTTACAAAGCTGAAGAAGATCACACCAGAGGGGCAAGGTAAGTTGACTGTCATTCCTTTTCTTGCTGTCTTTAACTTCTCGGGACCACCACCTCAAAGTTCTGTAGGCATTATGTTTGTACGACATGTTAATACAGTAATGACAGAGTTAAATTGAAAACAGATAGTAGTCTGGATTAGCCCCCAAAGAAAATGGTAATATGAAGGTTCAATGAAATTTGCTCCTGTGACAATTGCTCCCATGAAATATCTGTGCGCTAAGGCAATCATAAAACCTACCCACAGACATAACCCTCACGCTAATCCTAATCCTCACATCAAAATAAACCTGAAACCCTGTCACAACCCTAACCCTAACCCTAAGTCCTTGGAGAAAATGAAACTGGAACAATTGTCGCAGGAGCAAATGTTGTGTCACCAATATGAAAAGTGACAACAGAAGATAAAGAGCATAGAAGATGTATCGCCTTAGTATGTGACAGTGATATTTGAATTATGATTTGTTTTGCATAACTGCTATTAGGAAACAATGAATATCTCTAAGCAAGCAACGTAAAGGACCGATGGCTTTATGTCCTCTCCTAAGGACTAAAAAACAAGGATAACTTGCTTTACCTACAGTCACAAATGCTGCTGCCAGGGGACTTGAATCAGGGACCTCGTGATTGATTACCTGTGGTCTTGTCCACTGAGCCATGGCAGCTCCTTATGATCATATGCTGTATACATTTTTATCATCATATTTTATGATTTCATTTCTGCTGTCATCTTTGCTGTCTAGATCATTATTTGATTTACTGCATCATTATTTTCATTTTTTACTGGATGTGTGACTCCATAGAAGCCATTGACAGACGTGAAGGCATCAATACTTCGGTCAGCTCAGAGGTTGCGGATGTCTTCAAGAACAAGACCCATGGTCAGCTGCTGGCACTGAAGGCTCAGATAGTCGCCAGGATACAGAGTGGCAATGCCTTAGATATAGGTAGGTACACACAATTATCAGCAAGGGGGAAATGCTATTTTAAGTTTGAAAGCATAGGAATGTTTGAATTTCGTCAGGACGCAAGATTTGCAAAAGTAAGATGCACGCAAAACGTTTTGTGTGCACAAGGTAGTGAGTGCCAGTGACAATTTATGAAAGTTTTGTGTCACGAAAAATACTGTTGGCTCCAATTCCTGAAAGTTTCTTGCTGCGAATGTTTCTGGTTTTTACAGTAAATACCAGGTAGCCATCCTCCAGGTGAATTCCGTATCTATAGACACGTTTTGGGAGGAGTTTTAATGTAGTCTGCTGTTCATCCTGCAGGTTACTGGGAGTCACTCCAACAACAGTTGGATGCTCACATGGCCCGGGCCAGGCTGAGGGAACTACATCAGGAGAAGCTGAGGAGCAAGCTGGCTGCTCTTCGCCAACAGGTGAGGCATCGTACGGACACACTGACACACACAGGCACTGACACACACACACACACAGGCTACAGATGCAAGTATAGACACAGACACATACACATACACAGACACAGACACAGACACTGACTACAGATACAGACACAGACACAGACACAGACACAGACACAGACACAGCCACAGGCACAGGCACAGACACACATGCACACCTACATGCACATGGAGACAAGAATTCACAATGCATTTGTCATGAGACTGAAATCCATGACCTGGCTGAATCTGTAGCTTGAGAGTTTGCAGAAAGCCCCCATCCTGAACAGCCTACCCCAAGATGTAGTAAAGTCACCATCTCATTTTCAAATGAAAAAACAAAACAAAGACAAACCAACCAACAAACAAAGGGATCAGTGCTGCCAGATAGTCCAGGGGTACTGTTCACTCTGTTTTTATCTAACAAAGCTGGATATACCCTTTCATATCTTGTGACTTTTATTTAGAACTCATGATAGCTAACCACAAATGTGCAAGTACACTCTCAAAATGTTTCTGCACAGCACATGAGAAAGAAGAAGACACAGGAAAGATATGTCATAAACATTTCATAATGATTTCTCCATGAATGAACAACGTGTGTGATCACAGAGACTGAAACCAAAAATAGTGTACAGATATGGATTGCTTTCCAGTGCATTGCTGATATTGTTGCCCTGAGTGATCTCAACTCTGTGTTATGACCTGAAGAGCTTGCTCCGAGACTCAGACTAGTCTTCAGCGAGTTGAACATCTTGTGATATTTTTTTCCATTTTCCATGGCAGCAAGGGGTGGAGGCCCAGCCCCTGTTCCCCTCCGCTGGGGCGACATCATCAGATTGGGACCCCTCCACTCAGCCGACAAATCCGGCGTTGGCAGAGGGCGCGGAGATAGAGCTACCGGATGATGACGACGACGACGAAGGGCCATCACAGAGGACAGAAGAAGGTCAAAGTTTGCAGGAAGCGGTAGAGGGCGCCATTGGTGGTGGAGAGGAAGGAGGGGCTGCAGGAGGGGCTGCTGCCAAAGAAGAGGAGTAAGAATCGTTGATGCATTTATGTTGGCCTCTGACTGATCTGACCTATGTGTTGCTCTTTCTCCTATATCACCTGTCTCATGTCATCTGTGGCTGACCTCGCTGGGAAATGAGAATCCTTGTAACAAATTATCTATATAGCTTTGTTACTGACCTCTTTTTAAGTACACACACAACCGAAAAATCTTACCTGAAATTGACTGTTACCCATGAGCTTAAGCTTTGATGCACATATTCATTCACCTGTGCTGTTCATGTTTTTTTAATGTATCTCGGTGAGCAGTGAATGAATTGGGCCACCCATGAAACACCACGTTACCTTAAAATCCTATGGCCGATCAATGTCTGTCAGCTCTTTACTGTTTGTGCGAATGGTGATGGTACCTCATAGATGGCCCCCAGGGTGGGGTCCAAATACCCAAACTTTGGAGGATGTTGCCTAAGATGCCTGCAGCAATCCCAAAATCTCAAGATTTTTGATATACTTTGCCCCAGGCAGAGTGCCAAGAATGCAAAGTGTGCCACTTCTGTGAGCACTAGACTTACTGGGTCTCATGTTAATAATTATTACCATCTTCTATCCCATAAATATGAATTCAGACCAGAGTCGATATTGACGGAGGAGGACCTGGCGGAGGAGAGCTACATGGAGTACTACCAGGGTGGCTACAGCCCACGGCTCCTGGAGCAGAAGGATCTCTCCATCGAGGTCTTCGTCCAGGATCCCGAGGAAGACAGACTCAAGCTGGAGCAGGCTCGCAAGCTCCTCATCAGCACAGGGACAGCAGAGGTGAGCAGAGAGGTGTTATGGACACAGGAAAATGGAACAAGAAAATGAAGAAAATAAAAGCAGCGATATGGCAAAAGTATATAAGTTCATAGTGATACTGTCAGATAATGTTATTGGAGTGTGTATCCTTGTAGCGACTTGTGCTGACTAGAACACACACACAAGGGTACTGCACAACCATTTTTTTTTCAGCTTTTTTCATTTACTTTAGGTTCATGAATTATAGTGCCGTAAGAAACTCTTTTTGTACATTGCCTAACTTTTTAGAAAGTATTGCCTAGCATTTTGATATGAGAGAGGAATGTTACCATGAATATGAAGATTTGATCATGTCAGGCAACAGCCAAGAATACACAGTTAAGTTTCAAAAATTAGTAATGTCTTCTGAACACCACCAAACCAAATGGGTGTATATGCTACTGGTACCCAATGATTGGAAAACATTGTTTGATCGAAGGTTTTGAAACATTTCAGATCATTTGATATAGAAGGCTTTTGCCTTTCATAAGATAACTTGACTGTGACATGTCATAGACATGACATAAACGTAGTTTCCCTTTAATGAGAATGTGAGATAAAAGGCAAAGCTTTTCATCATTTAATCTCTAGTGACATAATTAAGCTGTCAACTTTTGTTAATCCGATAACTTGTGTCATTTTGCAGACGGATGCTGAGACCGAGTTCATCAAGAAGGCAAAGGAAGACATGGGGAAGGATGAGGCATCCTTTGCTGTGGAGGTCACCACTGAACAGAAGCCATACATGTGGGCCGATAAGTACCGCCCTCGCAAGCCGCGATTCTTCAATCGTGTTCACACAGTGAGTGCTTCTATTTATTTCTTCTCTCTGTGTCTTATGTAGGTTACAATAATGTTACATGCCAGCGAAATACAGTTGAACCTCATTTTAAAGAGGCTGTATGTAAAAGAGCCCCCCTATAATAAGGTGATTTTGCAGGTCTCAACTCTTTATTATTTCTTTATTATTTCATTTGTATTACCTGATATAGTGAGGAACCGGATATACCAAGGTAATTGTCATGATTTTTGAGGTCCTCCTTATTACAGGGTTCCCTCTTCTCTTTTTCATTTTGTTGAAATCCTGGTTGTATCACACATTATTAGAATGTTTTGTTTTGTGATCTTTTTTATATTCTTTTGTCTTAGTTGTTGCTCCCACCACATCACAGGAGACAATACAGAAATTATAGGAAGTCAACTATTCCTGGAGCTCTTGTTTTTTTGCAGAAGGAACTTGGAGGAGATGGAAAGAGACATCTACTCACTTCAGTGTAACAAGAAATATTTTACAATTGAAATGGCGATCTTTTACTCTGATTTCATATTGTCTTTTCCTTTGACAGGGTTTTGAGTGGAATAAGTACAACCAGACTCACTACGACATGGATAACCCTCCACCAAAGATTGTTCAGGGCTACAAGTTCAATGTGAGTACTCTATATCTTGGGCCTTGTGGCTTTAAATTGACTGCATAATTTTTCTCACATCAGATTGATTGGAAGTCGTCCTATGCTGTCCTGTCAGGCATGAGTGATGTAAATATTTTTGTCTCAGTATGTGACACCAAAGACCAGGCACAACTTGTACAAATGTTGAAGTTAAAGTAAACTTTACCCCAGGATTGATATGTTAAACGTGTACTACATGTTTTGCTATCGTGTAAAGTAGAAACTTGTGAAAGTCACAAAAAAGGATTTTCTGCAGTCCCAGTGGATATGGCATAGACGAAGTTGACTGTAATGAATTTCTGGTGACCATTCATCATGAGATAATTAGCGCACAAATTTGAATAGATTATAAGAACATTGTAAGGACAACACTTATATAGTATCCACATTCATTTTTATGCCTCCGCCACGAAGTGGTGCCGGAGGCATTATGTTTTCGGGTTGTCCGTCTGTCCGTCCGTCCTTCCGTCCGTCCGTCCTTCCGTCCGTCCTTCCGTCCGTCCGTAATGAATTTTGTGGACAAGGTAACTATCGAAACCTGTTGAGGTATCCTAATGAAACTTGGCATGTATGTGTATTAGGGGGTGAAGTTGTGCCTATCAACTTTTGGGTGCACATGCTCAAGGTCAAAGGTCAAAAGGTCAAGGTCAAATACATAAGATTTCACTATTTCCACCATATCTATTGAATGCCTGAAGATATTTTCTTGAAACTTAGTGTATACATGTTTTACCCAATTAAGATTCTCTGGTGAAAGTTTGGGTCATGAGGTCAAAGGTCAAAGGTCAAAAGGTCAGGGTCAAATACATAAAATTTCACTATTTCCACCATATCTATTGAATGCCTGAAGAGATTTTCTTGAAACTTAGTGTATACATGTATTACCCAATTAAGATTCTCTGGTGAACGTTTGGGTCATGAGGTCAAAGGTCAAAGGTCAAAAGGTCAAGTAGAAATATTAAAACTTCTTTTTTTTTCTCCGTACCTTGGAAAATTGTTCAAGGTATCTTCATGGAACATAGTATATACATGTACTGACTGGAAGTGATTATCTAGAGAATGTAGGGTTCATGGGGTCAAAGGTCAGGGGTCAAAGGTCAAGTGCAAGACTTCAAAATTTTACTATTACCCTCATATTTATGCAATGCCAGCTGGGTTATTTTTTTACACTTGGTGTATGCGTGTGTAACCTAATAGAAATTCTCTGGAAAGTTTTTTTTTTTTTCTCTTTTTGCCTCAAAGGTCAAAAGGTCAAAGATCAAGTGAAAGTGCTGAACTAACTTTTTCCTCCTTATCTCAGAAGTGGCTCAAGTTACCTTGAAACTTAGTACATATTATGCATGTTCTACCTGAAAGTAATTATCTTATGAATTTTAGGGTCAAGGGCCAGATGAAAATGGTAACAATTTACTATTCAATTCAGAAATTGCACTTTTTCTCCACACCTGTACCTTGAAAATTACTCAATGCCTAAATGTATGAATGGGTCAAAGTCAAGTTAAAGTCCTCAAATCCCTAGATACATGCTCTCCTATTCATCCAATTAAACCTACGTCAAGGAAGGTGAACATTCAACACATTTGTGACAAACTTGTCATTCCAATATTTTGCCAATTTTGTGAAAATGTAATCACACAGTTTCCACAACCCTGTACTATCTAGACCTATTGGGAAAATCATGCATTATGGCGGAGGCATACCAGTCGCCAAAGCGACATTTCTAGTTTTCTCCTGTTGTGCATCGTAAGATCTTATATTTCAGAAAGGGTTGCTTTTAATTTCAGGAGTTGACCTGGGTTTCATTATAGAAGCAACTAACATTAGACTTAAAGATAAAATAACAATATTCGACTGTTACAGATATCATCGGTAACGACATCATGTTATTATTCATGTGTATTGTCCATTCACTTCATTGTCTATGGAATGCTAATGACATGAAATGTTGAATATCTGTACAGATTTTCTTCCCTGATCTGATTGACAAGAGGAAAACACCGGAGTACATCCTCACTCCGTGCCCAGAGAATCCAGACTTTGGCATTCTGAAGTTCCATGCAGGCCCACCATATGAGGTATGATGAATGATACAGTGATCACCACAGATGTATTGCCACTTTCAGCTTTGAATGTTAGATCTTCCTACATTTGAAGAGTTTGTTTGCAAAAACCGATAAGTCCATTTCTGAAGATTTTGAAGTTCGGTCTCTGTCATAAAGTACAAAATAATACCTTTTAAATGATATATTGATCACTACATATAAAGGTTTATTTTTGAAGTTATGGTCAAAAGAAGCACAAATTTTCTTATTATTCTCTTTATTTTTCTTGACCTTTAATCGCAAATATCTCCATTTGACAAATATGGACTTATCGGTTTTTGCAAGCAAACTCTTCATTTGTAAATGCGGGTAAATGTATATTTGATTGTGTTAGCAGCTGCATTTGCACATTCTCTAATGATTTATCATCTCATGTTCGTGGAAATATTACTAGCAACTGTTGACATGGAACATAGATGGTGCTTTCACTCATCAGTGTATTATTGCACAAAAATTCTGGCATATCTCATGTATGCAGTGACCAGGACATCATTGCAATCACAAAAGGAACATCCTTTGTTTAATCTGTTGTCTATGAAAATATTTTACAATGCATTACTGGTCGAGGAATGTCTATGACTGTGATTGTCATACTGATGTTGCTGTCACTAATTCCATATACTAAATGCAAGCCGAGCTACTCAAGTATGGTTACCTTATTATGGATTCATATGTGTGGCACATAGGCTGAAGTCATGGAACAGTTTTTCTGAAATTTTGGATTATCATCAAAGTACAAATGTGTTTCGCAGCTTCCTCTTCAGTCTGCTATCAATAGTTCTATCTTGGAGAAAGAAATACAAAAATAATCTAGTTTCATATGCAGTAAATGCTTAAGGTAATTCATGTTTTCCAGTCTACCTGGTGATAAACTTCAAAACATCATTGAGAGTGAGAATTTATGTATGAACAGTGAATTGTACAAGTCCCAAAGACATAATGCTTAATAAAACTCTTTATTCGATTGCACTTTCCTCCGATTCAGGACATTGCCTTTAAGATCGTCAACAGAGAATGGGAATACTCCCATCGCCATGGTTTCCGCTGCCAGTTCACCAATAGCATCTTCCAGCTCTGGTTCCGCTTCAAGAGATACCGCTACAGGCGATGAGGTCAGGATACTGCTCCGTCTGTGTGGACTGAATATCATCCAAAGTGGTACTCTGGGCAGGCTGATGGTCTGTTTGCTATCGGTCACCAGATGAATAGACTGGTGTCATTTCTTCCAGCAATTTGTCCCCAGCTCTTACCTGCATTTCTGCTTCAAGAGGTGCTATAAGAAACTATGACCTTGCAACATGTGGCATTCTGCCAGGGTTTCCTTCTGTTCATGGCATTGTTTCTACGAAGACTTTGTCTGAAGTGTTTACATTATCCAGTTCATCTTCAGGAAGTGATGCTGTGTACTGGTCAATGTGACAGGGATAATAACCTTGACAGTTCAACACACTTTTGTGTTATCTGATATCTACTGATGTCAGGTCTGTTTAGTTTTGCGCCATTCTTATCTGTTGTAACTCCAAAATTAATGAATTTGTTCTCGAGATATCATTGAGATTTACAGTCTTTATGATTTTTTGCATTATGCTAATTGAGATTTTTATTTTTTATTTTCATTTTTTTTTTGTACCATCTGGCACCAATGCCAGGAAAATCTAACCAACATTGCATACGTGGACTGCAAAATCCAATACAGGGGAAGTGGAGTGTAATCCATATCATGTGATTAGAGGGTTTACTAAAATATGTCCTGTAATAAGGTGTATCTGGTGCCCCTGAAGTAAGAAAAACACAACTTCTTAAACCCCATATTGTAACCTTTCCTTGTTTTGGAGCATCATTTATTCCCTACTTGTAATCACCAAGCACACCAAACTACATGTACCATACTTGTACCTCTTTACTTCCAAGAAGTTTGGATGAATCACACACAAGTTGTGTAGGTAGCAAAATTAGCATGTACATGTATACTCATATCAACAGTTTTCTTGGGCTTGTAGTATCCGGACAATGAGCATCGATTCTTGAACAAGCTGTTACTCAATCTATGTCTGTAGAAACTTATCAGACCAATCAGCATCATAAACACTACACAGTAAATATGTTGACAGTGCAATCTAAATATAAACCATCTTATTTTGTAGCATGTCATTGTGGCATTCCAGCCTAGATATATGTAATTTGGCAATGACTGTAGAGCTAATAACACATTTTCCCATGTATGAATATTCATGTGTGTTACACCTTTGAATTGTTCCTGTGTTGGGCATAGCAACGAGAATTGCTGGTTTTCAACATCATAATGTCTCTTCCTACCAGGTATTCCATGTACCTCATGAAGGTTAGGTTCCATGTAAAGCCCACCCTACACTCTCATTCAATTTTGACCCACACTACCGGCCAAACTTTCAGGCCCGAATTCATGAAGGTGGTACCATTGAAACCAAACCATGGAGTATGCATATTTCTTCTGCGTGAATATGATTAACAGATTGTGTACGCCAACAGATGTCCAGTAGCAAATGCACATTGATATGCGCATGCCAAAGGTACGCCTAGTTCATGATTATTTTATACCACGGTACACATTTTGTACCATGGTTTATTAGTTTAAACCACCTTTGTGAATTCCGGCTATAAGAGCTCCAAGCCTCACTGTTCATGATGAATTCACTCAAAATGTATTTAGACTATGTGGTGAAAGGCAATTTCAGTGTTCTTTTGAAAAATATGGTCGCATTGTAAAAAAAAAAAAAAAAAAAGAAGAAGAAAAAGCCCATTGCAGATTATACAGATAAGGCTGCAAGTACATGAATTATTGGGAGGGGGTGGGGAAGTATTCTTACAACATTTATACATGTATACATACAATTGAACTTCGCATTGGAACAACACATTATATTTCAAAACAAGGTTGTTCATCAAATAATGTACCATAAATTGAGAAATGTTTGTGATTTGGAGCCGACAGCCTTTTTTGCAGCAGTTTTCGCTAATTGCCACTGGCATTCAGTGCATAGAGTATAGACAAACTTTCACATGCATTTTAATATTGCGAATCTTGGCTCTCATATAGTTCACGAAAATAAAATGCATGCAAACATTTCTGGTTTTACAGTATTTTGTGTATCTTTTGTGGAAATTGGAGCTTGCATTTATATTCACATGTGAAAAATGAATGTGTATCCTTGAGGCAGTTTCTACAATGTACAATCTACCTTGTACATCCATGAAAAATCTGAATGAACACTGTGAAACTGCAGGATATAAAGGCTACAATTATACTACGTGTTGCCTTTTAACATGTAAAATATATGTGAATATTGAAATTTTGTTAATAAAATGAAAACATGACTATGTTCTGTATTTACATTTCTCCTATTTCATTTCATTTTGTATTGCCAGAGAGACATTAACTGTGTTTACAGTTTGGGTTTCCTTGATTTGTTTTTTTAATAGACAAGTCAGTCATGTACGCATGGTTGTATAAGCCTACACAATGCAGAGGCATTGAGTCTCTAATATCATTTAAAGTGATGGTATAGTTTTGGTTAAGATGGGGATTCAGATTTTGACTCTTTGTGAAATACAGAAATGACTTATGAAAATGTTACAGAGCATACAATTCTAAGAGGAATTCAAAGTTTATTTAATGAAAATTGTTTTGAAAAAGAAAGCAAAACAAAGTGGTCCTAATAAAGGGTGGGCTCCACTTTTTATTAGGACTGCTATGTTTTTAGATATCTCGGCCATTTCAAAACTGATTTTCATCAAATCTGAATTGTATGCCTTTAATATTTCATTAGTGGTTTATAATTATGTATCTCACAAAAAAGTTGTAAACCTGAAGCCCCATAAAAACTATTACAAGTATATTACTAGTAACAAACACAAAGTAAACTCTGCACAAGTTTGTACTTTCATACTTAATAATAAGAAAATGTATTTTACATTAAAAAAATGTCAGTTCTTTTGGTTTGACAATACCAAAGCAGGGGATACACCCTGTATGATGCAGCCTGGATATTTATTGCACTTGGCTTATGCATACATGAACATTACAAGGAAGTACAGTGTACATAGAAAAGAGGTGGGGGGGGGGGGGAGACACATATAGAGACAGAGGATGAATAGCGAGTATGAGAAGTGAAACTACAAGTTGCCTTCTGTCTATGAAATGTTAACCCCATATTCATGTGCACTCTGGGAACTGCATTTCTACAGTGCACTCCCATTATAACACAGTCTTTGAGATCGGTAGCTTTCTTTCATTATATCGAAATTTCATTGTAGCCGAACACTTAAGTAAATTAATGTACATACATTATAGTCTTTTGATCTGAATTTTTACTTTGCTGAAAGGAGCATTTCATTATAACTGTGTTCGTTACAATGGGAGTGCATTGTACAACCATTCACACATTGAATTTTAGCTCCAGCGTTCTTTGAAGATAGGTAACATAACATTAGAATATTAAATGGCTATCTTCACTTTCAGATAGTTTTGGCAATATAAGCTGTGCTTTCGCATTAAAGAGGCCTGTGAAAAGTTGTTTTGACGACATGAAAGCTGACATCGATATTGATGATATATAGTTGACAATAGTTGACAATAGTTGACTTGGTTCAAATTAACTTGAGGCATTGGAAATACAGTAAGTTATTAAGTATTTCCTGTGATTTTGGTGCAATTTGGTTCTCTGGAATTTGAAGAATCTACATGGATATGAAAATGCATTGGCGCCAGTCTTCCTCTGGTCAAGAACCTTACTGGATTTACAAGCAATAATGTAGAATGCATGAAATATGCATGTAAAATGTATCTTCCTGCAATGAGTCATGTCACCCAAGCTATAGAGCTTGGAAAAGTTTCTTATTCAGGCACCTCCACTTTCATACAGGTCTTCAACTTTCACCAGCAACCTAACCAGAGGTTTTGCTGAAAATGGAAAGAGTCCCTTTGAGTCCAGCCTCTCTACAGCTAATCGAAGCCTTATTAATACAGTCATAGTGTCATCTAAAGTGTAGAGGGAGGAATTTGCGAACTGCCCATCTTGATCAGAATAGCTGCTGCTGCAATCAAAATTGCTCTTCGAACTGTCCAGCTGCTCCACATTTTGAAAGTTTAATGTTGGGGTATGATGCACACTACTGTCTTCATGTGATTTTTCACCCACTTCTTGCTCTTTGAGTGTTTTTTTGTTTGAACACATCCCCTGTGTCTTCTGTGCTGGGTCACTTACACATCCATCTACCTTTTGCCTCTTTGCAAGGCCACCATATAAATCCTGTTCCTCTGCTGAGCTGTCACTATCACTTCCCTGAGAATTCACTTTGTCCACTGCTTTTGGCACCATCAAATTTTTGTCATGAAAAACCTTTCCTTTACCAAGCGTCTTGCTAGAGCTACAAAAGTCTGTGCTGTATCTATCCTCTAGTGAAATATGCCCACCCAATGAATCCATTGTCTCCTCCTCGTGATCTTTCTCATCCTCCTCATCCCCATCCCCATCTCCATCCTCATCATCCCCTTCCCCATCCTCCTCTTCCTTCTCCTTATCAAAATGAAGGTCATGACTGGCTGGATCATTGCACGGCTCCTCAGATATCTTCCTTCTGCGAGCATGAAACGCCTTGAAACCCTGCCAATCCGATGACACATATCGAAGGAAGTGGACAAAGTACTCCAGAAATTCTGTCTCGGTGGAAATAACCAGATCCAGGAGGATGCTGTGATCATGGTTGACGTGATCCAAAAAAGACAGGAAGATGGCATGGGGATGTAACATTGACTTATCATCACCAGACCCCACCACAGTGTCTTCTGTGTTTTGTTTCCCATGACTGTGGTTTCTTGTATGATGTTGGGCATCACACACTTGCGTAGCTGTAGCCTGTATGACTTTTATTTGATGACAGTGAATTTTGAGGAGACTGTGCATTGTTGCAATCAGTGCATCATCTTGGTCCCCAAACAAGAAGAAGATCCAGTTATCATGATCCTCATTGTCACCACAAGCCTTTGAAGCAACCTTCAATTTTGCCCTGATGAAAGCTGTCAATTGTAAGAGATGACAAGCGCTATCTTCGCAATAATCTGGCACTAAATGAGATGCGTATTCAACACATAGAATTACAAAAGTTGCAAGTCTCCTCAGCAACGTTCGATCCCCTTTGCAATACTCCACCAGATCCCCAGGTATTCTGGTGTCTTCATCAAATTGCGTACCACCAAATCCAACATGACCGTCAAAATAAGGAAGACTGTGGAGACAGGCAGGCTCAAGTATTGCAGAAACTACACCGACGATGTCAGCACTTAGTTTTGCAGATGTGCTGCCAATTTGGGTGCGGCTTTGCACGTGATGCAGTTTCCTCACACAGGTACCCATACATGTTATGGCAACACTGAGAAGCATCTTCACAGACGCAGCATCTCGGCAGCTACCCGATTTCAGGATCCCACACAGAGGTTGCAACAGTGATGAAACGTATGAGAACATCTGGTCATCGTCGGCTTCGTGACAGACATACTTGGTGAGTACATGGAGAAGTCTCGCGTAGGAGAAGCAAACAGTCTGCACGGAGCTGGGCTCCACAGAAAGCAGCCAGGCAAGATAATTTTCTGCAGGACTCTCAACAGCCTGTTTTGGAGCAGAAGCACTGAAGAATGTGCTGAACATCTCACACAGACTGAGGATCCCTTCTCGGATATTACAACAACACATCTCTGCAATACCTGGACAGGGGCGAACAGAGAAAAGATACAAATAGAAAGCAGGTGAGTTCAAACGAATGCAACTACAAAACACAAAGACAACTCTTATCTATCAACACACTGTTTCTGTGTTTTATCTGTTTTACACTGTAATAAAACAATTTGATCAGCTTACTGTCAAAAATCTGGAGGTCTTTATAACTCCAAAGGACATTTACTGGGACAAATAGGTAGTTTTTTTTTATAACTCAAGAAAACTGATTCAATTTGGAGATTGGCACTTGACTTTATTAGAGAATGAAATCTACAAATACAAATTTCTTGAATGACTGACTGGCAAGTAAGCATACTAATCTAGAGCTCTTACGAAAAGATCTCAAGGGGATGCATCTGACCTAAAAAGTTCAACACCCACAGTAATTTGAGGCATATAAACACATAACACTTTTATCAACATTATCATAATACAAGTATTGACTGATCAAGTTCTTCGAGAATGATTTTCATGCAAAAAAAAAGGAGAACTTTGTTGAGGGAAAGTCCCAAGGTTCACCACCTGTACAGCACCTAAATTTCTTCCAATCATTCAATATCAAAGAAAGCTGATCTAGAAGAGAGTAAACTCTGTAAAAACTTACTCTCACTCTGTAATGATTGAGAATCAAGAGATGAATCTGTGTTCACTGATGTCATACACAGTGACAAATATACACTGGAGCATCCTTGAGTATCCCCAGTCAACAGATCACTGAAGAGGTCAAAGGTGAAGATGTGTTTGTAGACATCTGATGGGTTGTTGGTATGTCCTTTGTTTTCAAGGACACAGTGAAGAGCTTGACAGAGGAAGTTCCTAACCTGAGAAACAAATCAAAGATTATTTTAAGAATTAAGGTCAAAGGAAGATAGGTACAATTTGTAGCAGAATTGGCATTCAACTAGATAAATTTGCATTTACATACATCATTCTACTAGGTGACCTAGTATCACTTAAACTTTTCAGTTGACTCACACTTAGGCATAAAGTAATGTCAATGTACATGTATAAAGTCAACTGTGATGCAGTAATTTCTTGCGTAAGATGTTTTTGCAGCAGCAGTACCCAGGTCAGACCTTCAGTTTAGTCACTGTCCAGCAATTGGTTCAAACCTCATCTGGAGACATTTAGCATGCCTGACTGATGTCTAATATAAAGTTTTCTTCCTCACAGAGTGGGGAGATGAGCATGCTATATGTTGTGTGTATTCTGCTGCGAAGCATAACACTGTAATAAACCCTTCTGACGAGACAGACCATAACATGAAAGTTTCAGGCATGAGAGGGTCGTAGCTCTCACTTGTAAAAAATCCAAATGAATTTCTCACAGTAGCAAGGTGAAAACTTTGTGAGGTTTTCTATTTCACTCACACTCTGGATTAATGGTGGGCATGTGATACTAACCCTTTGTGGTATGCACAAAAAGGTTTAAGCCACTGATTAATATTAGCCAAACACCTTTTACCATTCAACGTCGAAAGAGAAGAATGCCAGCAATGTCCAAAGAGGATTTATTCTTGTGAGTTAGTCGAGTCAACTGATATTCACAACATTTACAATGCACCAAAGTATCGACCCCAATAAAACAAATGCAATATACACTGTCTCCAAGATTGGAAAACACCATGTCTACTTCTTGAAAAATAGTAATTTCGTCATGTAGTCACTATCCATGTATTTGTTGACTGTGAATTTAGCCATTCATGAAATTGCCTTCAAGTCCTGCATCGCTAAACACTCTGCTTACAAAATGTGTAGAATAATTTGTGATATGACTATCTCTTCTGCTGTGAGCACTTACATGAGGTCTACTGGATTGAGCTATATGGAGCAGCAGAACCCTGGTGCATTTCATTGCACAGTATGCCACCAGCTGATCTGGAAAAGACACCAGTGCCCACTGAGGAGTAAGAAAGTAAGTTGTTCAGTGATCACGTGTCAACATCTTTAATATCAGAACATTAACTCTTAATGTGCCAGACCCAAAACCCCTAACGTGCCAGACGTTTTTACCCAACGCCAGAAAGTTTGCGAACTGGATTGACAATGTAATTTAAAACTGCCATATCTTTGAAACTATTGACTGTTTTGAATTGAGTTCTTCACAACAAATATCAAGAAATTATTGTTCTTTCATGTCATATAGTCACTTTGCTGTAATATCTATCTGAACCTGAAATATTGCAGAAATAATCAATATCATTAAAAAATTATTACAAATTTTTGTGCATTATGGAAAGAAAGAGTCAGTCGTGTTTTTCCTTCAATAAAACGCTCCCTTGACTCTGTGAGAAAGTTTTAGAGCTACATTTCCTCTTTCAAATGATAACAAATTTGTCTTCAAGAGTTGAATAATTCCAAAGATATTGGCAGTTCAAATTGTCTTTTCAATTTCATTTTCTGCCTCGGTAATTCATTCCCAAATATGTGTCCTTTAGTCCCAGATCCTGTATTTGAAACTCAAGTAAATCCCGGGTCGAGTCCTGGAAGAGTGTCTTTTGTCCACTTGAGAAGGAAGCACCTACTAATCCTTCTTTTGTCTCTACTACGGCCGGGCGTACTCTATTGAAATCGGCAGGCCTTTGTCCGCGAGGAGTTTGAGTCCACTGTACATGTGCATAGACAAGAACAAAAGCGTGCTCTTCTTTTGTATATGCTAGCGTGGGGACGATTAGTGAAGTTCACTGTCCAAGACAAAAGGATGAAAGACTTGACCGATGAACGAAAGCTTGACTCTCTTTGAGGGACAAACTGAAAGCCGCTCCCGCGGGAGAGCGCCCAAGCAGAACAATGCGAGAGGAAACGCATAGACAACACACGCAGATTAAGTAGCACACACACGCGTGGTTTATCGATGAGAAATTTGATCTATACACATCTCGCAGAGGGTGCGCTCTCTACGGATTTTCCCGACGCGAAAAAGATACATTTAGCTGAAAAATCACGCATTTACTCAAAATTTTCCAATGTAAGCATACTCATATTTTCAGTGGAAACGAAGGATATGGTAATCAGTTACCAGTACATATAAGTGGCAGTTTCTTGTTGTAAAGCATTTTGGTACCACAAGAACTTAAATGACCAATGTTTTTTACGCTCTTCTTAGTCGCCGATCGGCGACCATGGCACGTCAGGACTAAGGTCGCCGTTCGGCGACCATGGCACGTTAAGAGTTAAACCATAGAATTGTATTCAGGGGAATTTCCTCCATATTTTGTGCCCTTTGAAAATATTACTAGCATCTAGAATGGTGCATTATTGAACAATACAAAATACATTTTTCAACTCTTCCTGAAGACTTATGGCTCTATTTACATCAAGTTAAACATAAACATCACTAGCTCATATCATAGAATGATTAAAATCAATAATGACCAAAGTCTGCCTATAAAGGACACAAGTTATGCATATAGCCAAAACAAAAAGAATCTAACAGAGGAAGACCAGTTATATTCCTAAGAATGTCTTTCCAAGTTGTACATAGCAGGACACCATATTACTGAAAAGCACATGAAATCTGTCTTGTTTTCAACAATATGACCATCTACAAATTTGTATTTATTTGTTCTTACCATATCCTGCAACGTTCCATCTTTTCCAAGAGCTTCCTGAACTTCACAGATCCTCCTGCAGTACCTTCCCACTTCCATTATGTTGGCAATGAAGCCAACTTTCAACAGAATTTCATCTCTCATCTGGATAGAAACCTGTACACTCATGTTGACCTCTGATCCCTGCGATGTAGCCTGGAACCCTGGGGCGTTTTCAAGGTTGATCTGGTCAAGAATGTCCTGTTCTGTGTACTTGCAGAGGCATTGTTTTGTGGTCAGGTGGTCATGGAGTTTCTGGGATGTACATAGGCCGGCCATGGCTTCATCTTGGCTTGCAGAGGTCATACTTGCTGGTCCAGCACAGGAATAGAGTACTCGGTACTGTACAGAAAATAACATTTATGACAGTGATTCTCCACTTCACACAAATGAAACACATACAGATGTACTTCTATGGTGTACTGTACACAAAATAACATGACAGCTAGCAACTCTCTACTTCACAAAAACCATAGATCATCTTTTTCATACATACAAATATTCAAAAAGAAATATTTTCCAGCTGATAAATTAGTTCCATGCTCAACTGAATGACTGCAGAAGAAGATAAACTCCATTGGTACAAGATTTAAGTCCTATATAGTGAATCAAATGATGGATTACCTGTGAATATGTAAATTCTAATAGTATTTAATAATGACATTAATGCTTATGATAAGTTTCTCCACATTGAACCAACATCATTTACAATTTCAATACCAGAAATGCTCTTGATCCTGTCTGAGGATGTTAATTGTTTGTAGAAGAATAATAGATAAAAATGACTCAGGGGCTGCAAAGGGGAGGGGTGGGTGGGGGCTGTAGACGGCCCCTTATCCAAACACTTTTTGCTTTGCAAAAAAAAAAAAAGAAAGAAAGAAAGAAAGAAAGAAAAGGAGACATTGACCACCCTCCCCACCCCCCAAAAAAAAATCAAACCATGTTGACTTTCCATGGGTATCACCTCAAGTTCCTTTCCATCAAAGGGGAGGGAGGACTGGCTGTTGATCCAACCATGCCATGAGCAGTGCTACGAACACAAACAGTCTCCTGACACCTCCACCCCCCCCCCCCCACAAAAAACAGTTCAATGGCCGATGAGACTTGATTTTATAGTGTCCGCACTCTTGACTGAGACCAGAAACAATGTCACTGATATTACAATGGTCACTGACACTGACAGTATACTAGAGCCTAGAGGGTGTAGAAATAAATTCATATTGTGCATCAGATAGGTCTACAAATGGCAATCAAATCAAGGCCTACAAACTCTTCATGTTGGTATAGTCTGCTTCCTTCGACCTTGAAGATTTTTGCAGAACTTGGTAACAGTGTGTAGAGTATTGTGTCATAGGGTAGCTAGGGTGCACGTGCATTCAAATGCCAATAATTTACAGGGTGCAAGTAAAAACTGCCTTGAAATTAGTTGCTGCTGCCTTCCGTCGCATGGAGACAAATGGCATTGAATGAGAAGGCTGGCCATCACAACCGAGACCTAACTGTTACAGAACGAGTTTTGGTGTTGTTGAGTCCGAGATCGAGGGATGAGGTAACCTTGGTGGGTGCTCACACCTTTGGATGGTCTCTATGTCTCACGAGGCGTTTTCACATCAGCCCGATGTTTCGAAATAGCACGCTATTTTCTGACTTGCGAAATTAACCCAATCACAAAATAGCGCGCTATTTTCTGACTTGGGAAATTAACCCAATCACGAAATAGCACGCTATTTGATAATGTGAATACGAATTAGCGCGCTAATTTTATTGCTCTGATCGAGAAAATTTCTCGAGTCCAACTCGGGAAATGTCCAAAATAGCCGAGATAATTTGTGAAACTAGCGCGCTATTTGATAATGTGAAATCGCCTCAAGAAATTAGTGCGATGCATCCCATCATGCCTATAGCGTGTGTGACCCGAAAGTGTGCGCTCTACTAGTACTGGTGGCACTGGTATACCCAACACTGTTTGCGCATGCTCAGCTGTCACATTAGCTCGAAAAAATTTCGGGCCAGTTCTCTTTGGGCTTATGTGAATATAATATAGGAAATGAAATAAATTAAGCGCACTAATTTGTGATCGCAAAAAATATCTCGAGCTTGGATTTTTATCGGGCTGATGTGAAAACGCCTTCTCCGATCTCTCTCATGCAGTCAGTGCGAGACTCGCGAAATTCACCTAGAAGTCTAGAAGTTAGAACTAGTGTGTAAGTGTCTCACTCTATTGAATGAATAAACTCTTACGCTGAACATCCAAAATAGAAAGTAAAACTAAAGAAGTCTCGAAATCCCTGATAATCATGATAATTAATATTCTGAACATTCCATATGCCCCAAAGTTTTCAGGTTTTCCAACCGGCCCATCAATTACGTCGGAGTATTTAAACGTGTGAGAGCTCTGTGTAGCTCTACCAGACCTCAAAGTCCATCTGTAACTCCAAGACTCCAAGAGAAGATGTAAGACATTGTCATCACTTTATTATTAAAATTTGATATAGAGTAACTGCGTCAGTAAGCGTCCGTGCAGCCGTTCGCGGCAGGTACAACATACACGGTAATATACAGCTAAACACAGCATTGCACTGTCACATGCACACTACACATACACTAACACACTAGCAATCAACAAAAACCAACCGATAAAATGGGCACGATCTCTGACGAAAGTGAAATTTTCTCACCTAAATGACAACATATCGCATCCAAAATGAAATTTTCGGTACTTCTTAACATAACAGTTAAGAAACAATGGTCCAAGAAACTGGTTTTTTTGTCGTTTTCTCGATGTTCAGGGATTTTGAAAACATATCCTCACGTAAAACAGAACTTTCGCGAGCCGATGTGGGCCGCCATTTTTTTCGGAAAATGGATGTTACCATCGAAAAAAAAGTGAGAAAAACACGAGAAAGACATCAACAACACCGCCAGAATTGCGATCTTGTTTGCGGCCAATGCATGTGCGCACGCTATTTTCACGTGCTTTCGCAATGGGAAATGGCGCTTACGCAATGTTCGCCAGACATGTGAAGGCGTTCAGCCAAAGATCGCGGAGCACGCGCGTATTGCATAGGGATTGTACATCGTGCCGCAAGCAGAAATACTACGTCGCATATCGCCCTTATCGGCGAAAATTGTGCCGGGTTTTGCCCTGGTAAATCATGAAAACTGCGTTGTTCAATGGTAAATTTCTTTCATGAAAACAATTGCGTTAATGAATAATCTTGTCTATGATATATGAAATGGTTGAAAATAATTTGCCTAATTTGTTTACAAGTTTGAAAAACCCTCAAGAATGCTTAAACTGCCGCAAACGGGATATTTTACTCTATAACAGGGTCAGGGAGGGTAGTCAACATTTACAACAATCTCCTCTTACCTACGGCTACGCTACAAAAGAAATCAAACGTCTCAGCCAACGCCGCTGTCGTGGCTGTTACATGATGTAGATCTATTTGCTTCTTCTTTTGCGGCCCTTCACTTCAGTAAGAGAGTAGGATGATTCTTCTAGCCAGTGGCAGTGAATGCAAGTCAAGAGTGGATTGAATTCCATCTGGACACATGCAATGACACCGGCGCGGCGAGCGGAGGCCAGACCTTGACCGTGCAGTTCGCCTGTAGCTCCGGGCTGGGAATTTGATGTGAAAGCATTACGATGGCCACGGGAACTTCATTGCGCAATCTCACACAACGTCAACATGACAGGCCGGCGAGTGCAATCCACAGAACTCTAGAGTTCTGTGGTGCAATCGCATAGCACGCGCAGAGCTATGGAAAGCCAATTCTGTATGGGGTGCCAAGTGTGACAGAGTAACCTTTGCACTAGGGAACAAAGTGCACGTAGGCCTACATGTATGTTATGAGATATGACGTTGTGTTTATATTCTACAATCTGCTGCTGCACGAGAAGCTGAGTGTGTAGAGATGATACGTGTAGCTAGCTGTATGTAGTCGTTTGATTGTGAGGTGCACGGTACAGGATGCAATGCTCTGGACCTGGGAAGCACAAGTGTTAGTAAGTTTGTTTCATTTTCCATTTTAAACATGAAAAAAAAAAAAGGCATAAAGAATGATACTGATAGGCATAATCCTATGATAAATGATAAGGCACAGTCAGCCCTGACTGTGAACTGCATGCCTGTCCTCTTTTGTGAACCCTTCTTGTTCGAAGTTCAGCTGAGTTGAAACCACACAAATAAATGGAAGTGCTGGGGTAGGTCTTGACCGACAAGTAAATTTTATGTCTAATTCCGCGAAAAACTTCTCATTTATAGTAATGACATTTGCTGGGTCAGTTAAAGAAGCGAAAAGCTGACCCAGCAAATGTCATTACTATAAATGAGAAGTTTTTCGCGGAATTAGACATACTTGTCGGTCAAGCAAAGGGTACCGGTGCGGTAGGTCCTACCTTCATGACCTTGCTACTTTAATACTGTATTGTAGTTAGAAAATTAAGCATTTTCCAATAGGGGCCTACATCATATACATGCTGTAAATTTATATACTAGGTACAGTACTAGTACTATAGACCTAGTGTGGGTTAGCCTGACCAGACTGCTGTGCAAATCTGTCGCAAAGCGACAGTGGCTGCGTGTAGTTAAGTGTGGGTGAGTTTAACCTGCTGTCAGCATCTATGGTCAGTAGGCCTACTGATACATTGTAAATTATCTGCTTCAAATCATGAATGTGTGTGCCAAGTGCTTGTGAAAAGTTTGATTTAAAATGGAAAATCGAGCATTATTCCTGCATGCCTGTTGGTTGAGTGATGTGTTTATCTTGTATTTTAATGTAAAGCAGATATTCATTAAAGGAAGATAATGACTTGTTTTGCTGGTAAATCCTCTTGCATTTTGAGACTAAAACAATACACAGCCCAGTTGCTGTGCAGAAGTCACTGCGCACGGCAGGATGCTGCACAACGTCTGGTCGGGCTAGTGAGACTATAGTACAGACAATCCTTTGTTATTTATTTATTATTTATCTATTTATTATCATTATTTTTTTTTTGCATCCATACAGTGTCTTTGCTGAATATATTCATTACTGTGTTTAGGATTAAAGTGTTTTGTGTGGCTGTATGCCCTTGTATCCATTGTATACACTGACTGTAGATGGGGTGATCATCCTTTTTTATCCCCGGACGGATTCGCTACCGTAACCGTATATGGGTTGCCATGTCCATGGAATGTCAACTGAGTGGAGATGATTGGGTGGCTATACAGCCTGACCCCTTTGCTACCTCCCAGACGAAGTCATCCCGTCTTAGCTTCCAAGTCCAGTGGATTGAGCCGTCCCACCTGATAGGAATCAAGTGCCAGGAGGTTCAGTACAGGGTTATCCCGCGGACACTTAGCAGTAAAGTGCCCTCTCGCGATCACGTTGCTAAGCAAACTCACAAGGCTAGCACAGCCAACCAGAATGGTATCTCGAGGAAGAACTCATCATCTAATGGGGTGAAAACTTCAGGTGAAAGCTGGGAAACCAAGATGACCATCAACGAGTTGCAATATGCACATGAGCAGATGTGCCTTGTGAATCCTGCCCTGTCAAATTACCCTCCCAGATTACCCTTTGACCCACGAGGTATCTGGAGCTGGGTGTATACCATCCAGATCCCAGATGACTTCAGCGAGACACTCGAGGAGTACCTGGGCATAGCCAGTGAAATGTGTGGGCACAAACTGCTAAAGGACACCCTCTTTGATGCGGGCATGGGGATCGAGAGCTACGTCGAGAATTACGGCAAACTTCGGCAAGCTGCCTATGAGAGTGACGTAGAGAAATGGAAGGAAAAGCTGAAGCTCTCGCACCAGGGACACGCCTCTGTGAAGAGGATGGTGGAAATGATGTCCCTGTATGACCAGGAAGATGACATCCTAGATAGACTACTTGCGGCAGAAGCAGAGCTCTTCAATCTGTACCTTCAGCCATACCTAGACCTGAGAGAGGTGGCATTCAACCATCTCCTTCATCTACAGGAGGTGCTGGAAGACCAAGGTTTGGAGGAGGAGGAGGAGGAGGATAGAGACCGGTATACGATGGAGTACAGTGAATGGCAAGAACAGTATGTGGAATCCATTGATGCAGTCAACAAGCTCAGGATCAAATACTTTGAAAAGAGCATGGATACAACTAAAGGTAAATAGGCCTCTTGTATGACACAGGTTAATTCCAATTCTTATGCCTACCATGCCAGGAGCTCCAACAAACTAATGCTTTTGATAGACTGATGAGTGTTTTGTAATTTGATTAATCAATAAGACATAAAATGGCAAGTTGAAATCCTGTTACTGTGCATTTCAAAATATACCAGATTTATACTTGTCACTCTTCAGTTTCGCCAAATGAGCCAAATGAGGTTTCACTGTACTTCCAGTATTAATTGATTACATGCTTCATAACAGAGTTGTGTAAAGTTTTACAAACCTCTTTGCTTTTACCAAGAGTTTATGAGGTGTACAAATACTTTTCTATGAAACGTAGCTAGTACTGGCAAGTAAATAAATTAACACGCAGAGCCTCATACTTATACGAACTTAATTATTTTGAGAAGCCTTTTAGAACCATTTCCCCCCGAGTTCAAAATGGCAGTGTATCCACAAATTTGCAACTAGGTCAATAGAGGAGTACTGAAGATATTTTTTGCATCCACCAAGATTTGAACCCAGTATTTCCTCTTCAAGCATTCCACAGCAACATCCATTATACTATGGTGCACTCCCACCTGTCTTTCCCCTTTCTCATTTTTTTTTTTTTTTTTACCCCAGCCGTCATCAAGCAAATGAGCACAGACAGCGAGAAGTTTGGCAAGGCATCTTGGGAAGCGGGTGGCGAAGAGCGCCTGCTCAGACTCCAGCAGACGTTGTCTCAGGATAATGTGCAGCTTCTCCAGTCTAGGAGGGACAAGTATAAGCATGAGATTGGCAAGATAAACCAGGAGGTATAATGTGTGTTGCAACTTGGTATGAAAATAAACAATATACTTCAAGAAGATATTCTAACTTTTGATTTTAAGGTGACAGTAATCATGAGGAAAGAGAAAAAGTGCAATAAGATTTAAGGGACATTTGATTAAATTTTGCTTTGCTCTGCAAGAGGAGAGTTTGATCTAAGATTTAGCTTGTGTTCTACTGCTGATGGTCAAATCGTACAATTTTGTGGAAATGTAATTATGGTTATGAGAATGATGATGAGGATTATGAAGATAATAATGATAATAATAATAATAATAATAATAATAATAATAATAATAATAATAATAATAATAATAATAATAATAATAATAATAATAATCATCATCATCATCATCATCATCATCATCATCATCATCATCCTGATAATGATAATACTAACAGTAAGATCATCTTTATCAGGGGTAGCCTCTTCAGTGTTGCCACTGCTTTACCAGAGGGCCCTGCCATTATTATTACCGTACCCATTTATACACCTAGGTCAAGAGAGACACTGGGTAAATACATCTTGTCCAAGGACGTAAATGATTGGAACAACCATATTTGTCAGGACTAAGTAGTGTTGTGTGCTGTGTTCACCCTCTACAAGCTGGCTTGCCTGGATGAGGGACCAAGGTTCAGAGAAGAGGTGGAGCGACTCCAGAGCAAGGCTTCTGAGCTTCAGCTGAAGCTGTTTGACACACAGCTTAGTATCCTTCAAGACCAGGAGATGCAATGCAGCAAACAACTCAAACAGCTCCAGGCAGAAATTCAAGGTGAGATAGACCTGCATTGTCCCTCCAGCAGTTTAGTAGTAGGGTATTAGGGCAAACTCTTTGTTTTGGGGAAAGATTCAGGAAATTTTGATGAGGTATCAAATACCAGAACTGGACTACTGTATTTTCATGGCATGTCAGTATGAGAGTATTTATTTTGCACTACCAGGAGTAAAAATCAGGTTATCACAAGATTATAAAAGTGATACCTAAAGAGGAAATCCAGTCCAAATATAAGTTAGTCTGATGAAAAAGGGTATAATTTTACAAGTTCAGCAGTAAAAAATTGACTGAAATTGGATGAAAAATAAGGAAGTTATGAAATTTTGAAGTTTTGGTGATTTCTCCAAAACAGTTCTTGTACAGTGGGTATGAATATGCAACTGAGTGAGCTAACCATGTCATACCTTCACAATTTTGCATTGATCATGTACAAAAAAATGACGAAAATTCATTGTTTCTGTAATTGAAGTCTGAAACATGATGTTATTCCTGGTTGAATAACTTCACAATAATTATCAGTTAGATAAATGAGGATTCGAGCTTCGGGCATAATTGCGTTTGAATGAACAACAGGAAATTTCAAAATTTTCTATGCAAACTATACATGGTAAGTTGTGAGGGAATGACATGCTCACTTTGCCATTTGCATATTCATATTGACTGTTCAAGAACTCTTTCCCCCCCAAAGTAGCAGAACTTCAAAATGTCATAACTTCCTTATTTTTCATCAAATTCGATCAAACTTATACCATTGAACTTGTAATATTTTACTCCTTGTTATCAGTCTAACTCATATTTGGACTGGATTTCCCCTTTAAAGATGGCAGAGTTGCTTTGCTTACAAGTATGGTATTTTACATAACATAACTCTTGTCTAGATCTTGTAATTTATCTGGAATTGTTGAGTGAAGTAAACACTTTTAGAAATTTTAAAGATTTAGAAATGGAAGTGAAGGTAGAATCTCTCTTATTAAAGCAATCTTCAGTTCTTCCAGTATTACTCGTGGGTGTGAAATTTCAGCAAATTGCTTCCGTCAGGCCATTAGACGTGCTATGTGTAAACTTATTTCTTTTGTGGTGCATTATGTTGCAATTCAGTGATAAATGCAAAGCTGCCTCAAAAAAAAAAAAAAGAAAAAAAGAAAGAAAGAATAAGAAATGAATACATTTCTAGTGGCTGGCCATGAATTTGACTTTGTGATAGTATGTTTACCCCAGGTGAAATAGACTTGAGCCAATAGTTTATTGTCACAACACATCTAGACATCCCGCAATATTTTGCAAAGAATGTTTGTTGCCCCAAACACCTGTTATCAATGAAAGTAAAGCATTCTTGTAGCAAATATACCAAAGCAGGCAGTGAACAGTGCACATGTAAGTTTGAATAAAGTGTTACAGATCATAGAGAAGCTGTTATCAACTGTGTGCTTAGATTATGTGTATTCTTCGCACCAAGTCATGATGAATGTTCACATTTAGGGAAATCGGCTGTGAATCACTGGCAACTGGGTAACACTGAAGTTTGATCCTAGCATTGGCACCACCAAAATTGTGAAGTTTAAAAGACAGGTATAATCAGTAGATCTACTGCAAAATTTCTTGGGGAATTGGTAATGCTGGCGTGTTGCTGAGATTGAGTGATATTGACGAGGAGAGGTTCATTCTGCTTTTGCCAATTTTCTCTCTGTGACACCGCAGAGGCTGAAGACAACGTAATGTTCTTCGATGCTGTGGAGAATGTTGAGGATCTAGAGACAGAGATGGATGCAGAGGAGGAAGGACCAATCAGAGAGGAGGAGAGTAAGACGCTGGAAGAGAAGTACACCAGGGTGAAGTCCCTCCAGTCTCGGATCGCTCGCATCGGCAAGAGGAAGGCACAGATCAGGAACAATAAGGTTTGGCGTTCACTTTTCCTGAACACTCTGTGTGTAGGCACTTGAACAAAACAGTGCCGCAATGGTCAGGCAGTGCCTTTTGTGAAATTGCTTCTTGAGTGTCAGTCAAGAAATGAAATAGGCTGTTGAATGTGCTTTTTATCTAAAAAAAAGAAAAGGAGAGAAACATTTGAAAGATTGATAGGAAGTTGTTTACAGAGGTTTGTTGTCCCGCCGAACGAGTTAGAGCAGGGACTATGAAACGGGCTCTGTACGTGTGTGTCCGTGTGTCCGTCCGTCCGTCTGTCTGTCTGTCCGTGTGTGCGTCCGTGTGTGATCAAAATGTTCAATTTGCTACTTCTCTGTCATTTATGAGCCGATTTTGATTCTGTTTGCTTTATATGATAGCACTACATGGGAGCTTTGAAACTTCTACACAGAATTTCAGTTGTGACCTTTTACCTATATTGTACATTTTGGTTCAAAATGCTACTCCTTCGCCATTTCTAACCCGATTTCGATTCCGTTTGCTTTATGTGATGGCACTAGGTGAGGGCTTCCAAACTTGTACACAGAATTTAGACCTTTGACTTCTTTGACCTTTGACCTTGATTTTTGACCTATATTGTACATTTTGCTACAAAATGCTACTTCTTCACTATTTCTAACCCGATTTTGATTCCGTTTGCTTTATGTGATGGCACTAGGCGAGGGCTTCAAAACTTCTACACAGAATTTTGACCTTTGACCTTGATTTTTGACCTGTATTGTACATTTTGCTACAAAATGCTACTCCTTCGCCATTTCTAACCCGATTTCGATTCCATTTGCTTTATGTGATGGCATTAGGTGAGGGCTTTAAAACTTGTACACAGAATTTTGACCTTTGACTTCTTTGACCTTTGACCTTGATTTTGACCTGTATTGTACATTTTGCTACAAAATGCTACTCCTTCGCCATTTCTAACCCGATTTCAATTCCGTTTGCTTTATGTGATGGCACTAGGTGAGGGCTGCAGAACTTCTACACAGAATTTTGACCTTTGACTTCTCTGACCTTTGACCTTGATTTTTGACCTGTATTGTACATTTGCTACAAAATGCTACTTCCGGCGGGGACATATATTACGCCCCGCGTAATTTCTACTTTTCCTTGTTTATCCATAATTTTAAAATTACCATCTATTTACTAAATAATGAAACTAAATTAGACGAATTTTGACACATGGTATTTGTACACCCCTTTTTAATGAGGTGAACTTTATGGAAATTAATGCTGTGTAAAAATTAAATTGTTGTCTTCATTTGTATTTCCCCATGATGCAGCAACTGTGTCAAAGGCAGAACCAGAGCAAACATACCAGGAAGAGGAGAGAGGAGGAAGAATTTCAGAACCATCATAAGGTGCAGCTTGTAAGTATAACTTGTACATTGGATGGTACTGAATGGGTAACCAGAAAATATGTGACCCACTACAACAAAAGGATCTGAAAGTCTGGGGAGGATGATTTTCTGAAGATGACATGATATTATTCTCTTGCCCTTCCGCTTTAATTTCGTATATAGCACGACTCATGAAAGTACTTCGTTGCGGAGATATTGTGATTTTATGAGACCATGTCGAGTGGTCTAGGAAATCAGTGTTTCGAGAAAACCGCCTTCAAAGTTTTCTTTCCGACGCAATTGTGATCAAGGAGAGGCAAGACAGTTTCCACCTCTTGACAATAGAAGGTCTGCTCATAGCAACCTCCTCAATGTTCATTCAAGCTTAGCGCCAGCGGTCTATGCACGACCAAGCAGTAACCAGGGTGCTGCGCACTGACCAATAAGATCACACCCTTGTTGCTAGGGGCAGAGTCTATCTGCAGCGCTAAATCCAAATCTTTGGACATGTTTTTTCTTTGTGGAAGGCAGAAAATCATGGCCGAGAAAAACACTAATTTCTTGCCTTTCCTTTGATCATTTAGCATCGTAACTTTGGCAGATGATAGACGATACATAATACAAAATTATGCCAAAAATGGAAATCCGATCGTTTTTGACAGATTTTGATGATCTGATTTCAAACTCAATTTTCTCTGCTCAGCCATCAGCGACTTCAGGATCCTTTTGTTGTGGCAGGTCATATATTGCATGAGCCAAGGAGACATATTGCATGAGTCAAGATAAGTGCATTGAGTAGCTCTCAGGAGAGCAATATTTTCAGTATTCTTTGAAATAAGCCTATGCAATATAATTGTTGTTTGTGGAGTGATTAATAAACCCCTCTGTCAGAATTTCATCTACTTCTTTTCCAATCAGTGGCTGAACTTGTTAGCTGCTGGATGCATATTGTATGTACATGAGTTAGTGTTGATCAAGTGGTTTAGTGGTTCAGCTGGAAAATGGCCAGTATCTGTCACCATTTGATATGTACTATCACAACATGTTCCCCATCTTTCATTATGACAGAAACGCAATGAACAGGCTGCTGCTGAGGCTAGCAAGAAAGATTTCTTCAGTGCAGAACGGCTGAAGACGCTGGAAAGACTGAAGAGCTATAAGCTGGTAAGAAGAAGTTTCACTGTAGATTTACACATACAGCCTTCATGCATACAGAGAAAGTTGTACATGAAATGAGCAGAAAGAGAGCATATTCCTGCACATTACCATCTCCAGATATTTGACATACAGTCAAACATCACAGGTTTCAGTATATACAGTACATGTGTAAGTCAGAATTGACTGCTTAGTAATTGGGAAATGGTGCAGATGATAGCCGTATTGTCGTCTTTAAATGGCTGTATTATCCTTTTTGCAGCTTAGATCTGCAATCATCTGTGCCTGTTTATGTTAAAAGCATACCTCTAAAAACTGTCAGTACTACTGTTTATGAATGGCATCTATGTATTTAGGTTTATTTGCCAACATTGATGTCACTTGTCATTTGCAGAAATACCCATCGCCCAAGACGATCAAGCCACACCAATACAAGAAGCAGAAGGAAGACAAGACTCGACCAGGAAGTAAAGCCACAGCTGCCACAGACTCCAAGGCTCGCAGTGATAAGAAAGGCCCAGCGAGGAGGACGGTAAAGACAAGTGCATCACCGAAAAGGACTACATCTTCCAGGAAAGCACCATCCAGTGCCTCTAAGGAGTCATCAAGGACCCCTCCTGCTCCGCCTCCTCATCCTCCACCAGAGGCTCCATCTCTGCCACCACCACCGCCGCCACCACCACCACCTCCCCCGCCCGCCCCTCCCACTGCCCCGCCCCCTCCCCCTCCCCCTCCTTGCCAACCCAACCAGGGCCACCATCCTTCCGTGTCAGGTGGAAGAAGGCAAGAACAGAAGGGTGCAGGAGAAAAACAAAATAAAGCACCAGCTGGCATTGACTTGGGAGCTATCTTGCAGGGTCGCCAAGCTCTGCAGAAAAGAGAACAAAATACTGAAGAAACAACAAAATCAAGTAAAGGTACATGTAAAAAAAAAAAAAAAAAACAACTGCCTATGGGCTTTTTCTTTGTTGTGTTTCTTCCCCTCTTTTTTTAAAATCACCATCAACTATTATAGTCCACTCCCTTAAAATGAACATGGTTATAATGATATTTTAATTACAACAAAATGTGATTCAGGTCCAAAAATTTTCATCCGTGTATCTCTATAAACCGGTACTTTACTGTTTGTCTGTAGCAAAATTTTGATGTAACGACAGAAAACCACCAATCCTGAGGACTTTGTTATGATGGGAGTGCATTGTGGAATGACAGTGTATCATTCATGTTCATAAGCATAACTTTTTTTAAAGATCTACAATTTTTGAAGCAAGGGGTGTTGTGGTGTGGCAGATAGACTCGAGTGTCAAACAGAGTTTCCATGCTCGCGTCCCTTTTAGTGCTTACAATTGTATAAAAGATAGTGAACCGATGATGTCCCTGTTGACCCAGATGCATGAATGGTTATCTGGCAATTCTTTGGTAGTTCTGTGGTACAGCAATGGCAATATAAAAAATGTTACCTGGATGAATATGACCGTAAAACCAATGCTTTTATTATTACTGTTATTATCATTGCCATTGTCATTATTATTGTCAATAAATTTATCATTATCTTTATTATTGACACAAAATAAATTACATGGAATAATTTGTGTTGTAAGTTTTTTGAAATACAATTATCAATATCATTACCTATATCATTATCATCACCATCATAAATGGTGTCATAGCTAAAATTTCTTTTGAAGCTGTTATTATTGTCGACAGCATCATTTCTTACAAGATGTTTCAATACTTTGACATCGTAGTCATTATCAACACTTATTGTTGCTCTTGTCACAGTCGATACCATATTCTATCATTCAGTAATCATTCTTGTTATGAATATCATCATCATCATCATCATCATCATCATCATCTTGGTTACTACTTCTACTACTAAAAATACTACATTTTCCTCCCTGTTTTTATAACTTCTGCTACCATCACTTTTGTACTACCTTGATACCATGTTTTTTGGCAGACCCAATGATGGACATGCTGCAGCTGATCCGCCAGGGGGTCAAGCTGCGTCAGGTCAAGGACAGCGAGCAGCCCAAGAAGGTCACCCAGTGGGAGAACTCGGAACTCTTCAGCGTCATCAGCAAACTCCGATCACAGGTGGAGTCAGCCGAGCAGTCGGACTCCGAGGATGAATTCTCATGAGTCCAGATTCCAAGCCACAGCAGTTTTATTCATCAGAGTGAGGGGTATATATACATGCATACATACACTCAGCAAAAAAAGAAAGTAAACACTTTTTCGAGTTCATATTTTTCATAGAAGATTTTGATGAAAATCGATATATTATATACCATATTAAAGGTAATTTAATAGGCTATCAGTCTAGTAGGATGATACAGAAGGACAATTTGCGCATGAGTGAACACCTTTGTTTTTGTTCTCCAATGCACAAAAGTACAAATTGCAAAAATGGACATGTTGGCTTTCTTTTGCAAATGCCCTTCTCGATAACAATGACAACAAAAGACCAGTATTACACAATGAGAGACATGAATGAAATAGCAAAAGTGGACATTTTCGTTCTCTTTATCTCTTTGTTACCTGTAACAAAAAAAGTGGGAAACTAAAGGGGGGAAATAAGAATTTTCTGTTAACTCAAACTTCAAATGGCATAGGGAGTAATAGGCATAAGATTCTTCATTTTCCCCATTATTTTTAGCCTTTATTGATCTTTTTGGCTTTAAAGATATCATAGAGATCACAGTTTTATTTTAAAAACTTAATTCATGTTTCTTTTTGTATGAAATTTGTTATTTGTTCTTATTGTTACATGGAAGAGCACCTAAGCATGAATGGCAACTTGTTCAGTTTTGCAATTTTTACTTTTGTGACCTGGAAGAGAAAACAAACATGTTCACTTATGCGTAAAGATTCACTTTTTGTTGATCTACCAGGTTGATAGCCAATCAAATTACCTTTAATATGGTGTATAATACAAAAACTTTTAGCCAAATGTTAGATGAGAAATATATACTTGAAAAAGTGTTTACTTTCTTTTTTCGCTGAGTGTATATTAACATTTCTTGTACAGTATGAAATTGTATATTCGTGTATTTGCATTGCATTTCACTGTGTACCAACACAAATCATTCATCTAAAACATTTATGCGGTGCTATGAGTAAAATTAATCCCCAACATGTTCTTCAAATGTCCATTTAATGGCCTCTTTGAGGGGTTTTTTTTTTTCATTTCTCATGTTAAATTTCCATTTTATTTCTTGAATGAATTTGATTCATTTTCTCATGTAGCAGTGCTTGTCATCATACTTAAGTAATACAATTTTATATCCCATTGTTCTGCCCCAACATCCAAATGTTGAATTGTGAATTCAAAGCTATACCTGTATAGCCATTACTCTGGTAATGTGATTTAGAGACTATGACAAAGGCCTTTATTTCAGTCTTCAATGAATCAATCGGTATGTAAACAGCCCAAACCCATTCCCCAATATTTTTCGAGGGTTAGAGAACATAGAGTGCTAAAACATAAACATTACGCAGTGTGGAAATATTTTAGAGGGATGGTACAGTATTGATGGAGATTAGAATTGAGCCATTATCTTTTTTTGAGATACCAAGACAACACTTATGATATAGTACAGAGCATAACATTTTAAGAGGAATTTAAAGTTAATTTGATGAAAATTGGGTTTGAAATGACTGAAACATCAAAAACCAATTTTGAAAGTAAAACAAAGCAATTGTAATAAAGTGTGGGTCCCATGCTTTATTAGATCTGTTTTGGATATTTCAGCCATCTCAAACCAATTTTCATCAAATACAGTTGTACATGTCAAATACAGTTGTACATGTTGAATTCCTCATGGAATTACATGCTCTTTCATTTTTTTCAAAAGAGGTTTCTCATTATCTTACCAAAAAATGTTAGAAACTCGAAATTAGGTCTCAACCAAAACTATACAATCCCTTTAATCTCAAAAACTTTACACTCAGTTGAAGACCTTGTAATTCTTTCATTATTATTGAGTCTTTTGTTTGGCAGGTGTTGTTCATAATAGGTATGTTTGTGTAGGTTTGCACAATATACAGTGTATTTGTTGGTGTAGGCTGGCAATACCAAAAGTGATATGGAACTGAAACTATACAGGTTTGTATGTTGGAATGCTAAGCTGAGTTGATTATCTCTATTTTGTTTGAAATTTATTGGTTAAGAGTGAAATGTAGGAAAATTTGGTCTCGAAGCATTTTCCTCCTTGAATTCTACGCGCAGACATGCATGTCATTTAGTATGAGAACATTGAAGAATATCATTGTGGGCAATTTTTCTGGTGATGTCCAAAATCATGTTGAAGATCTCAGCAGATCGGTAAGTGCTAGCAACTTCATCATTTGTCTAACTTTACAAAGGCATATTTAGTGTTCTTGCTTTTTTTTTGAAGGGTGTCATTTCTTTCATCATGAGATCATATTACACTTCTACTGGTCATAGATCAGAATTGTATGCTTTAAATGTATAGAGATCCTTTACTTATGATGTTTGACCATAATGTTAGATTATGTGTTCACTTTACTTTTACAGTTCACAAAAATTTAATATTACATATGTAAGAGTGTAGTCCCATCTTCATGAATTTTAGTATCGAGTGCTAACACAGTGAAATAAGTGGATAGTAACAAATTGGTGTGCATGTTGAAAATGTTGGGCAATGTTTCATACCCCATGGTGTTCTAATATACATATACATGTACCTTGTTTTTACTGCAAGTGGGTTATTGAGCCTTCTTGAGGAGGTTTGAAAACCCGCGTAAAAAAGCAGTTTCTTGTCTGTTTATACTGCGTGAGTTAATTTCACTCAAAGCAGGCCCTAGCAGGCTGTAGGAGTACGGACTGGCTCTGTTTTCATGGTAACCGAGTTCCCCTCTGATATGCAGCACTGGCTTTTGAATTTCTTACATAACTGCAAATGTGATTGAGCATGAAATGTGCTGGTTGTGTGGCGTTTATCAGCTGCGGGTGGTGTAGGACGGCTTGGTTGTTTACCTGAGCTGGCTATAACCTTCAGTGATAACTTCCGTCTTCCGGGTTGGCAAAAAGACAAAAACAAAAAAAAACAACCTAAAACCCACCCCCCAAAACAACAACAACAACAACAACAACAACAACAACAAAGGTTTTTCGAACTTGCTAGCATGTTCATTTAAAATGCAGTTGAGCCTCTTTTAGGCTGCTGGTATAACAGGCTATGAAACCATCCCCTTGAGATGGTTTCAGAACCTGACCTGTGCGGACCTCCTTTTCTGAATTCTGTCTGTTTGTATCGAGCTGAAAAGCTGCACGAGGCCGCTGTAGGAAGCTTCAAAACCCCCTTTTTGCTAATAGTGTAAACGGGGTGATATTTTCAATGTTTGACCCACACCAAAGACAAAGAAAGAAGTTTCAAATAAAGACAAAGCAACATACTCTGTCCAATTCTTCTGTATTTATTGGTGTCTGTTCATATCAGGGCTTCAAATATGGCAATGCCTTTCATATTTAATCACAAACTTTGTGCATTCTGCATAATACAAGTTACTGGTTAGTGTTTAACAGTGATATTTACTAGAAAAGATCTTGAGGAATGCAGAATGACACAACTTAACCACACTCAATTTTTTATATTCTTTTCAAATATTGCAAATTGTTAATTTAGTTTCTATTACATGATACTTATTTATATGTAGCTCTGTGAAGAGATAACTGCCTTTGTAGAGATTGACATACTAAATGTTTTGGTGTTTTGGGTTTTTTTCCCCATTCTTACAAGAATAAATGATCAAGTTTGATAGCAATGATTGCTATCATTCACTTTCTGGCATCCGTAGCTATTTCACCTTTTCATCTTTGTCTTAGAAACAGATGGTTGGATTTTCCCAAAGTTGGCAGGACTCATTACTGGGTGGAGGGGATTATGGCAATTTGTGTACATGGGTGGTGACACAAGGATCCCTTTGGGGCGCCCCAAGTGCCTCAATGCAATGTATAAGAAATTATCATATGTTTATCTTCATGAAAACTGATGGCTGTGATTTAACCAATCTTGGCAAGAACATCAACGGGGTAGGGGATTTTAGTTTGTTATAGTTGTGGTATTATAGTGCCCCTGAAATCAGGAAGTTTTTACCCAGTGGCATGCAATTCTCAAGTCTCAAGATTCCTCCTTTTGGTTTGTTTCTGGTTTTGTTGTGTTGTGTTGTGTTTTGTTTTGTTTTGTTTTTTGCCCGAGGTGGAGTGACCCGAAAGCAAAATACTCTACTTTAGTGTTGTTGCTTTTTCACTGGAAATTAACACTGACCTATTTTCTGCCATAATTACCATAAAATCAATCAGTCAAAGTGATTAATAGTAAAGATAGGTTTATAGGAGTTTCGTGACAGAGCTCTGTTTCTTTAGGAAATGTACACAAATCACAAAATTTTGTACATTTTGGGTGACATGCAGTTACAAACATAGGTGTGGGCTCGTAACTGTACCCACGGACGTAGCAAATTTAGTTTCCTAGTTGCTTGCGACTCGAATAAAAAACAAAGTCACCAAGTCTCATGACGAGGCCAAATTCTTGCGTTGTAGAGTCATTGCACAAAATGTGTGTGTGTGTGTGTGGGGGGGGGGGAATCTGCCCACAGCTCTCAAGTTTAGGCTTAAAGGATATTCTTAAGAATGATACATGTACTACATGTATAGGCCTACTTTTGCAAGTAGTTTTATAATACATTATTTGAAAAAGTCCTTCTGTCTATCAATCACTGGGTCCATAGCTTGAGTCTCATTGCTGCAGTTGTGCCTTGGTGCGACACTTTAACTTCATTGCCTAGTCCTTCGGATGAATCTTGCTAAGGCCGTCAACCCCTTGATTGCGTGTTTACGTGCATTCATTAAAACAGTGTACTACAATTCAAACAAACTTGGAAACGTCTCGACGGTGTTACACAGATGACAAATTCCTTGAGAATCCACTATTTTTTCATGTTTGAAAAATTGTGCAATTAAAATGAAAATTGATGTCATCTCCATGTAAAAATTCACAAACGAGATTGGCAGAAATGATTATAATCGAATGAATAAAAAAAAAATAATGATATGCCAACCTTTCTCTGCTGTAGTATTCATTTTGTAAGCGAGAAATATATAAAGATGAAAGAACTACTTTATGATTATAACTATATGTATATATATATATATATATATATATATATATATATATATACAGGGTGGCCCAAAAAGAACGGAACGCCTAAGATCTTTAATTTAAGCAATATTGTTGCAAATATGTCATCATGTTGCATACTATTAGAAAGGCCATTCTTTTTGCAATAGAATGAGACCATGCTCTTTAATTTCAGTTAATGTGTTACGATTTTAGGCCCATTTTTGTCAACCCTTGCAATTTTCAAAATGTGATCATTTTGCACTCTCAGAGATACAGAAACCAGTGAGAATTCGGCTTACCGTAGAACCAGTAGCGTTCGCAATGTGCGGAATGTGGGGCGGACAGTGTTATTGTCGTCAGGTTGTCTCATTCACAATGGTAACGGGCAATGGCAGCCACATTCCACACATTGTGAACGTTACTGCTTCTATGGTAAGCCGAATTCTCGCTGATTTCGGTGTCTCTGAGAGTGCAAAATGATCACATTTTGAAAATTGCAAGGGTTGACAAAAATGATCCTAAAATCATGATGCATTAACCAAAATTAAAGAACTTTGTGTCATTCTTTTGGAAAAAGAATAGCCTTTCCAATAGTACACAAAATAATGACATATTAGGAACAATATTGCTAAAATTAAAAATCTTAGGCGTTCCGTTCTTTTTGGGCCACCCTGTATATATATATATATATATATATATATATATATATATATGTACACGTATATATACTGTATACAAAATATATAGTTACATGTATATAATTACATATATCTTGTGTATGTTCATGTTAAGACTATGTGCAGTACACGAATTGTAACATTAGTGTTTTTACTCTCATGTATGCAGTGTAGGCGGAAATGTACTACATTTAATCGAAGAAAAAATGTCCACGATAAATTCACACGTGAATCACGTGTTAGTAGAATGAGAAGAATTTAGGCCGTGGTAGACTAACAAGGAAGGATGTAGGACTGAAAGTATCTCTTGACCGATCTCACCCTCCTGTCATCACGTGACCAGTCTTCATCCTATTAAGTAACCGTACTTAAGGAATTCAGAAGACGTTAAGGATCGTTTTGCTCCAGGTTTCTATCATGGTGTGGTTATAGATATGCACAAGTATGGTAATTATTCTTGAGAAACACTGGGAATGACAGAAAAAAGTGATAAATGCTTTGCCTTGTTATTTGTTGTGACACGATGTCAAGAAAAGTGAAGAGGATTTGACATGTTTTCACTTTTTTTTTTTTCCGGCATAATACCTTTTTTTTTTTTTTCAGAAAACGGGGAAAAACCTTTGTGCCAGAAAAAGTCGAAGAAATTAGCACTTTTCAGTGAAGAAATACACTTTTTATTAGGGATTATGCTAATACTTTCTTATATTGTGCTATTGTGACAGCACGAATTGTAGCCTTCTATCCTGTGATAACGACACATTGATACAACCAACAAGCTTTCAAAAGAATAACAACAAGAACAACAGGAAATCAGACTAATCACGATCATGACTTTACCCTGAGGTTATCCCATACTCCTTTGATCGGTACAGATTCACTTGAGAATTGAATTATGGCGTCAAAACATTGTTAGTCACGACAATACAGTTTGAGGTCAGGATTGATTAATGGCTCCGAAACATCATTAATTGTTATTGTGGCAGCTGACGTCTGTTGGAGAGCGTATTCTCTCGGTATCTTGACACCTCCCTACTTTCTCGAGTGTGTTTTTCTTTTGGGGGATGCGATTGGGTTTTCATAACACTTAAAAAATGTTCTTGTGCACTTCGATCCCAGGTTCAAGTACGTGGCATGTATATCGCCATCATATCTTAAGAACAGATCTACAACTCGGATATGCCCAGCAATGACACCGCACCAGATTATCCAATGGCAAACTCTTGAATCCCATTGGTCAATTCGGTGAAGGAGGAGGGTTCACTCCTCCAGACGAGGGCGGACTGGTAAAAGGTTGCTGCTTTCGACCTCCGGACATGTGAGATGGAAAACTTATATGTTTCTCTCGAATCACTCCTCATTTCCTGCACTGCAGCGTATGAAGATATCGTCTGAACTCTCTATATCTCATCATAAATGAAGTGAAGCAGAGTTGGTGACTGTGAGAATCACGCGAGAAGATTCACTATTTCCTGATATTTGACTTTCAATTGTTCTGATACTCAAAGAGAACAAGATGAAAGCCATTATATCTTTGTCCATATCTCTTGCCTTGACAATGATCGTACTTGTTTGTGACGGCCTCTACTTGGAGTGCGGCGATGTTTACCCGAGGAATGCAGAGAGTGCATCAGTGCCAAGGAAAAACAGTTTAAACTACTGCACTTGCCGTCTGCAGAGGATAATGAAGCGTACTGAAGTCCTGTTCTGGTCGACTGCGGACGGGAAAAATATCGGAAACTGTACGGTCAGTAATTGTTGCGAGAAAGACAGAGAGTGTCTTACCATCAATAATGACACGATTGCCTCATTTTATCATTTGCCCACCACATCAGGCAATACATCGTTTCCAACTTACAGGTGTTCCCTTCTGAGTGGCGACGGGTCAAGTGCTGAGACGGTGTTTGCTTCTGTAGGTGGTTCGAGCAGTAATAGAGCGGTGTGTCGCTCAGTCGTAACCTACCGCACCGGGGTCTTCAAATCATGCCAATTACTGTGGGTGGAAGATGATACAACTGATTTTTCGCGTAGACAACTCTTGGGTGTATATAATGTGACAGCCAATTACATAACAAATTTGACGCATCCAAAGAGCTGGATATCCCATCTGCTGCTGGAAGAGGCAACTGATGCTGAGTGCTCATGTGCCGTCTCTCTTGCAGAGCTTGAGAGACGGTGTAACTTGTCCAAATCAGTTACATCGGAACTTCACAATTTACTTGTTACTCGAGAAAACGAAAACATAACATGCGTGATTCGCAATGGAGGCAAAGTGTCGTGTGGCCATGGCGCAGAGAGAGGGAAAGACGTGAAGTTTGATGGGAATTTTGTTTACTGTACTTGGGAATACTGCGATGTGGATATTGCAAACGCAGTGAGCAAGGTAATCGTGAGGCAAAATTGCATGAATTGTTCATTGTATGAAGGTTTACTACGTGGCAGTGATGATCAATTCCAAACTAGTCTTTCTCCATATAGCGTGACTAACACATATGTCTCTGAACCTGCAAAGCAAACAAATGAAATGTATAATTCATCTTCGCACGATAGAACACATTTTACGACATCCAGTTTTGAACATCAGGAAAGGGAGGATATTTTACGGACTGAAATCGTTTTTTACTTGATGGTCATAGCGATCGCATTGGCGTTGAGCACTGGCGCTTGCCTGTACGTTTTCCAAAGTCGAAAGAGACAATTTTACCCCTTCATGTCAACCAACCGAGGTACCGATGGTGGTGCAGCAATGAGTTCTGTAGAGCGAGAAGCAGTTGAGCTGACGGTCACCTCTGCGAACCAACCAGGGAACAGCGAGGGAAACGCGGCGGGTTCACTTCTCGCTCAACCCAGCTTGCCAACACTCCCTTCCGGTGTGCAGAACACAGCAGGCACTCAAAATTGCCGCGGTGACATTGGACGTGGCGGAGTGACACAAATCGAAGAATATGACAGAAATGAAGCAATGGTGTTTGTCCATCCTCCTCTATTCCAGGACATCCATTCTCATGGGTTGGAAAATGTGTACAACACGGTAGACGACTTTGCAGATCTATGCACCATCGGAGATAATGCATCCGTTGCAACTCCCTCGAGTTTACCAACCCTATGCCGTCAACCTGTCCAGTTAGAGGAAGAAGACGCTGATGCATATAATATTTACAACACTGTTGGTGACCCTAAAGATTCCGTTCTTTCCAACAACGAAGAATATTATTGCATTCCATTTGATACCTCCGTTTCTATCGACGACCAAAGTCTCGGTGTTAAAAGTTTGTTGGAAAAGCCACAAGAAGAATGTGAATCTCCAGGAAAGAACGCTTTAGTAGTCAAAGATGATTTGTATGCGATGCCAATGAAGGGAAAGAGAAGGCGGAGTAGTTCCCAGCCCGACGAGTGTAAACTTCCAGGCATAAGCTCCGTTATTGAGGGTGTCTTGTATGCTACGCCGGTCAAGGTGAAGACGCAAAGGGGTGCCGAACCCTCCTCCAGTCAGGCCATCCCACCTACCATGGCAAAGAGCGAACAGTTATCGAACTCAATCCTATCGGGAGACCTTGTGGTGCGTCACGAGAAATCACGCCATGATGTGCCTGGTAATCATGTCTATGAGAATAGCGTGCCGCAGATCGATTCCCTGTACTCCTCCATCAGCAATACGACGGGGACGGAGCGCGACGCACCTGCTACGAATGGACACGACACAGCAGCCGACTACGACAGGCTGCGACGACCCATATGCAAAATGCGACATGACGCGGACCAAAGCGAAGCAGTAATCAGCGGAGCGAAGTCTTTGAACGTGCCATGCTGTGATGACGTAGATGAGCAAATGGACCTTTCACAAGCAGACAATTATGATGACTACACTACGCTGGATGAAATTGATTAAAAGTGTTAAACGTGCTGCAGTACATTTAAACAATTGATTATTGATAATCGAGAACACTGCACACATACAAGTAGGTTACGCACAACAGAAATCAGTCCATTTGTCTCTGCACATGCAGCAGGGATAATTTTTTTTTGGTAATTTTATATGGCTGAATGGATACAGACTCTTGATGATATCTTGATTTTGTGTGGAAGTTATACAAGGCTGATGTACGCAATCATCGTGATCATGCCATAGTTCGTAGATTTAATGCATAAAACGTTACCCATACAGTCCAAACATACATTTGCCATTTTATAGGCTGTTATAAGCTGTTATAAGCTGTTATATTTTGTTTTATTTTAATGAAAATGGAATGCAGAAATAAAACTTAACTGGTCTGAACAAACAGAACTCAATAGGAAAATAATGTACATACACACTAAGACAATGAAGTTTGAATGATTATGCAAGATAAGTGTTACAGATTATGCTGAATTGAAACCTGTAAAGACGTTTTCAGACTCACTGCGTGCAGACTGACATAACTGCGCCAAGATCAACAATAAATAGATAGTCTAGAGACACAGCGACGCACTCTGCTCTATCATTAAGCTAGTATATTAGTTGCTTCTTAAGTAAACTAATGTCTCTGTTTAAGGGGGCATCTCCCTGTTCGGCGAATGTTGCGAACGTAGCGAATTTTAGGGAATTCTAGGTTTCGCCTGGGTTCGTTAACAGTTGCAATCAAGTTCGTAAACAATTGCAATCAAATTCGCAAACAGTTTTCATTGTCATAAACAGTTTTTCTTGTCACGAAGTTATTTTGAACATGTTCAAAATTTCTTTGCGACAAGAAAAACCGTTAACGACAATGAAAACTGTTTGCGAATTTGATTACAACTGTTAACGAATCCTGAAATTTCCGAGAATCGCTACGCTCTATCGGGCTATCTCAGGGAGATACCCCCTTTATGATCAACCTCGACCTTTTCGCATAGCAATGATGATTAGTTGTGGAGTAGTATTCAGAAGAAGTAGGTGTTCTGATCTTTTCTTCATTATTTTACGAAACTGATTCCTTGAAAGTTTTGTCAATCTTCTTATTCTATCGTAACAGATGATACCTTTCTGCTGTACCTTTTACACATTAGATTTGTAGAATTGGCTGGGAGAGCTTAGAACTTTTGCGTATAATTTATCAACCATTGGCGAATTCTTCCGAATAAGCTGTGTAGTACATGAACTTTTCTGAACATCTTAGTTACGCTGTACACGTTCGGGAATCAATTCTCTGATACTTGTCCATTTTGAAATTCCCGCGGTACATTATTGATCCTGTATAGACAATTAATGGCAACACTTTCATGAACTTCTCGTATGATTCAAAATCAGTACAATCGTATTTCAAACTTGACTTCTACTCGGTTGATTTGTGATTGGGCTAAATTAATTAGGCTATGTTTAATGATGGAGACTGGTAGGATGTCTACTTAAAGGGGCAGTCTTTTAACTTTATAATGCATGATCATATGAAAATACTGTGTCAATACTATTAGAAATCGCATATGCTTTTCTTCAACGAGATCTGTGAACTTCAAAAAACTCAGTTGAAATCGCCTAAATCGCTCATTTTTCTGGTAGTCGGGAACGCCCCCAGAAAAAGCAAGGACCGGTCACGTGCCTTGTCAGGTGACACTTTGACGTACGAGGGGGTATTCATAGTGCCGACTGTCTCGCCGTATACCGTACTTCACAGTGCAGTGAGTCTTGTGTATTTGTAGGAAAGTTAGAGAAAATATTTCAAGAAAATGCCGTGGAGGTGTGTCGTCACCGCAGCGAAGACACAAAAGATGGGTGTAAGTCTGCACAACTTCCCTAGGCTAAAGATGACGCCATTCGAAAGAATTGGGTTTTGAGACTCATTTCATTTGCTGAAGCGAGCCCAGCAGTGCAGTGCAGTGCAGTGCCAGTGGGATGCATGCGATGAATGGTTCTTCTATTCAACGTTATCATGGTTATAGTCGTCAGGTTGTACAGCCTCGTATGCAGTGATCGCTTGGAGGAGTGGAGCCAAGTACATGTAAACTAGTAGAGGAGGGGCTGTATACTCGGCTAGGATTTGTGCCCAAAGAGAGGATCCTACAGCCCATAGCTATCCCTGTCATCAAGCTGGGAACTGGAAGCCAATCCCATCGTCAGAGAGCTGAAAAACAAAGCGGATCAGCAGTTCTGAAGCTGGAGAGAAAGCGGGTATGTTCTGTAAACTTTATAGCGTCTAGACGACTCTATAGAGTCGAGATAGAAACACGAGACCAATGTATACAGAGACTCTAAATCTCTAGATCTACATTGTATAGAGTCGTGTATGTTCTGTATAGACGACTCAATAGCTATCATATGAGTATCGTAACTAGATCTATACACAGCCCAGTTGCTGTATAAATCGGGACGGGGTTCGCACGGCGTCTGGTTATGGCCTCGGCCTATTGCTAATATTCTACTAGTATCATATTATTTACTAACAGTTTCACGGTTTAGATAGGTTGATAAGCTCTGTCTGGCGTTTCGAGTGGGACTGCCTTGCTTCCCCAATAAAGCTCTAAAGAGTTGTACGTAGTAACCGAATGGTTGGATGGTATGTTCCAAAACAAATTATTAGATTGAATTGATCTAGGACTGGGCATTATTGTTTGTCTTCACTTGCCCATTTGTCATTAGGCAAGTGAAATCTTCAATATCCTTTTTTTTTTTTATTGCCCCAAAATTTTTCCCATATATTAGTTGGCTAATGTAATGTGATTTCATAGTTTACATGTACAAAAAAAAAAAAGTCACTTTCCAATCAGACAAGGAACTTTCTGCAGTCGTTTATTTTCAGTTGTCGTCATTACAATTTCACTTGCCCTTGTTACAATGTTGAATGTGGGGAAGTACTAATGGCAGTTATTACTTGTGATTAACAGTATTTGTTTCTCTCAAGAGTTCCTACATGCATCTAGTTAACCATGTTTTTACAGGCCTACATAGACATTTTTTTTTTTTATTCAATCCTCTCTATGCTATTACTAATTACAGGGTTCAGCTGGCAGCATTGCATTACAGTGTACAACACAAATCCAGACCGGAGGCAAGCTCGAGGTGCAACAGGTGATCTGCTCTACCAGATTGTGAAGCCGAAATACAAGGCTGGGTCTTCTAGTGTGAAGGTTCGTAAAGAATGGCGTAGATATTTTATGCAATATTGGAAGAAAATGAATTCACGTTACAAGACCAATTACAATGAAGAGAAAAATATTAGAATGGCACAATTTGTCAACTACACATTTTATTATTTGTTTGTCTTTGTAGAAGCATGGCTTTCTTGACCACTGAGTACACATAAAATGATCAATTTTAAAAGGTCCCAAAATGTTTCCCATATTAGTTGACTAATGTAATGTGATTTCATAGTTTACATGTACAAAAAAAAAGTCACTTTCCAATCAGACAAGGAACTTTCTGCAGTCGTTTATTTTCAGTTGTCGTCATTACAATTTCACTTGCCCTGGTTACAATGTTGAATGTGGGGAAGTACTAATGGCAGTTATTATTTGTGACTAACAGTATTTGTTTCTCCCAAGAGTTCCTACATGCATCTAGTTAACCATGTTCTTACAGGCCTACATAGACTTTTTTTTTTTTATTCAATCCTCTCTATGCTATTACTAATTACAGGGTTCAGCTGGCAGCATTGCATTACAGTGTGCAACACAAATCCAGACCGGAGGCAAGCTCGAGGTGCAACAGGTGATCTGCTCTACCAGATTGTGAAGCCGAAATACAAGGCTGGGTCTTCTAGTGTGAAGGTTCGTAAAGAATGGCGTAGATATTTTATGCAATATTGGAAGAAAATGAATTCAAGTTACAAGACCAATTACAATGAAGAGAAAAATATTAGAATGGCACAATTTTTCAACTACACATTTTATTATTTGTTTGTCTTTGTAGAAGCATGGCTTTCTTGACCACCGAGTACACATAAAATGATCAATTTTAAAAGGTCCCAAAATGTTTCCCATATTAGTTGACTAATGTAATGTGATTTCATAGTTTACATGTACAAAAAAAAAGTCACTTTCCAATCAGACAAGGAACTTTCTGCAGTCGTTTATTTTCAGTTGTCGTCATTACAATTTCACTTGCCCTGGTTACAATGTTGAATGTGAGGAAGTACTAATGGCAGTTATTATTTGTGACTAACAGTATTTGTTTCTCCCAAGAGTTCCTACATGCATCTAGTTAACCATGTTCTTACAGGCCTACATAGACTTTTTTTTTTAACTCAATCCTTTCTATGCTATTACTAATTACAGGGTTCAGCTGGCAGCATTGCATTACAGTGTGCAACACAAATCCAGACTGGAGGCAAGCTCGAGGTGCAACAGGTGATCTGCTCTACCAGATTGTGAAGCCGAAATACAAGGCTGGGTCTTCTAGTGTGAAGGTTCGTAAAGAATGGCGTAGATATTTTATGCAATATTGGAAGAAAATGAATTCACGTTACAAGACCAATTACAATGAAGAGAAAAATATTAGAATGGCACAATTTGTCAACTACACATTTTATTATTTGTTTGTCTTTGTAGAAGCATGGCTTTCTTGACCACTGAGTACACATAAAATGATCAATTTTAAAAGGTCAAGATATACATTTTCTCTTCTTTTTTTTTAGGGGGGGGGGGGTGGAGGGGCAGGTCTTATGCCTGTTCCACTAATCAGAAGTCATAGAAGGGAGGCAGTCAGTTTTCCATTCCTGAAGACCAACACTCCACATTCCATGACCAATGGCTACTTTGGCATTCTCAAATCAAGTCTTTGCATTGAGGAGGACAAACCCCAATTTTGATATGAATTTGCAAAGATTTTTTTAATGTCATTATCAAAATGGTGGTTTCTGTTCATGACACCTCAAGGACTTTGTTGCTAATAACCAATGCCAACACCTTAATTCCATCTATTTTGTGTGTCCCTTTGTTTCTTTCTGTTGAATTTTCTACAGCACATGTTGATGATGTCCTTTCTGCTGTTGTGGAGTACGATGACAAAACTCCTGCATCCTGCCAGCCTTCAGCGCCTCCCCTTGTGAGTGCCATCGTTTGTCATCCAAGGGAGGAAGTTATTGAATATCACAGGAGACAATTTGCACCTGACAAATGATGTGATGGTTTCAGGAATCCTTGCAATTGAGATTGAAGTTCATATTATGTACAATATGATACAAATTTTTTGTGGAATGATTTTTTCATCTGTTCTTCTGTCAGATGTTGGATACAAACACTCAAAATTTTGTTATGCATACCCAGCATTCTTATGCGCTCTATTCATGAGTGATCATCTAAAGACAAGATCACCTTGGTTACTGTTGTGTCCCGTCTGTATAACATGTATGTAGCATTTCATCACAAACAATATGATGCCAACTTGATATAGTGTTTCAAAGACCATTTCTTTGCCAATTGAATATTGTCCTTTTAATAGCAAAATCATAATTCATTTGCAATACAGGAGTCATGTGGATACAAAAGGAAAACTGTGTATTCTTTTGTTGATGTTTAAAGCATAAATGACCATATTTATGGACAGATGAGCTTGCATTCTTAACACTATTCTGTAGAGATATTTGGTGTTGTATTAAAATGGTAATTTTAGAAGATTTCTACATGAATGCTGTCCCTTACTATGGTTTTATCATAGCATGTTTGCTGTTATAGATTAGAGCTCATCACTCTTATGATCAAATATTGATATTTTTGACAAGATAATTTAGAATCAGATATGCATGCATTATAGAACACAACACACTCAAAAGGGATTGAAAAAAAATTGTATATACATGTAGTTTTGAGAAGAAATGCAATAATTTACTCTTGGTATATGATTCACAGATTTATGAAAAAGGAGAACAAGATGTGTTCTAAGCATTAACATTTTACATAATCTTCATCTGTGTTTAAGCAGACTTAGGCCCAGTTACTCAAGTTCCGAGACCTGGAATGCATCCACAGGGAGAATCCGCACTCATAATGCGATGCTTAAGTCTAGTTGGGGAATTATTCTGTTGATATCTATTATACATGTAGTTCTCCATACATAATCATTGAAGTCAAGCATTAAAAGTTAATTAAGCATTGTTTTTTCTTATGAATATGGTGTCAGGGGTCTTATGAAAGAACAATTGCTAGGTCACTCAGACTCAGACATTCATAATTATTCAAGCAGATAGGTACTTCTGAAAATGTGCACACAAGCAAACACCCACATGCACATATGCTCACATACATTCACACATTTGTACACATTTTTAAATGTGTGAAAGATTGAATAACATCACTCACCTGTATTGTTTTGTATATGTACACTTGCAATACATATATTATTTCTATCCTAAATTTGAGTTCTGTAGAGATTTCTGTATAGTGAAGAAGAAATCACAAAGCTTTTGATTCAATGTTACATGAGAATGTCTCATAATATTGATATGAAATATACAGTATGTATGTGGAAAAGATAACTCTTCCGGACTGATTTGATGTCAAATGTGGATGTCACTCATGCGTGCTTGACTGACCAGCTGCCATTGATCCAGTGGAATAAATCCCATTTTGTTCCAACATTAGGATATGGAGATAACACACTGGTAGGGTTGTACAATCTCACTCCTGTAAGTATAATACCCCTCCCCTACTTTTCCTCACTCCCTTTTACTAATTTTCTTTGGTCTCCTATCTATACACACATCAACACACACACACACACCCTTTGCCATACTACACACATACCCACAAACACCTTCAAACAGGCATCACTTGAACACTCCCACCAACATGCAAATCACATACATATGTACAATGCCATACAAATCTTACCTGTACATATATCTATGAGGGGAATATTTCTATCCATTCCATGAGGGGGAACATCAGACAAACATAGGGCAAATATATCAATGATATGTGTATTCATCCTATGTGTGTCTGATGTTGGTGTGTGTTTGTATCTGATATGCATGAGTGTACTGAGGGTGTGTGTATATGTGTATGTTTGTGCATTTTCATGTGTCTGTATGAAGCTAATCTTTTTTTTGTTAATAAGGATGAATTTATACTGCATGTACTGTATTACTACAACCGCTCCAACTGCATATAGAAAACACAACACACTTTTTTTTTTCATTTGCTTACAAAATATAATTGGTGTAATCAGCTGGAAGGAATGTTTGACAAATGAATACTAGTTCATGACAATACTACTATATGAGCCAGCTACATTCCAGTTCAATGAGTTCGTAACTAGACTTGGTCCTGTTCTCTAAATAGAGGCTGTGAAGCTATTGCCGGAAAGGCTACAGCATCTTAATTGTATTAGATCGTTATTTGTTATTTGTGACCATGATTGACAACATAGCTGTTCAACATGTCAATTCTACACAATCAAAATTACCTTCAGTTGTATGGTTGTGAAAGTGTCATTTTCCAATTGCTAAAACATGCAGTAGATCTACATTACAAAAGAGAGAGGGGGAGCATAGTAAGAGTAAGAATTGAGACAAGAGTGCATTTGACATACAGTCGAATCTTGTTATAATGAGGTACATTATGGGACCAGAGATATCACTCCTGTATATCAAGATCTTGTTATAACTACAGTTTGTCATATCACTGCTTATAATATTGAGGTTCCACTGAACATGCATCAATAAATTACAATAAAATACAATGTACTGTAGATCATTTGTACAGAGAGGCTGAAGTTCAACAGCATGTTTCTCAGCTGTGTGCCTTGATGAGTTGGTGTTGGACGCTGCATATCATCAGTATACCCAACATACCGGTAATGGACAAGGTGTCTGACAAAGTATACATGTGACATTTCGCAATGTACAAACTTATCTGATGCATTTCTACACTGTGACCACATTCCCGTTAAGCAGATCGCAATGTGACAAGTTGTCACATTCTACACCCAATATCAGTGCTGCATATACAGTCTTATTACAACCTGTGCAAAATGAAAGCCTGTCACTATTTCTGATGGATGAGTTTATCAGATTTTTCTAACAGCAGAAGATGGCAGTAGGACTCTCACATTTTGGCCCAGAAATGTCCAGCATCATCTCACCAGTTACCGGTATGCAACATGTCTTGATCGCCTGATATTGAAACAAAAGTGAAACAAAATGGAATGCAAAAGGAGTAAAATTTGATAATCCTATTATATGACATCATGTGTTCATCTAGGAATTTATCTTGAGAATAGGATTTAAATTAGACAATGTAAATGGGACCCATGGGGTATGGTAGTCATTATTTTGGGGACGACTGTATAATGGCAGGATAAAATACATATAAAAACATGTATTGACTGCCTGAAATTGAAACAAAAATGAAATGAAATGGAATGCAATGGAATGCAAAGGGACTAAAATTTGATAATATATTACATAAGTGTTACTCTAGAAATTGTGAGAACAGAAATAAAATTACACAATGTGAATGGATCTTTCATAATACTGATTACGTAGAATCGTATAATGACACCATAAAATTCATTAGGAAATTATCAGGGATATGAAAAAAGCCTAATATTTATTGCAACATTTGGAAAATAAAATAGGGAATTAAATGTGCCTAACAAACTCACTTGTTATCTGCAGCATTTGTTCAAGCACCTTCTCCATAGGCCTACTGTTGGGTGTCCTGGTAGCTTCCAGTTTCTTTCACCCATTCATCGAGGCCCACAGTTGAGAAACCTGGATGTGCTATAATACAGCGCATTGGAGCATCAAAATGTCTTTCGTTGTACCGTAATTCTCAATCTTGTCCATTATGTGCTCTGTCTCTTTGCAGCAAACGGATTCCCTGGCAGTGGTCATGTGGGAACACAGCTGCGACAGAGGCACCTGAAAACAAAGAAAACATGAAAAAAAAGAAGAAACATAACGAACAACACATTCCTATTTCCTTCTTTGTGTTTATTAGTTGGTGTTTTGAAGTATGTACTGCACTGTCTCACAATGAGGTTTAGACTATAGGCCTATTAGTCATTAGTGAAATCATTGTTTGAGTTCTAGGCAAGTGTGAACAAAATATCGTTCATGACTAGGCCTGTAGGAACCCCTACTGCCAGAGAGGTTACCACTGATACCAGACTCTTCAAACCACTGCTTAGCCCAGCCACATACAGTAATTGAAATTGCAGTTATGGTATGGCCGGCAAACACTTGTACCTTATTGCAAACAGCAGTTTTTCACTTATCCTTTCATAACTTGTCTTGTGCTCGGCAATTTACATGTGAAACTGTAGTAGGAGGGCCTAGTGGAAACAAACTTGGTTGGAATTTACCAGTCGATTACCTCATGATAGGAAGGTCCTTTGGGCCAGAGAAATGACCTCCTTATATACCGGGTACATGCGTATACAGGTACAGTACTATGTAATTACATCAAAGTTTATACCAGGACTCAAGTAAAATACTGTTAAATGCGGGAAAAAAAAATCGGGATCTGAAAAATCAGTTTGTCCTTGTGACATTATGAATGAGATCGAGAGATATGAGAGCTGCCTCGCCAGCTCAGTGCATAGCCTTTCAATTCATACCGTCGTTTACCGATGTCCCTCTTCCACTCCAGTTTCACGTTAATGTTGTATTGTAAACAAAATTCTGTTTTGATTTTTCCGACCCCAATCGACCTGCATTCTGTAAAAATTAACGTTAGGCCTAACGTTAGAGTGAACTATCTAGACTCTCATCGTACTTGATACTAATGATAGTTACCAATTATTATCTTCCAAGTCCCAACCTCGTCGCGGGCTCGTTGCCATCACCCTGTTCCTCGAGCAGCATCCTCACGGGCCACTGCCCCGGGGGCGGGATCGAGGTGAAGAGTCGGGTTCATATACTCCAGAACGGTACGGCTACGGGCGGGATAAACTCAACACAGATTAGATTTAGGGTTGCGTGGGGCTGGAGCTGGAGCTGACGAGGGGCTGCTTTACCTTCGCCTTCATCATCTCGGTGGGGGTAGCAGCCAGAAAGGCGAATCCAGGTCTGAATCCATATTGAGAACACTGTCTTGTTGACCACGTACTGCTACCAGCTTGTTTACCGTGTATAAAGCTAATGCAACGCGATCTCCGCGGAGCTAGCAAGGTATGCTGTTATCGTAAAAATTAGAGTGCCATCCAGTCTCCAGTTGAAATTTGTTGTTATCATCCATGCACACACACAGAGTCACAATCTACGGTCAGCAGTAAAGCGGCTGTCTGTACGTCTACCTGTCTTTTTCTCTCGCAGAAAATATCTAGTTTTTTCCAAACGTAAACCGGATCCAAAAAGACAATTATCATGGGTAAAGTGTTTAAAAAAAAGTCAGTGGCGTCACTGGGCCTCTACTAAAATGTCTAAACAACATATTCAAATCACTTTTGGGACGCAAAGATTGTCAGAACTGGTTAAATCTTGATTTAAAAATAGATAAAGTTTCACTCATTTTACATTGCCAACGCATTAGACGAACTCGGTGGCTTCGCGGGGTCTCCCCCCTCATACGTCAAATCGCATAAGCCAATCAGCTGCCAATTTTTGGGGGCGTTCCCAAATCAGTGAACATTTTGAGCGATTTCTTGTTACTGAGCAATTTTTGGTGGATAAAAACGCCAGAATCGTGTTAGTGAGCTCAAATACCTTCTATATAGCCCCAATGTCCGAGTTAAAAGACTCCCCCTTTAACAACGATTAAGTTACGTGTACCATCAACTATGTAGTATCAAAAGCGGAATACTGTAGTTTGCAGGTTGGTGAAAATATAATAGCACGAGAACTGTACGATGTGAGCCATGTACTGATATTGTACTTTATTATCAACGTGTGTATTTGTGTCTGAGTGTGTGTGTGTACGTGTGCGTGCGTGTGTGTGTGATTCTATACAGCAGGAGTTATACAAACTATGCAGCATTATTTTTTAAAGTAATATTTTATATATTCTTATTCGCAGCCGTCAGTGACCGTCAGTGTAACGGTCATTCCTCACGTCTGATCTTTCTCTCCATCTCTTTCTGTTTTTCTCTCATTCAATACATTTTTCTCCTCTCTGTCTCTTCTCTCTTTCTCTTCTGAAATAATAATCCGTCACCTCTCATAGCTCCTCTTTCCCTACGTCTTGCTTTCTTTCCTTCTCTCACGTATTACTGTACTGTAATCTTACTCGCGTGGAGTGGTCACAAACCGCTTGATATTTATAAACACTACAGGAGAAGCATTAGATTGCACAACTCATGAAAATTACAATGAAAACAACTTTGTAGAAAGATATGAATATAAACATTTATTTTCATCCTCTAGTGTATGTGACAACGAAATTCAGACCCCCCAAAAAAGTTCATGAACTATACACTGTAGTAGAAAGATGGATGGTGACATGAAAACTAAGTGGAAATACCATTACCTTTAGCTTGAGCTAAATTAAGCAATAATCGTTGAGCCATGCATTTAGGAAGAAGGAGTGCGCTATTTAGTAATTCTGCCAATGCCGTATCTCTATAGTCGTTGTGTTAAACATAAGTATGCCATTAACCGAGATGTCTTACACGAGTTAACTGTAGTGCAAGCATATCTTCAGCTGGATAGTGTTTGTTATTTCAAAGGCTTGCTAATCCCAAAATAAGATGAGGTTTGCTATTCCCACAGTTCGTTATTCCGAAACGCACGAATTCCCGATACATAGAAGTTCGTTAAAGGTCCAGTTTACCTTTGGGAGCAGTGATTTCAAAAATGTTCAAGATATCACATTTGATGCATATGTGTAGGTCTGTTGTATCTCAAAACATCCTACCATATAAAATTTTTGCAATAAAGCCTAAAACATGAGGAGATATCAGCATGCTTCTCAATAAACCATAACTGTATACGGTTTAGTCTGGAAGCATTCTTATTATAACTATTGTTCACATTTTGTGTACTTAACAATACTTAACATCGGTTATACGGATTCAAATTTTTACAGTGGTTGTTTCTATCCCTAACTCACATTTTAGAACTATTTTAAAGCACTAATGTTGGGTTTTTGTTTCATCTGCAAATGGTAAATTATGCCTTTAAAATCCGAAAATGATACAAGGTTCGCTTATCTGACAATGAGATAAGGTTTGTTGTTTCGGAGGTTCGTTGATCTGAAAATGAAAGAAAGCTCGTTAAAGGGTCATTCCAGACGATGTATGTCGGAGCTAATTTTACATCATTATATAGTAAATGAATTAATAATTCCATGTACTGACAGTGGAATTTACCGTGACCCTTGAGCACGTAAACCAATAAACTGAAAAACGCAAAACATACGAGATTGAACGATGATGATGACATGGAGGTTCACAATATTCCAGGAACGTGGTATACACTATATTGTAATTCAATAACACAAACACTTGCTTAAGAATTTCACCTGTGTCGAATATAATATGCATACTTGGATTCTTTTGTTGTGCTTCCTTGAGCACCCAATCAGGCATTCTTATATAAAGCTGCTATGTCATCATCCTCGTTCAATGTGATTTGGTATGAATTTTGAACACATTCTTATTCTCCATTCCACTATAAATTCTGAAACTCTGTACCCAGTACACATAGCCAACCAATAGATTTTCAAACGCAACAGCGAAATCATCTGGAAGTCTCCTTTAATCCGACAACGAGCAGAAGATGCGCAGGCCCTCCTAACGAGCCTAATTTCATTCTTGGATTAACGAACATTCGGAATAACGAACCTTCGAAATAACGAACTGTAACCTGTACAGCTTCTACACCACACTGCATCTTCACGTGGTCTAACACTCGATTGCAGGACAACTTCATCCAAACAGTTATACCGGAAATCATTTCAGAGGAGGAGAGAGAAAAAAAAGGAGGCCAAAGTGAAAACGAAAAGGAAAAAAAAAAAAAGGATTAGGAGGAGGAGAAGAAGAGGAAGACGAAAGGAAAACCAACCCTTTGAATGTTACTTCAATGACCTGGCCTCGCACCTGGCAGTGTTGAATGTATATATATATATATATATATATATATATATATATTTTTTTTTTTCTTTCTTTCTTTCTTTTGTCGTGATGGCTAGGGGAATCACTTCCACCGGGTATGTAACAGATGCTCTCTGAAGAAGGGCAACAGACTGAAGTAATTCATCAAGTCATCACGCTTTCGTAGTTTACCCATTAAAATCTTAAACCAATGCTGGGTGCACTAATCACCTTCAGTATCATTTTCTGGTTCTTCCTCAAGAGTGTCCACATGTCATTTTCCCCACGTCTATTCTGCATCAAGTTTAATAAATGCTATTAAAGTATAGGAACGCAGCGCAAAACTTATAATAAAATAATAATAATAACAAGACTCTAGTGCTCAGTGGCCAGTAGAGGTGACATTTTTCACGTGGTACTTTCACTTTCGTGTATATCCTTCCTGGTACACTACATGTACTTTCCCATCTTCATAAATTTTGCAAATATATGTCAATTTGTTTATTTTCTTTGTATGTTTGTTTATCAAATTATATATATGTTTGATATATACATGTGTAGATGCACACACACACACATATGTATATATGTATATATATATATATATATATATATATATATATATATATATATATATGTATGTGTATATATACATATACATATACATACATATGCTTAAGAAATTATATTCCACCGAGACGAACTTTTTCTTTCTATACTGTCCTTGGTCTTTATCAGGATCAAATTTTGTTAGTCACAGAACATTCTCTCACCATTTCTTTTTCATTTCATCTACAGAAGTGACAAAATCTCATATTTCAGCTGTATAAATATAATACTTGTGATAAAGAAAAACACCCAAACAGTGCAAAAAGTATCACATGTTAAGTCTCATATACATTGATATATGGGAACATACTTTCACTTGTATTTGATAAAAATAACAAATTTTCCGAATTTCAAACAACATGAAAAATTGTGAGGGTTTGACATCATCAACTCGCTCATTTGAATATTCATAAGGACTGACCAAGAGATGTTTTCTGAAAAAAAAAGTGAAATTTCAAAATGTCATATCTTCCTTTTTATCCGATTTTTATTGTTTTTGTGTCATTCTGTAGGGAATCTTTTCTCTATGTTTTGGATTTTTTTTTTTTGTGGATTTCTTCTTTAAGTGCTTGCGCCCACCTGTTGACAGAGACAGCTTCACAATTCACATCATGCATACGTGCGCCATGTCTTATTTGGATACCTCAAAAATCGATTACGGAAGGACGGACAACCCGTAAACATTTTGTCTCCGGTTACACTTTGTGGTGGATGCATTCAAAAAAGAAGATAAACAAACTTAACGATCATGCAGTCTTTTCATTCTTAATGCCTGCTGGAATAATCTGAATCTCCAGTGGCAGTCTTGTATCCACTTCTCAAAGGGTCTGCCCCCGATGTCATGGAGAAAAATTTCGGAGGAAGACTTGGCTTGGACGTATGTAAAAACTCGCACACCGCACCTGCGCTCCAGCTCTGCAAATACAAATCGAAAGTATAGTATCTAATTGCATCCATCATGTGTTATGGGCATACGGATGTATTCGCATGTACTTAATTACTTGTAATCACGTTACAATTCATAAATATTTTTTATGTATACTGTATATTTGTGTTGCACTAATATTGCTGTATTATGTTGCAATAATACAGCTCTTAAACAAAGAAGCATATGAATATGTACAGCTGTATATATATATTGTCTCGTTAAGTTTCACGCACGCTTTCCAAATGATGGCCTTTAGTGTTTAAAAAAAACATTCAACAGTTAACAATTAAACTGAAGTATACAAACACACAACCACACCCACATAAACATTCAGTTTTCGAAATTTAGAAAACCTATGTACACATGTGTATACAATATACAGACTGACAGGCTGACAGGACTGATAGACTGACAGGAAGGAGAATGTAATTTCAGGCATGTGTGTTTAATCACGTAGTCGACCATAATAGTGTTCTGAACAGGAAGTCCTTACGCTCGAGGGTTTAAAGAGGAAATCCACTCAAAAATGATTAAAGTTAAAAACGAAAGAGAAAACATTCCCTACAGAACGATGTAAAAATGACAAAAATCGGATAAGAAATATGGAACATATCACATCTTGAAATTTCACTTTTTTTTTTTCGGAAAACATTTCTGGACCAGTCCTTATGAATATTCAAATTAGCAAGTTTATGATGTCATGGCTCTCACATTTTTTTTATTAATTTCATATACAGAAGTGAAAAAAATCTCATATTTCAGCTGTTTAGATATGAAACTTGTCTTAAAACCACCCAATAAATAAGAACAAATGCTTAGTCTGATATATCTTGGTATAAGAACATGTCTTTATTTGCATTAGCTAAAAATGACATTTTATTTTTCCGAATATCATAAGTTACATACATGAAAAATTGTGAGGGTGACATCATCAACTCGCTCATTTGAATATCCATAAGGACTGGTCGAGAAATGTTGTCCAAAAAAAAAGTGAAATTTTAAATGTCATTGCAACTGATTGACAAATTGCCCTACATCGACGTAAATAAGCACTGAATTGATCAGTGTTTTAGTAGTAGCCATGATAAAAAATCATGGGCGTACATACTCGAGCAGGATTCGAGCCCACGACCTCCTGATCACCGGACAGATCAGGAGGTCGTGGGTTCGAATCCTGCTCGAGTATGTACGCCCATGATTTTTTATCATGGCTACTACTAAAACACTGATCAATTCAGTGCTTATTTACGTCGATGTAGGGCAATTTGTCAATCAGTTGCAATGAAAACATCTCGACGGAAGAACTTCATAAATTGAAATGTCATATCTACTTTATTTCTTATCCGATTTTTATCACTTTTGTATCGTTCTGTAGGGAATATTTTTCTCTTTCTTTTGAATTAATTCATTTTGGGGGTGGCTTTCAAGGCAATAAACTTAGAGATAGACGCAAATCCTTCATGGTTTCCCTGGCTAGCGGTCCAATTAGTACAATATGAAGGCATGTTCTGATTACACAGGGTTAGGGCCGACACATGTAAGTGATAAACTCTATGTAAATTTAATTTCAGCACGAGTCGAGAACAAACTGATCACAATATTCTGATATATTTTGAATATCTGTGTCATATCGTTCTTTGTATCTTTCAGAAAAGTCATTTTCTCTTGTTTCATCGGGGTTTCCTGCAGAATATGATCAAATGGCAATGAACTTCTTGATTACATTTTGAAACATGTTTTGTTCCCCTAATCTTTCTTAAACTGTACGATCCCGGCAGTCCTACAACTGAGCAGGGGTCCCCTTCCTATTTTTTTCCCCCTGTCCCTTCCGATTGCTGTTTTGACCTTACAAGGCGATAAAGGAATATTTTGACAACCAATGGGATGTAGTCAATTGACATTCAACAGGACATGTAATGATATACTTTTATAATATCAACCTGCATTGACAGACAGCCTCATGAATGAAGACATTGCTTACCTTCAATCTGCAGGTCCTGTAGTGTCTGGGACTCATCGGAAAGTAAAACACATACGTTTTCGGAAATTGTATCACGTCCGATATCTGCAACAGATGTACAATATAGTTAACGCCATATTTTGACTGATGTCAACACAAGCCATTTGCTATGTTCGTTAAATCTCTATTGTTGGATGCAGCACTTAAAACCATTAGAAAAACAACAATGAAAGGGGAAAAAGGTCTTACATTGTCAGATCAGAGAAGATCTAAACTCTCGTGTGAAAGTATCTGAACATTTTCATTAAGTCACCCCTTCGTCTTCGCTTGCCCCTCCTTATTAAAAACATGAATAAATTAAAATAATCTGGCAGGAAAAAGAAAGAGTATAAAATCAATACGACCGGCACACACACTATTCACTTTTTTTTTTTTTTTTTTTTTTTTTGCTATGGGATGAGCATGTCGGTTGGCAATTGGTAATTGGTGCTGGTATTCCAGTGTATCTCCTCTGGTAAATATTGTTAGTCAAAAGAAATAAGTAAGTACATTGTAACTGCACCGCATTGAAAAGACAGTCAGCTAGTCCTCAGTCACAAATTACATTTACATTTCTCTGGCAATTCCATTTTTTTTTTTTAGCTTTTCTCTTTCAATCATTGTCTTCACATGTAATTTTATCAATATTTTGCTTTACTAACCACTTTCCGACGATCAAGTCAGCAGTTATAACTATGTAGTTTACTGTTGAATAATATAAATTTCAATTTCAATTTCTATTTTATTTTCGTATTTTCGATGGAAAATACCTACAATAATATAACAAAATAATGACAATACAGAATGCCTAGCTTTAATATATATATACATGTATATATATATATATATATATATATATATATATATATATATATATATAATATACAAAAATAGTACCTAGCGGTCGATGCGTCATTTTCAATCAAAGTATAAAAGAATGCTATAGAGAAATACGATGAAACCTAATAAAAAGCAAAGCCTGTTGAGTGTATGTAAATGAAAGGTATGCTGTTCAAGTTTACAATAAATCCTCTGTTAGCATTAAGAGCTATGTAATCCTCGTTCATTCAGTATTTTCATGTACATGATATTAACAAGAGAGTAAACTGACAGAGGGAACAACATTTTGGAAGGCAAATATGAGCAATTAATATAACAGATATTTGGCGAAATACAGAACTATAATTTTCAGTCGTATATTGTAAGATCTCACCTGCTGATCTATAAATTCTATGCAAACATGTCGGATATTGAAGATAACCCACATCTCAACCGTCACCCCTCAGCTTAATAAATCTCTGGCATATATACACACACACACACACGCACATATATATATATATATATATATATATATATATATATATATATATGTTTATAATATTATAATATATATATACATTATATATATATATATATATATATATATATATATATATATATATATATATAAAATGTTATATTCAACAACCTTCAGCGTTGCTATATGTTTACATTAGCAACTATTTCCAGACTCTGTTTTGTGATACCACAATCCCAAGAATAGGTATAATTCATTCAGGATATTGCTAAAGTCTAGAAGGTACATTAGAGAGATTTGGAAATGTTCAGTCTGCCATTGTGAAAATCTTACTTGTCTCTGGCGAGCTTAAATTAGACACACAAACAAAATACTCGGTATTTCATTTCGTAACAGCCAAAATAATGGTAAAATATGAGACTAATCTAAGACTGTCTTCTTTTTTTTTGTGTATGTACCTGTGTCTACATCTATCACGATTATTAAATGTATGTATGCGTAATAACATATTATGCATGTGTATATATGTGTGAGTGTGTGTCTATGTGTGTGTGTGTGTGTGTGTTAATTCCGTATCAAACCTCGTCAGTGTTTTTGTGAAAAGTTACTCCTTACAAATTGAAAACAAAACAAAACACGTATATTATACCTATGAGCTCTTCCGTGATGGTTTGAACAATCAAGTCACTTGGCTTCCCATTCGCTTTACCGCTTAGCAATTCTGTACCATGTACGATGAAGATTTCAAATAGATGCCAGTTTTTGTGAAATATGTCAAGATCAGGAGAGCGTATCATACTTCTTCCCGATAGGTAATGACGGATTGGTAAATGACTTCTCAACTCAGGCCTCATCAAGTCTATAAAGGCAACTGGAAGAGTGTAATCATTTCGAGGCGTCTTTGGCGGGCTGATCGCAGCTTTACTGCTTTCTTTCCCTACAGACGATAGAACTGCATCGTGACTTTCTGTAGGAGCAACACCGCCCTCACATGACCTATCCTCACGATAACTATCACCTGTGGTCTCTTGACAACTTAAAGAGGGATTTGGGACTATTTCATGTTCTTCCGGGTTATCAAGGGATGCCCCTGGTGTCGGAAGCGGATGATTTTCCACATCGTCGAGAAATTCCACCAATCTGTTGAAGTCTTCCTCGTGCATTTCACCTAGGTTGCCACACTGGATGACGCAGGCAGAGCAGTCAATTGTTGGTTGCAAGGTAATCTTGGTAGAAGGGTCGAAACTTGGTATGGAGTGAAAGATCACTCCCACTCGGTTGGGTCCTGCATGGTTAGAAAAAAAAATATAGTTGTTACCGTCTGCATCAGCAAACTAAACGGGAGAGAGGAGAGTATAACCTTAAGTAACTAATTTTTTATTATGACATTCTTTTACAGAACTAAATGCTTCGCGGATCGAATATGAAACAATTGAAGGGGTCGGTGCAATATAGTGCTAACCCACACAATGGTCATTTTGAGATAATCGCTGTTTAATGTTTGGAAAGTCCATACATTGCAGGCCCGTAGCCAGGGGGGGGGGGGGTGCGTCGGGTGCGTACGCACCCCCCCCCCCCCCCAAATTCTGAAAGGTCCACTTTTTCGTAATAACGGTTTTTAGCAATTCTCAAGATAACAATCCAAATAAATATAAAGACACATTATATGCTACGTAAATGTGGAAGAGTACGTTTAACAATGTTAAAAATAATTGTACGAAACCCTTTTGTTGTATGAACCATCGGATCGTCCCCATGCACACAAACACAAATGTTATGTATCAATTTGTGCGAGCTATTACATATTGAAAACTTTCGGTCATCTGCGAAGCCGCGCTTCCGCGCGAACGCTACAACACGTATAAAAACGGGTCAAAAATCGACGCATTTTTCCACAAAATCTGCCGAAACTTTTAAACTGTTTAAGAAGCAAACTTGGGGCGCCCGGATTCTGAAAGTGGATACTTTAGGGATTATTTATGTGTATATATCTTTATTGTAACATTTGTAGCAGTGACGCAAATTAGATCAGAAAAGTACCTTATGAGTAGAATTGTCTATGGCGAACAGTCCAAATTTGACGAATTTGAGCATACTGTATTTTGCCGTCTTGCAATTCTTCCAGACGGGATATCTCGAGAACGGAAGATCGCACAAACTTGGGGCGCACGGTTTCAGAAAGTAGAGGTTCTGCCCATTTTTGTGACATAAGAATCTTGTCCATTGGTTGAGCAGTCCTGACGCAAATTTGCAGTAAAGCTAGACTACCCATTCACAATTGCTGTCATAGGGAACGTGTACAATCCATACAGAACTATCACGTGACGAGACTACCAACGAAAATTTGAGCCGTTGACCTTCACTGTCTGCCGTTGTCAGCAGTGTGAATTCCTGTGATTTCAAGCTTTTGTTTCTAGCCAAATATCATTTTCAACGCAATATCCAGATACAGTTGTATGTGAGACATTATCTAGATACGTAGCAGCCTTATTGACAACATAACTGTTAAGTTTGGGAGCAAAAACGACCAAATTGCGACATTCCACATTCCATCTCATTTTTCGATGATGGCTGTAGTCGGACTGGTGCATTTCCTTCGCAGGTGGTAATAATGTAAGTAGTTGCAACGGTCACCTTGCCACCTGCTGTCTGCAATCGGGCGCTTATATACACGTGTTGTACACAGGTAATCAACTGAAATAATGTTGTAAAGGAATGATATGCTACTATAATTTAATAAATAAGAAATAACCATTCCAGTATGTATCTTAGTGTGCACAGTAAGACAGATCAAATCAAATAGGAAAACATCTGAGCACTAAGCCTGAGGTCTGAATTTGCACTCAACTTCTTCCAATTGGCTAACGGATGTTTAATTTTTGAATTTCACTGACCTCCAAATTTCACAAAGAAAACCTTCTTAGCATGATGGTTAATATGACATTTGACTGATATTGGAGATGTTTGCGAATCGGATCTACTACCTTTAATATTATTAAATCTAAAATTATTATTTTAAAGTTCGGAAATGCTGGAAATATTCTACCACAAGGAGGCAAAATATAAATGGTTCACATTAACAATTCATTTTGTTTTAAAAATTTTCTTATTTATTTTCGTTTTTGACAAACTCGCATACCAACGGCTGATATACTGTATAGTAAAGTGAATGTTTCATCTTCCAAACAGCATCCAATGGGATGGAAAACTCCAACAGAAAGGTGGACGCCGTGACCATACTCGCTAAAGAAAACGAGTAATAGGGGTCGTTTTTTCTCACGGATTAGATGGAAAGTGTGATGTACGAGCGTATATAATCAAAGGGTATCAAAAAGGCCGAAATTTGGGAAAATGGTATATTGTTCAATCATGATGAAGTACTTCTTTAGGGTGCAGGAAACATTTAAGGAATACTTGTTTTTAAGGCCCGAAAAAATCATATGATCATTACTCGTTTAGGGGCCATTTTGAAAGTCCATGTATGAGCATGGTGTCCACCTTTTAATTGTCGCTACCCCTCCCGGGACAGTATCAAAGGACCGTTTTGTTAATTAACGCAATCCCCCCTTCCTTTAAAAATCCTGGCTTCAGGCCTGCTAACGCGGGTATACAATAGAAAAAATAAAAGTTAAAACAACACCAGGAAAATCACTATTCTCAAACAGTCTCACTAGTCTCGAACATAAACTTTGCAACTTCCTGGCAAAATGAGTTTTTACTATTTCCTAGATGAAATACCGTAACGCGATTGCATGCAACAGACAAAAATACAAATTTCCTCGAGACTTTAAAACGTCATTAAAACAGTCAAAATTCACAATTTGCGGCGCGCTTCGCGCGCAAATTCTTATACAACTTTTGTAGTTCGGTCGTCCAAAGAATATATATATATATATATATATATATATATATATATGTATATATAATTGTGTGTGTGTGTGTGTGTGTGTGTGATCATTGGTATTGGTACCGAAGGTCCGTTTTTTTAGTGACCGCACCCCCCCTTGAAAAATCCTGGCTACGGGCCTGCATTGTACATTAATAAAACATGAATGCATGCATTTTTTTATCATCTTATTGGTTGAATTCAAATATGATATTTTCACGGAGGTTAGAGTAAAGGATAAGGATCATGAATATGCATGTAACTCAATTTTGACATAAGTGTGGATTAGCACTATATTGCACCGACCCCTTCAATTACATTCCAAATTGATTTATTAATCAAAGGTTTGTTTTGAATTTTTTGGATTGAATTACTATTGATCCAACACAATGCTATCATGAAGAACTATATTATTTCGAAGAAGCATCCTTGTTCACATATTTAAGGCAGAATTTAATCGCTGTTTGTTGTCACATCAAACCTTTTAAGAATATGTGCATTTTCCTTATCGTTTTTTTTTTTTTTTGCATTGTGCCGAGAAATGATGAAAACAAACTTTGATATGCTATACAGTGCGTATAAAAAAAAACGCAACAAGATTTGATTTCAAATTTGAGAAGATTGTGTTCAATTTACACCAAAGTGAGTAGCAACATCTTAAAGCCACATATCTCCTCTTTCCAATGATATCTTATTTATTCATACACGGTCATGGATGGCTGAGTAATCATTCTTTTTGGACAATGGGTCAAATTGGACTTGGGACCAAGTTTAGGCACTGCAAGAATCAATGCACCTTATTAGAAATTAACTAAACAAATGTAATGATGAAATTAATTTTGATGAAATTAATGATCGCAATTAATGAAATTATTGGAATTAATGATCGCAACTTACCACTGTCTTCTTTCGGATACTATTATCTTTTTTTAACATTACATCCCATTCCCCTCAACATGGCCACCATTCCTTTCCACGCAGAGATTAGCTCTTTTCTCCATCTCACGCACAGCCCTGCGAATCATTGGGGCTTGGTGGCGTAGAGCTGCAAACTCATAAGTGATTCTTTGTCTCAGAGTTGCAATGTCAGGTGGAGGGGGTAATAAACACTTCGCTCTTGAGATAACCCCAAAGAAAAAAGTCACAAGTCAGATCCGGAGATCGTGGTGGCCACTCGACATCATAATACAAGGCAATCACCCGATTTCCAAATACCTCAGCCAATCTGCTTCTTACTAACTAGTCGATGGGCTGGTGCGCCATCCTGTGCCCACCATGGGCATCTGAACACATCCCTTTGTTGCACAGGAAAATTTTCCATTAATTCAGGAATCACATTTTCATTTAAAATTTGTAAGTATCCATTTCCGTTCATGTTCTTTTCAAAGAAGAAGGACCCCAGGAGCAAACCGTTTCCACAAAGTCCAGCCCAGACATTCAGCTTTTCTCTACGAAAATCGACGTCATAGTTAAATGCAGAAACTGAAACTTGGTCCCAAGTCCAATTTGAAAAAAAAAAGAATGATTACTCAGCCATCCATGACCGTGTAAGAATAAATAAGATATCATTGGAAAGAGGAGACATGTGGCTTTAAGATGTCGCTACTCACTTTGGTGTAAAGTTAACACAATCTTCACAAATTCGAAATTAAATCTTGTTGCGTTTTTTTTTTTGATACGCACTGTACTGTTAGTATTCGTCAAAATGCAACAGGAAATATGTTTGAATTGTCCTGTATTCCAACATTTGTGTTTCCCAGGACTGTCTTGGATTCTCAATTTCCCCGCCACAAATGCACAATCCGGTGTGTGTGTGTGTGTACGTGTGTTTTGAATTATTTCTCACGTTTTAACTGAATGATTTTTTTTTGCATTTTCCTGTTTTTGTATTGTACACTGCTGTTATTCTTTTGTATTTTTATAGACTACGTTTTAAAAAGGTAAACAGATAGTTTAGTAATTACATGACTCATGACCGTTTCCTCATTACAGTAGGTAAGTGGTATCAAACATTGAAAAAAAAAGTTTATTATGTAATATATTTTGTTTAACACCATATCATGAAAGCCATTGCATGCAAGATATTCTTTCTTTCTCTAATTAAACCAGGGAGGCACCTTCCTGATTAAACGTACGCTGAATGAAGCTGTTTTCTAAGCTCATCATCCCCTTTGTATGCAATACAATATTGGCATCCAAAGACGTGAAATACCCGCCTTAATATTATGAGTAACAACAATGACTCTACTTTGACACAAATTGATCCATGAAATCACACACACACACACACAAAAAAAAGAAAAATTCATGCAGATTAAAAAGAAATGTGTCGTGATCCTTGATATCAATACATGTAATTGTTTTGTCGCTTCATCAATCTATCAAATGTGCGTAATTAACAACTTGAAAACATGTACTTTTTATGTGCTCCATCATACGCTCTTGAGCCAAATAATAATACACCATTATTGTAATATAAAAATTATAAAAATATGGAAGATAACATTCCAACTTTATGACCAACAATGTATACGAAGGTCGCTGTACTTATTATTCATTCGAATCCTATTGTCTTGAACTTAATTATGTAAAGACCTATATAATATCATTTTATTTTGTCTATTTCATAATAACATCAATCACTTTATCACATGGGGTCATTTGGAGTCAAATAAGAAAAGTGTCTTGGACATGGACATACAATATTCAGTAATTATTGCATTAATATGACTTTCACTGGTTTTTGTGTATGCTATCTCAAGACATTTGTGAACCTATATATATGCATAGTGGCTCTAATGATATGTATTTATAGAGTCTACGCAGAGGAATAAAAGAAGGTGTACGGGAATCAGAGAATCACTGGATCATGGACTCACCTAACTTCGTTTTGAGGTGCTGCAGTTTAACCGTTATAGTATCGTCCACTACAGTTGAGTAGCCCTGACCCTGTGTGATGGCGTGTATGAGCACAACAGCATCAAAGGCTTCATGATACAGGAATTCATCGGTACCATCACTCGTCGATAGCTCCTCAAATACACACGTCAGGGCAGGTCTGGCCCTCTGAACATTGGAAATGAAGTTAACTGTGTCTTTTTCTGACGACACAGAGAGAAAACCGATTGTGACTTTGCTACGATCCAAGCTTTGACTGCGCTCCATCGTTCGTGGCGAAGTTAATAGGACTGAACGAGGGAATAATAATATACAGAATGTATATAGCTTATAACCTGCCAGGGCAAAGTCATTTGGCAAGGTTCCAACCTTGAATATATTTCATGTGGATGTTTTTGACGTGAAGAGGCGCAATGTTGCCCTCAGCAGCTTTCTGATTAAATGCTTGCTTTAATTCAGTATCGAGACTGATGCAGTCTCGAATATAAGCATGTGACATGCAAGTGCTTTCAGACGCATTTCTTTATATATATATATCATCCGACTGTGTCTTAGTGGACAAGATGTGATTAGACCTTTGTCACGCAAGAAAATGTACTTTATCTAGCTAAGTAACTTTGACAGCCTTGTGTATATGTTGCAATAGCTGAAATAAAATACAAAATGTATTCACTTCTCCTTTCATATCTTGAATGCGTATTTTCTTTGTTCTACACAAAGAAAAAACTAATAAAAATTGCGACATCAATAAGTAACTGGTTTCTGATATCATCAATAAATCTCAAGTGTCCGAAAGAATAGCTAAACAGGTGTTACTTATTATTTTCGTGTTTTTCTTCTAGTTTTCTTCAGATTACTTGGATAGGGCCACAGAAGACCTTCCAAACCAACATTCTGTCTATACAATCTATGTCAATCACTGCTAAAGTAATGATATGATATTAAAAAATGACGTGCAAGTGCAATATATCAGTAAGAAAAAATAATAAAATAAAGCGTTTTAGATCTTAAGTTGTTTCCCAAATCTCTGGTAAAACAAGAAAAAGGCACCATTTACTTTGACAATGTTTTTCACTTTGTGTAGGGAGGATCATTAACTATGATGTGTTAAGAGAAACAGAAGTGTACTAGTATATTACCAGTAGTATATCCTTTTGTCACACCCGCTGTGATAAGCTCGAGCGCTGTTGGGCATTTTGAGTGCAGAGTACAGGCTGGGTAGGGCAGTGTTGGTGTAATGAGCTGTATGGATGTGAAGAATAATGTTTGATATTCGACAGTTGTAAGCATTATCCTTCAGAATTATAATACATATGAGTGTTAGATATTACGGGAGTGTGGGGCAACAGCCTTCTCTCTGCCCCCCCCCCCCCCCCTCCACTTACACACCGGCTTTCAGCCCCAACTTTGAAAAAGCAAGAAGATAATACAAAAGATACACCCCCTCCTTGAAAAACATTCCGAGATCGACCTCTGATATTGTATGACAATTTGTAATGACTAAGCACGCACATTCATACTCTGTGCTGGGATTTGTTGTACATGTACTTCGGCCATTCCAATATTTACTTTTGTAAACATATTATACCTGTAGCACTTGTCAATGTATAACGTAATCGTTGATAAAATTTTGATAATGATTGTCATGTGATCACACTCTTGAAACCTTTGCTCCCAAATATGCTCAAAGATATCTCTGTTTTTAGGCACCCCTGAACTACACACAGAGTAGATATCACTGCTGCAGCGTCATTGAATAGTATCCAAAGAGATTTTCCCCAGTGACTGCTAGAGTGCGGAGTCTTCATACGCCCTGTACTATTGTTTTGTGAGCGCAAGGGGAGTATTGGATGACAACGAGGCGGTACAACGGTAGGCTCACCCCTCGTGCTATCACGCTAGCAAACGAGCAACCGAGGAGCAGCCAAAATCAAGTGCGTACTCGCGTAAAAGTTCAGAAGTTCGCGTAATACGCGCTGTAGAAATGTATACATAGTACGCAAAGTCCGCCATTGTTAAGTGAGCTATGGCGGCCTCCATGAAATCACTGACTCCATTGTAGAGTCCGCCCTCTAGTGGTGGGGAGGAGAAAAATCTCTTTGATAGTATCTGAAAGTACAAAATGTAGGGATACTCTTACCTGCGTTATAATATATATATATATATATATATATATATATATATATATATATACACTTGGTGATTCTATCCTTCTGTGAAGAGTGCTCGATATCCTCAAAGGAAGAGCTTTAGACAGAAGTATTGCAACAAGTTCACTCGGTTGACATCAGGTTCATCCGTATTTTATTGCTACTCGGAGTTTCATGCCACCTTCATTTAGGGGCAATCATCAGGCAATGATTAAATACATCCCAGAAATGCATTTGGATTGAATTAACGCATTTTTAGCGCGTGATACCAAAACAAAAACAAAACAAAACAAACTATACGCGCCTGGACCATAGGGACCAGTGCGCACTTAATCATATCCATTATTACGTATATCGGCCAATGATTAAACCGTTGGACAATGCATCGACACCATAAGCTTGTGCGCTATGACCGTAGTTACCAGCGCATACTGAATCACATTCATTATTACGCAATAATAATAATTACAATTGTTCAATGCATCGGATAGACTTGACGCGCTTTATAGCGCGTGACATAATAACAAAGTGACAAAGTAACAATAGAGGCCAGTGCGTACTGAATCACTTTCATTATTACGTATGAGTAATAGCATCTGGAGATTTGCATTGATGTAAAGAAAGCCCAGGTGTATACATGCATCAAATTAACCAAATATGCGATGAATTATTAAACAAAATTGTTAAGAGTTATTAAACAAATAAATTGTAATGAAAATAGGTCACAATTAGATGCAGAATACTGAAAGATGGATTATTGCGGAAATCCTTCAGTAAACAGGAGGACACGACGATTTCAATCTAAGACTTGAAATTACAGATGTAGAATTTATTTTCATGGCGGCACTTCGACACAAGTTCTGGTCTCTTGTTTAGTAGCGTTTGCTTACTTGCGTTCATGATAAGAAGCTTCTCGGTGAGACATAGGTCGCACCTCTTTGACTCGCTGGTGTACGGGAAGGCATGGCTGGCGATGGACCATTCGATGGTATACGGTGTGCTGTTCTGGTTCAGGTTCCAGATGAATTTGGAAAGCTCCGTGCTGTTCTTGTACCTTTCGTGCCGGAAGGATTGGAGGTGGTTGTTGTACCTGAGCTTGAAGGGGGGCTCAGTGACGCCGATATAGGTCATTCTTTCGTCTGGGGTTATGACCTCCGCGTTGTAGATGAGGTTGGTTGCAAGGCAATTCCCTTGGAGTGGACAGAGGTCCTTGTTCCGGCAGTTGCACGTTTTCTTGTTAGATTTCTTGACATCTTTCATGGTTTGTGAGTTGTGATTTTTGATGTTGCTGCCGACATTCGGCATACAACTGTAACTTACTTTTAGTGTGTTTCTGCTGAATATCCGGTGGAGCTTCGATGTTTTGGGGAAGTGCTTATCCACCAGCATCAGGAATGTGTGGCCGATGTTTGTTCTCACGTTCATACTGTACGGGGGGTTGAACCAGATGATATTGCGCTTTCTGTTTCTCTTTTTAGGTTTGGGTCGATCTTTGGTGTATGCCAAGCTTTCGGAGGTGTACCCACTGGCTTTCAGGGCGTTGTCGTACATCGGTGTGGCTTTCTTGAAGGTCTCCTCGTCACAGGAGATGTCTGAAATGCGTCTGCCTATAGAAGCTGGAAGGCCCTTGATTATCGATGGCGGATGGTTAGATTGCCTGTGGATGTACATCGGGTTGTCGTTGGGCTTACGGTATGGGTAGTACTTGCCGTTATTCAAGTTGAGGGTGATGTCGAGGAAGTTCACGATCTTAAGATTGCAGCTGATGGTGATTTTCAGGCCGAGTTTCTGAAACGTTGCCGTCATGCCCTTCCTAATGCGGTCAGCCTCACTGCCGGAGATATTTTTGAAGACTGCCAAACCATCATCTCTGTAGAGGCCAATATTCCCTCGGCCGTACTCATTGGACAGACTGTTGAGGATGTATAGGCCCACAAGCTCACAGACTTCAGCTCCGTCAAAGCTCCCCATTGTGACGTCGAACAGGCTCTCATTATCCTTTTTCCTCCAAGGAAGGTCCTTGTCAAAGAGGATGGACTTCCTCGCGTGCATGATGATCTTGTAGTCACTAGCGGAGATATTTGTGTATTCCCTTGCGAAGTCAATAGCCTTTTTCAGCAGCTGCTCAGAGATTGACGGGTAGAAGTTGACTACGTCGAAGCTGACGAACGTATGCTTCTCCTTCTCCTTTATGTTTTTGAACCAATTGATCACGGCGCCGGAGCTACGCCATTGGTTTACAGATGTAGCACTTCTAACGGCGTTGTTGATATTGTCCAGAATTGCCTTGCTGACGATACCAGTTTCACTTTTGGCGGGGTTGATCAGTCGACAGGGGAGTGAATTTTCAAAATTGTCCTTGTGGTCCTTTAAAGTGAAGAAGGCTTGTTTCTTTGCTACGGTTTCCATTCGATCTTCAATTTTGAGGTCCGTGGCGATGGCACGAGCTTCGGTGTTAATGTCATCGACTGTTTTCATGCTCGTGGATTTGTAGCATTTGGTGATGTTGTCTCGGAGTAGTTTGTCGCATAAGGAGCGGTCCATCTCGTAGAGGTTTCTCGTCTTGTCAGCAGGTATCAGTACCTTTTTTGAGTTCTTGATTTTGGAGATGTCTGCTTTCAGCTTATCTTGAAACTGGTTTGTAGATTTCCTGAAGCGTAGATTCTCGATCATTAGCAACATGTCATCCTCGAACGGTATTAGTTCTTTGATTTGTGGCGGGCATTTCCTGCTCTTAAATCCAAAGTTGCCATCATCATTCTGGGTGCACTGGGAGGTCTCGGCATTGTCGTTACGGTTGTCGTCATTATTCCTCAGAAAGAAGAATGCTTTCCATCTCATACGTTTGATGACGCTTTCAACTTTTCGATAAGTCTCTTCTTGAATGAATTGCGCGATGGTACTGGGATGTTTTTCGTGGAATAGTTGAAGTTCACACGGTTTAGATGACCCATTTTGTCGTCCTTGAACGGATAGGCAAGAGTGCTCAACAGGTACCAGGAGCAGATAAACACTTTGTGATTCTATCCTTCTATGAAGAGTGCTCGATATCCTCAAAGGAAGAGCTTTAGACAGAAGTATTGCAACAAGTTCACTCGGTTGACATCAGGTTCATCCGTATTTTATTGCTACTCGGAGTTTCATGCCACCTTCATTTAGGGGCAATCATCAGGCAATGATTAAATACATCCCAGAAATGCATTTGGATTGAATTAACGCATTTTTAGCGCGTGATACCAAAACAAAAACAAAACAAAACAAACTATACGCGCCTGGACCATAGGGACCAGTGCGCACTTAATCATATCCATTATTACGTATATCGGCCAATGATTAAACCGTTGGACAATGCATCGACACCATAAGCTTGTGCGCTATGACCGTAGTTACCAGCGCATACTGAATCACATTCATTATTACGCAATAATAATAATTACAATTGTTCAATGCATCGGATAGACTTGACGCGCTTTATAGCGCGTGACATAATAACAAAGTGACAAAGTAACAATAGAGGCCAGTGCGTACTGAATCACTTTCATTATTACGTATGAGTAATAGCATCTGGAGATTTGCATTGATGTAAAGAAAGCCCAGGTGTATACATGCATCAAATTAACCAAATATGCGATGAATTATTAAACAAAATTGTTAAGAGTTATTAAACAAATAAATTGTAATGAAAATAGGTCACAATTAGATGCAGAATACTGAAAGATGGATTATTGCGGAAATCCTTCAGTAAACAGGAGGACACGACGATTTCAATCTAAGACTTGAAATTACAGATGTAGAATTTATTTTCATGGCGGCACTTCGACACAAGTTCTGGTCTCTTGTTTAGTAGCGTTTGCTTACTTGCGTTCATGATAAGAAGCTTCTCGGTGAGACATAGGTCGTTAATTCAATCCAAATGCATTTCTGGGATGTATTTAATCATTGCCTGATGATTGCCCCTAAATGAAGGTGGCATGAAACTCCGAGTAGCAATAAAATACGGATGAACCTGATGTCAACCGAGTGAACTTGTTGCAATACTTCTATATATATATATATGTATATATATATATATATATATATACATTTATACACACACACATATGACACACACACATTTCGACTGGCCGAAAGCGTGACTGATTAAAAAGGGAGCCTCAAGATCGAGAGCAACGTCCGCCTCAGTCTAATTTCTTTCAATATAAATGTATATGTATATATATATATATATATATATATATATACATATACACAATTTTGTTAACCTTACAATTTACACCTAACAAATTTTCACGGGTGCTTTATCTATAAAACTTTCTCTTGACCTTTTACCCCTTACGCTTTACCCTCGACATTTCTAATTTGAACCACGAGCATCAAGCTGAACATGGAATCCGTTTGTTCGACTGAGGGAGTGAAAGCGTTTACTGTATTATAATCGTCTTCTTGTTAAAAAAAACAGATTATCACATTTCAAACACAAACACACATACACACACACACTTTTTATTATGTTCTTTAACTGAATTTCATTTGATATCAATATCATATTCGCAATGAAACAAATATTAACTAAACTGTATCAAACAGTTTTATTCTCTAGCTTGTGCTGTTATACCACATTTTAAGATGCAGAGTAAAAGCCAAATTCATGTCATGTATAGACAAGGCAAGTGCCAAATTGTGTCTCGCCCATTCGCGTACAAGAAATTAATATTTTTCTAACTCCCAGAAGTTCATTGACCCGCCTATGACCTTTGACCTTGTGGTGACCTTCAACTCCCCAAGGGACATTTACCATCCAAGTTTGGTCACAAACAGACAAAGGGGATCATAAGTTATGAGCCATGATCGAAACGCGCCAGAAAAACTTAACAATGAGCCCTAAAAATTTGTTGACCCCTTCTGTGACCTTTGACCTTGTGATGGCCTTTAATACCCCAAGGGAATCTACCGTCCAAGTTTGGTCACAAACGGACATAGGGAGCAAAAGTTCTGACCCAAAATCGAAACGCACCCTTAAAAACTTAACATTGGGCCCAAAAAATTTGTTGACCCCTGTCTGTGACCTTTGACGACCTTCATCTCCCCAAGGGACATCTACCATCCAAGTTTGGTCACAAAGGGACAAAGGGATCAAAAGTCATGAGCCATAATCAAAACACACCATAAAAACTTAACATTGGGCCCTAAAAGTCCGTTGACCCCTGCATGTGACCTTTGACCTTGTGATGACCTTCACCTCCCCAAGGGACATCCACCATGCAAGTTTGGTCACAAACAAACAAAGGGATCAAAAGTTATGAGCCATAATCCAAACGCGCCATAAAAATTTAACATTGAACCCTAAAAGTTCGTTGACCCCTGTCCGTGACAGTCTTGCAAGTAAACTTTAACGTATGACCTCAAATGAACTTTGACCTTATCATGAGACCTCTTACGGCACCAGAACATGAAGGTACCCCCAGTGCATCCAGCACCGAAGTTTGATTGCCATTGTAGCAACATGTGTCGAGTTACGTGTGATAGGAGAGTCTTGCAAGTAAACTTTAACGTATGACCTCAAATGACCTTTGACCTTATCCTGTGACCTCCAACGGCACCATAACGTGAAGGTATCCCCAGTGCATCTGTGACCCAAGTTAGGTTGTAATCCAAGCAACTTATGTAAAGTTATTTGTCAAAAGAGAGTCTTGCAGGTAAACTTTAACATAGAAAAGAGAGTCTTGCACATACTCTTTAATATATGACCTTAAATGACCTTTGACATCATCACATGACCTCCGACAACACCATAACATGAAGATACCCCTAGTGCTTCTATCACCCAACTGTGACTGCCATTGCTGTAACAGATGGCAAGTTATGCATCATAAGAGAGTCTTGCAGGTAAACTTTAACATTTGTGACGGACGACGGACGGACGACGGACGGACGACATTTTGATCCCTTAGTCTCGCCTTCACTTCCGGTGGGCGAGACAAAAAGTGATACATAAGTAAAAAACAAACAAACAAAGAAACAAAATTAATATAACACAGAACTCCACCTTGATTAACTTGAACAAACTCATCATAATTGTGCTTGACTGCATGATTTAATGTACACATGAAAAGACATATCACAAAAATCTGCAGCAACCTAAAATCTCATGAACCATGGTTTTGATAAGGAAACGAAATTCATAATTTCATAAATCCATAATTTGGTTATCCATAATTACATTATTCATAAATTCATAAGTTTATAACTTCAGCAAACGTACACACACACACACACACACTCACACACACACATACGGAGCTATGTAAGCTAGATGGAACTGTCTATCATGCCTGTTGCAAATTGGTGTATATACGGTACCTTTGCAATTGGGGGGGGGGGGGAGACAAATATAAGACAGAAATAGAGGCATATACAGGAACTGGAAGAGAGAGAGAGAGAGAGAAAGAAAGAGAGAGAAATAAGATGTGGCGACAGGGGAAGTGGAATAAAATGTATGTTTAACACGACAGATCGTAAAAATCATTCGCTTATAGAATATCTTCATATTTAGATTTCCCTATTTACCTCAACAAGGTAAGTGGTCCTGTTTCAAACTCCGTATGAGCAAATATACTAAAGTTATGTGTTCGTGACTATTAAAGGTATCATTTCCCCTTTTGCAGATGAAACAAAAACCCAAATTTAGTGCTTTAAAATAATTCTAAAATGTGAGTTTGGGATAGAAACAAGCAATGTAAACAATTGAATCAGTATGATTAATGTTAAAATGTATTGTTCTTTAACCAAAATGTTAACAATAGTTATAATAGAAATGTTTCCAAACTAAACTGTCTACAGTTATGGTTAAGTGAGAAAAATAGTGATATTTCCTTATATTTTGGATTCATTGTAAATTTTCGACACATGGTAGGATGTTTTGTAATACAACTGACCTACACGAATGCATCAAACGCACATAATGAAGTAAAATACACACACACATACACACAAGCAAACAGACATGTATGTAATTACACATGAATATAAGCGATACTGACACTTCTAGGTGAAATGGAATGCAATCGTTATTCAGGATTATGACGAAAACGTATTTTCTCTTCCCTCCCTCCCCCTTTTATGTCAACACCAAGATTAGCTATGCACATGATGCGTGACTGACAAAACAATATTGGACTCGGGCAATTCAAATTTCATTTATTTTTCAACACGGAAAGACCCATTCAGCATTAGCTGTTTTTCAATAGGTCCGTGGATATTTTTACAATTTAGAAGTACAAACGAATAAAACAAATCACGTACAGTACATCAAAACAGGAGATTATGTATACAACACAAGAAATGTAAAAAAAAAAGAATCGCACATAAAACTATCATCAACACATGATTGTAATAACTTAATAGAAGTATATAGTACTTTGAAAATGAATTTAAAAAAGGAAAAAAAAAAACCGGAAAAAAGTCAAACATTAGCACATCATGAAATACGAAAAAAAAAAGTTTATACGTGATCAGTTTCGTTTGGCAAATACAAAGAAATAAAAAGAAAGAGCCATGTAGAGTACAGAGAGTTTTATTTTTTTTTTCCTCTAGGAGAGACGCAGGTAGTTGAAATTATACTGTTTACTATCCTGAAACATAAACATTAAGTGACAGCTACACCTGAACAAGAATACATCCGTTACTGTTTACTGTCCCATGGAAAGAAAAACAAATTGAACACGAAAAAAAAAAAAAAAAACCCACCCTCGCCAGTCGCCAGTAGGTAAAACCTACGGCTGGCGAAGGTAATGTTTTTTTTTTTCCAGTTCCGCATGTTTGTCCGTCTGTAATCATGGTAATGTCTGTACAGCTGTCTTTCTGTCTGTGTATTATATGTACAAGATAACTCGAGAACAGATGAACGAATTTTCACCAAACTTGCAGCGTATACTAGCATTAATAAAGGGTTAAGATAGAAAATCACATATTGAGTCCTGAGGTCCAGGGTTCAAAGGTCATATTGGTCATAACGGACATAAAATAAGTTTAATCTCCCTAGAGGGCCTAACTCAAGGACGGACAATCGGATTTTCACCAAACTTTTAGGTTGTGTTTATGATGAGGAAAGAGAGAATTTATTTAATTTTGGAGTCAAAATATCGAAGGCCGAAGGTCATAGGGTCAGAAAGGGTATGAATGGTCGGATCTTCATCAAACTTGCAGGATGTGTTCATAATGAAGTTTTTGAGGTCAGTGAAATAAAATTTGGGGGTCATTAAGGTCAAAGGTACGGACATAAAGGAGAGAAATGAATCTTCTTTCCCAATAAAACAAAACACAAGATAAATCAGTAATTACATCATAAACACAAACATTTGCCTTTGCAATAGATGAATGATACCGAGAAACGTAAGAGCGCATACTGGCAAAAAAAAAAAAATAATACAAAGTCATGCTTCAGTTGAAAAAAAAAAAAAGAATCGAGAGGTCCACTTTAAGGCAAGGCTTGTATATTGTGTACCACTCATAAAACTTATGAATTTACTTATCTACAAACACTTATCACTAATATGATATAAGACTGGACGGGACAAAACAGGAGAAACACAACAACATGACACAATTTGACAGAATAGATGAAAAGAATGGAAGGGACAAAAAAGAAAAAGAGAGAATGAGAGAATGCCTACACGCTGAACAAGGGAAATGGAACAGGGGATGGTAGAGAATGTGCTTCATAGAGTTGGTGCTGCATGCAGCTGTGCAAGGATTGTGATGACTACTTCATTACGTAATAATGAATTCACTGATTGAATGATTAGTGGATCCATGGTGAACCCTGAGGTTGACAAAACCTATAGCTAATTTTAAAAAAAAAAGCATATCAGAGAGGATGACATAGAAAAAATTCAACTTACGCTAAAAAGAATATAAAGATGGGGATTTTTTTTATTTCACAGCTTAGTGAGTTCCAAAATCTACGACCGGTGTATATAAATGTACTCTGAACCAATAAAGTTCTCAGGAAGGGTAAATGAAACTCATTAGATGTCTTGCGGGATAATTATGAAAAGACTGGTTCCGTGGGAATATTGAATTGAAAAAACTGGGGAGCTCATTTACATTGTAATTAAACATAAACTGACCAAGTTGAAAAAAAGTACAAATCTTTGATTTTCAAAATCTTATATTTAGTCAATAATGGCTCTGTATGGGAACGCCACAAATAATACGAAGAGCTCCCCCCTTTTTTTAATAACAGTAGTTTATCTAGTAGAGTTTGATGGGCACTACCCCATGCCAAGAGTCCGTAATTAAGATAAGGTAAAACAAGAGAAAAATACAACGTCAAAAAAGAGGACAATGGAATATGAAACTTGAGTCTATTGATAATACCAATATTACCAGATTACGTGAAATTATTGTACAAATGTTAGTAATATGCGGCCTCTACGAAAGTTTATCGTCCACTGTGATACCAATAAATTTTATATGATATACTCGTTCTAACAGAGTGTCAACAAAAATATTATCTGTGTTTAATGTCACATGATCTGCAAAAGTCATTAATATAAATGATAAAAAGTAAAGTCCTAATAAATCACTCTGTGGGACGCTACATTTAAAATGAATTCTAAACTTGAGTTGTTCTCGTTCAGAGATACGTATTGTTTTCGATTTTGTAGGTAACTCCTGGACCACTCCAGGCCTTCCCCCGTATTCCATAATGAGACCATTTATAAAGTAACATTTCATGATTAATTGTATCGAAGGCCTTGGAGAAGTCCAGGAAGATACCAATGAGATGAAAATGATTATCAATAGTATGCGCAGCGTGGTCAACAAACTTGAATGGGGCATGAATTGGGCTATGTTTCTGACGGAGCCAAAACTTAAAATTTGTAAAAACATTATGAAAATTCAGAGAAATTAATTGTTCTTGTAAATGTTAATTTTTCCACAATTTTAGATAAAGATGAAAGCAAAGAAATAAGTCTATAATTACTTATATCAGAATCATACTTTTTGAATAAAGGGAAAACCTTAGCTATTTTCATAAATTCAGGAAAAACATCACGTAATATGGGTTTATTGAAAATAAACGAAAGTGGGCCAGCAATTGAAAATTTGATTCTCTTCAAAATGAAATTACTGATATCGTCATAACCGGCACTTCGCTCGTTATTCATTGCAGTAACGATATCTATTATTTCATATTTTGTTGTTGGAACGAAAAAAAAAATCTGGAATTGGATTAAACTAAGAATTAAAAAAAAAATGTATATTTGACTGCAGTATATTTTCTGCCAAATTCTATCCAATCATTGAAAAAAAGAGTTAAAATATTGGCTATATCATTGGGATTTTCGGAAATTTGTTATCATGTCTTCTTTTTGTAATATTTGATTTCTCTTTTGATACATTCTAGCCTTCTTCAACAGCTTCCATGTATTTTTATATCATGTTTATATTTTTCGAACTGAATCATATATTTTTCTCTTTTCCAACCGTATAATCTCTGTTAGATCGTTTTTTATACGAAGTGTATTTATTTTTTGACTTCTCAGTTTTTTTCATTTTGAATTTTTAATATAACCGATTTTTGAACGAAGAAGAGATTTGGTAATCCATGGAAGTTTGGGAGAAGTTTTATAGTGAACTGACTTATCTTCAATCTGGGAATATAATCTAAATATTTATCAATTATCCCTGAAAAATCCTCAAAAATGCATTTTTACTATTATCATCATAAACACTGGACCAATCAGCCCTATCTAAGCTAGCACCAAGGCTAGCAATTTCTTTCTGGTCTAGCTCTACGTCTGGATGAAGAGAAAATAAAACTTTTAACACAGTGTTTAAGTTCAAAACATGCTGTAATAGGAAAATGATCAGTAATATCAGATAAAATTATAGAAGAATTCAAAAATCTGCAAAATCATTAGCAAAATTATTATCAAGGAGGGTGGCGGAATGACTTGTAACACGAGTTGGTTTCGAAATTAATGGCAAAAAAAAAAAGGCAGACAAAAACATTTCAAGAAGGTATTGAGATGTTTTATCATCATTCTTAATCAAATCAATATAAAAATCAGCCATTATGAAAATACTTTTATCAATAAAAAGGGGCTTTTTAATAAGTTCGTTATACAATTCAAAAAATCTTTAGGACTTGAACTTGGGGATGTACAAACAATACCAATTATGATATTTTTACTTTGCGGAATAAAAATTTCCATTAACAGGGACTCTAGAATATCATTCCTCACATTCAATTCATCACAAACACGAAATTCAGATTTTCGACATAAATAAAACGCAACCCCACCGCCCGTCCTGTTCACCCTTGTATTAACAATAAAATCATAACCATTTTAAGCATCATCAGATAATAACCATGTTTCAATTAAACCTATTACTGAAATTTGATGTTTATGTTGATTATCTAATAATATCTGTAATTCATCAAAATGTTTATAAATACTCATATCTAGATGTAACATGGAAAATGGGCATTGTGAAAAACTATTTGTAAAATCTTTAAATTATTGATCAACAGTGACATACTTAGAAGGATTTTGAGTGGAGTCATTCAAAATCAAAATCAGTATATCTTTTGACGATGAGTTAACATCGTTGGCAATAAGGTTATCAAAAACAGCAGACGAATGTAACCTATTCCGACTTAATTGCAAAGGGGAGCGTCTACACAAACAAAGAGTATCGTCATCAAGGGAATCAAATGCTGCATTGAGTCGATTAGCCATAAGAAGAGTCATAAAGTATATGAAGGCATATCAACTGACGAGTTTGTAAAGGAATGAAATATGTTGGCATAAAGGAAGCACGAACAATCCCGGTTTCACGGATAGTACAACGAGTAGGCAAATTCACATAGACATAGATATCTGGCAACATAATCAAAAATATAGAATACAAAAACAGCAAAGGTAGAAAGCGTACACACAAATAGTAGGGGTCTGTAAAAGAATTTTAACAGAACCAGTACAAAGCATGTAAATGGACACAGAGATAACTCCCGAATTTGAAAAATTGTTTTTGTTTATAGGGAATACATTATCATGAATATTATCTAAATAATTATTGATCTACAGGATTTAAAAAAAAAAACATTTTTGATAAATGCATAATAAACGCGGTCGATAATAAAACCATATTTTTTTTTATCTTGGACCATTATGAAGTGTCATTACATTGTCAAAATCTGACAATCTGTCATTTTTTATTGCATTACACACAAGGAGGTACCGACAATACGCATGTCAGACACTGCTGAAATAAACAAACAAGTATCAATACTGATAAACGGCCTCCCAGGCTTGCATTTGGTGTATCAGACAGGGGCAGCTAGTCCATGAATATGCAAACTGGAAACCATACTTACATTAGGTGACAAAGAAAACAAAACCAACAACAACAATTCATTCCTAAATCTAAGGGAAAAAGTCGTCCGTTCATTTGAATGCATGAATAAACCGGTCTATTGTTCGAAAAAGGATGTAGGTCTGCTGTATATCCCACCTCCGCTCCGGTTTCAATCCTCCTGGAGTTCAATGCACTGGTTGCATGCGTATGGAAACTACAGTGTAACTTGTATTGTTTGACAAGGTGGTGGGGGGGGGGGAACAGTGGAATTTTAGGCGCTCACGTATAAAAAGAAAAAAGAGAAAAAATCAAAGTGTTTTGATGATTAAGGTGAAGAAGGCAGAGGTGGGATTTACATTTCGTTGTAAATATAACATGCATCATGTCAATACAATGCAAAGACAATTTCAATCCTATTATAGAATGACACAACTTGCGCAGATCAATATGAACAGTAAGGATTTCTTTTTGTCTGGCCATTATGTAACTTTATTCTCTTAATTCCAGATTAATGGATGTCAGTTGCAGTAAAAAAATTAATGTGGATCTTCATCTGATGTTAAACAGCAGCAGAATCACAATGACAAAAATTCCATGATAACATGAAACTCGGCTTACAACCAGACAATGAATTAAGACGCTGCATAACTAGATTGTGATCGAATCATGATCATGGAATTGCTGGTTGGATTCCATGATTCTCCAAATCTCATTCTCCTTCGCTCGTTCAATCTGCTCTATGGTTTCTTTGAAGTGGTGTTCCCTCTCTTCATCCTTCTTCTTCTCTCTCTCAGCATGCTCCACTTCAATCTGCTTTATTGCTTCACTAAAACGTTGTTTTCTTTCCTCTTCCTTCCTTTTTTCTCTCTCCGCCTGTTCCTTTTCCCTATTTTTCTCTCTTTCCGCCTGCTCTCCTTTAATCCTCTCTACGGTTTCTCTGTGTCTTCGTTCCATCTCTTTTTCCTTCTGCTTCTCTCTCTCGGCGTGTTCCTTTTTCATCTGCTCTATGACTTCCCTGAAATGTAGTTCCCTTTCCTCATCCCTTCTCTTATCTCTCTCCTCCTTCTGTCGTTCAATCTGCTCAAAGGCTTCTCTTAAGCACCGTTTCCATTCCTCTTTCCCTTTCTTCTCTCTCTCCTCGTGTTCCCGTTTCATCTGTTCTATTGCTTCTCTATGACGTTGTTCTCTTTCCTTTTCCTTCCTTCTCTCTTTCTCTGCTTGTTCCCGTTTAATCTGCTCTATGGTTTCTCTATGACGTTGTTCTCTTTCCTTTTCCTTATTCTTCTCTCTCTCTGCCTGTTCCCGTTTAATCTGCTCTATTGCTTCTCTATGACGTTGTTCTCTTTCCTTTTCCTTATTCTTCTCTCTCTCTGCCTGTTCCCGTTTAATCTGCTCTATTGCTTCTCTATGACGTTGTTCTCTTTCCTTTTCCTTATTCTTCTCTCTCTCTGCTTGTTCCCGTTTAATCTGCTCTATTGCTTCTCTATGACGTTGTTCTCTTTCCTTTTCCTTATTCTTCTCTCTCTTCGCCTGTTCCCGTTTAATCTGCTCTATTGCTTCTCTATGACGTTGTTCTCTTTCCTTTTCCTTATTCTTCTCTCTCTCTGCCTGTTCCCGTTTAATCTGCTCTATTGCTTCTCTATGACGTTGTTCTCTTTCCTTTTCCTTATTCTTCTCTCTCTCCGCCTGTTCCCGTTTAATCTGCTCTATTACTTCTCTATGACGTTGTTCTCTTTCCTTTTCCTTATTCTTCTCTCTCTCTGCCTGTTCCCGTTTAATCTGCTCTATTGCTTCTCTATGACGTTGTTCTCTTTCCTTTTCCTTATTCTTCTCTCTCTCCGCCTGTTCCCGTTTAATCTGCTCTATTACTTCTCTATGACGTTGTTCTCTTTCCTTTTCCTTATTCTTCTCTCTCTCTGCCTGTTCCCGTTTAATCTGCTCTATTGCTTCTCTATGACGTTGTTCTCTTTCCTTTTCCTTATTCTTCTCTCTCTCTGCCTGTTCCCGTTTAATCTGCTCTATTGCTTCTCTATGACGTTGTTCTCTTTCCTTTTCCTTATTCTTCTCTCTCTCTGCCTGTTCCCGTTTAATCTGCTCTATTGCTTCTCTATGACGTTGTTCTCTTTCCTTTTCCTTATTCTTCTCTCTCTCTGCCTGTTCCCGTTTAATCTGCTCTATTGCTTCTCTATGACGTTGTTCTCTTTCCTTTTCCTTATTCTTCTCTCTCTCTGCCTGTTCCCGTTTAATCTGCTCTATTGCTTCTCTATGACGTTGTTCTCTTTCCTTTTCCTTATTCTTCTCTCTCTCCGCCTGTTCCCGTTTAATCTGCTCTATTGCTTCTCTATGACGTTGTTCTCTTTCCTTTTCCTTATTCTTCTCTCTCTCTGCCTGTTCCCGTTTAATCTGCTCTATTACTTCTCTATGACGTTGTTCTCTTTCCTTTTCCTTATTCTTCTCTCTCTCCGCCTGTTCCCGTTTAATCTGCTCTATTGCTTCTCTATGACGTTGTTCTCTTTCCTTTTCCTTATTCTTCTCTCTCTCCGCCTGTTCCCGTTTAATCTGCTCTATTGCTTCTCTATGACGTTGTTCTCTTTCCTTTTCCTTATTCTTCTCTCTCTTCGCCTGTTCCCGTTTAATCTGCTCTATTGCTTCTCTATGACGTTGTTCTCTTTCCTTTTCCTTATTCTTCTCTCTCTCTGCCTGTTCCCGTTTAATCTGCTCTATTACTTCTCTATGACGTTGTTCTCTTTCCTTTTCCTTACTCTTCTCTCTCTCTGCCTGTTCCCGTTTAATCTGCTCTATTGCTTCTCTATGACGTTGTTCTCTTTCCTTTTCCTTATTCTTCTCTCTCTCCGCCTGTTCCCGTTTAATCTGCTCTATTACTTCTCTATGACGTTGTTCTCTTTCCTTTTCCTTATTCTTCTCTCTCTCCGCCTGTTCCCGTTTAATCTGCTCTATTGCTTCTCTATGACGTTGTTCTCTTTCCTTTTCCTTATTCTTCTCTCTCTCTGCCTGTTCCCGTTTAATCTGCTCTATTGCTTCTCTATGACGTTGTTCTCTTTCCTTTTCCTTATTCTTCTCTCTCTCTGCCTGTTCCCGTTTAATCTGCTCTATTGCTTCTCTATGACGTTGTTCTCTTTCCTTTTCCTTATTCTTCTCTCTCTCCGCCTGTTCCCGTTTAATCTGCTCTATTGCTTCTCTATGACGTTGTTCTCTTTCCTTTTCCTTCATCTGTTCTCTCTCCCTCCTGAACTCGCCTCTCTCTCTTTCATCCAACATCCACATCCAAATAACATCATTCGCTTTCATTCCATCTCTTGCACAGCAGTGCCTAAAGATCACATTATCGTCACTGTGTTTCATACACCTTTGAAGCAGCGACAGAAGATTCACTTGATAGACTTCCTCTAGGCGCGGTTTATCAAGGGTGATATTGGCGACTTCGTAGATGTATCTTATCCCGGATGTCCGGAGGACGGCTGCCAAATTTTCCACTGACTGCCTTTTAGCGACATCAACGTGTGTGATCACCGCTAGTGGATAGCGACCTTGATTATTAAGAACAATTAAACAAATTAAGAACAAATTAAGGATCATAATTTCGACATTTTCTTTTTCTCATTTTTCTTTCTTTCTCTTATTTTCGCTTTTTTTTTCTTTCTCGACCTATCTTCCTTTTCTGTAAATATCTACAGGAATGCTGTTCAAATTTTGTTGTAACATGAATGAGGCTCACAAGTTCTCATGCATAAAATTACAATCATGAGCCGTCAGTACTTGCGCGATAACCCTTTCATTAAGATTAAACTTAGTCGCTAACTGGACTTTCTGGTTTCGGAAAATAATAATGATCTGATTTAAACAATTAAAACAAAAGTGCGTGTTCTTTAAAGTATTAGGTAGAATACAAACGTGTGCATAAAAACACACATGCGCAGTGACACGCCCAAGCATAAACACGCTCTAAATAATGAACGACAAAAGTTCGTGATTGAGCCTGCACATACCTTGATGTTGGCGGAAAAAGCTGATGATGTCTGGCTGATCATTCATGTCGATATCATGAACCGCACTTTAGTAAAAAATGAGATAATTACATGGCGCAAAGAATTAAGAATGAAATTCTGTTCTCCCCCTCCCATAAGTGACGTATAACGAAGGCTATATAACATAGACAAATATGCTTGAAAATGTGAGTTCCCCTGATGTCTTGAAAAACCAGCTGTGCATGGTTGTAGTCTTTCTCTCTGAGAGACATTTTGATGACCAAATTGGGGGATATTTGAAATTTTCCTCACCATGAATCAGTTTCAGCACAAGAGCTTAACATGATGCTTATATTCCCGCATTTCATGTAATTCCACATATAATGAAAAATACACTAGCACAAATGGAATAACATAAACTGACATCCTTTTTATATCGATATCACAAGATATGGTTAGTGACAAAACACACACATATTTATTGCTCCTCTTGCATTATAATATCTTGTAAAATTAATTTTTGATTTACGAGGTCATCACGTGGAAACACACTCTCAGATCCATGAAATATCATAAATAAAGAACAGCAACGATAGTTTGATTATTAACCCAGGTGCTAAGTAAAGAAATACAGAAATTCACTGAAAAGCAACAAAAAAAAAATGAAGCTGAAAAATAAATAATACAGCCCAACGAAATCAGGGCAATTCTCCAGACACGATTTCTTGAGTCGACAGTTGCCCAGTTGTTATCTTTCTTTCTGTTTGTTTCACGGGAGAAGGAACTGACTAACAACCACTGATTAGTATAGTTGTAAATTTAAAACAAAAACTTGTAAATATATCAGATAGTTATCTCAAAAGTAAAACAAAAGTAGATTGCATTAAGTGCGGAAAGATATAGGTTTTCCCGGCCAAATTTGCACTTTTGTCAGTCCATTTGAAAGAAGGTTCATTCAATTTAGCAAAACCCCTCGTTATTGCACAGTCTGACGTTCAAAATTGCAACTTGTGCGTTCACTTTAGCATTCCGATTAATGAAATTTGCACATGACATTGTGGCTTTCGAATTCGTAAAAAGGGCATTCAAATTGGCTGGTATTCTACGTTCATTCAAATTTGCCACCACTCGCCGAAAAGCGTATTTGAGTCACTCAATTTTGCGAATGGGCTGTCAAATTTTAAACATTTCCATTCAAAAATTAACGTCATGTTATTTTGTTTTTCTGAGAAAGTGAGAACATTTAAAGGAGTATTTGTATGTGACTTTTTGTTTCATTTATACACTGTTTAGCAGTAAAAGTGTCATATCTTTCACCCTATATGACTCGAGTTTGTTGTTCTGTAACGCCCCCTTTCTTCCATACATGTCATTTTAGGCCTGCATGTACCAATGCTACAGATTAACTTCATCTTCTTACAGTCATGACAGCACAAGATAGATACAGACGTATATTTCAAGAAGACAGAAAAAGAATTATAAGAACATTGATGATCATAACCTTGACTTCCTATAGAACTGGCCGACACACTGGGAATAATGCGCTTAACGGCCAGATAAGTTGTGGCCACAAGCACTATCTGTGGACTGGGAGACTCAATAAGCACACTGAAGATACGAAAAATATGAAACGTAATGATGCTTGCTAATCAATAACTATGCTGGAAAAAATAAAGAAAGAAAAAAAAAAGGTAATTAACTTGAGTGCTAAATTGACGGTAAAAGTTGTTAAATTGGATGCTCAAAAATGAATTCGAATGAATGAGCGCAGCATATCCGTGACCACGTGACTATATCACTCTATTTTAAATAGAGTGATATAGTCACGTGGTCACGGATATGCTGCGCTCATTCATTCGAATTCATTTTTGAGCATCCAATTTAACAACTTTTACCGTCAATTTAGCACTCAAGTTAATTACCTTTTTTTTTTTATTTTTTAAGGCACAACAGAAAAACCTGATAGAGAGATATCTTCGTCGCGACGATGTCGCATTGTGCGTGTTTGATGATTTGCATGTGAACAGGCGTCACGTGCATATGAATAAGCAACCGTGCATATGAATACACGTACTTTCTTTTCATACCTTTGTTTATTCGTCCCGACGATAAGCGACGATAGAGAAAGGATTCCCTTTCACTAATCGTCGCTCTTCGTCCCGACTTACTAGCTATTTTCAAAGTTCGGCTTCTATTGTGCCTTGCGTTTCTTTTGTTAAAAACGTCGCATATCGTTCCCGACGAATCATTGTTCAACCGTCGGGAAATGTCCTGACTATATGGCTTCGTTTCAACGCCGCTTGTGTTCAAGTTTATGTTTTGTTAAGCTTTACTTGTCACAGCATAACGCCTATTATCCGTGTGATCTAAAACGTCGCATATCGTCCCGACGAATTACCATTACTGTACCACCGAAATTCAGTCTCTGTTCCATCGTCGAGCAACGTCCAAAACGCGTGGCTACAGCTAATCCGCTGGGTGATGTGATTCGCAATGCCGAGTACGATAATGGATGGGAAGTTTTGTGTTTTCACGAGAAAAAAAAAATTGTTCTCGCTGCTATAGATAATTGTGAATAACAGGCCGACTTTCCGTCTTTTGTGCAAATTCTATAAGTTATGGCGATGTGAAAGGAGCCTTGACCGCAGTCGGTAGACATTGAATTTGTATTATCTTGTCTTTACGCGTAGCAAACACGGCGGAGAGATTTTGTCCGGTGTACAAACGAAAACTTGACCATCGTTGCAAAACTTATTTCATAGTCGCCGTTCGTTGTCAAACTCCGACAACTTCTGTCATATTTTTTGCTGTAGAATACATTGATTTTTTTTTGTTACTTGACACAACATTGAATCAAAAAATTTGTATTTTAACAACGTGTTTACCTATTTATTATGTTGCGGCATTTACTTCAATTGGTCGTCGGCCTTCGCGTGGTTGTATTAATTGTTACAGACTGTACATTTATGTCGTCTTGTAAAATTTTAGAGCGGGCGGAGAGATTCTGTCCAACGTTCAAACGGGAATTCGACCGCAGAACTTGTTTTAGCTGTCAATCCTTGCTGACTGTTCTCATGGTTTGTTATGCTAGAGAAGGGGTATCGATTTCATGTTGTCAACATACCATAGAAATGCCAGCTGCATTCGCCTTTTAACTTTTCTGTAAAGGCGGATTTTTTTCCACCCACTTTGCGCCACACAGAAACTAGCGCAAACAGATAATTATTCGAATGTTTTAACTTGTATTATGTTTCAGGAGATGATGTCTTGGTTTCGGGCCGAGTGCGAAGAATTATTGTAAGGAAACTTGACTGTTATCGATATAATTGTTACGCTTCAGGTGGAGAGATTTTGTCCGACTTCCAAACGGGAACTAGACTACCATTGATTATTTCAGTTGGTTGTCTTTCTTTGTTAAACTCCGTTAACTTCTGTCATTTAACTATGTAGCTGCATAGAATACATTGATTTCTGTGTTCTTTAACACATCATTGAATCAAATCTGTGTATTTTAATACCGGATTTACCTTTTTACTTTGTTGCCACTGGCGTAGCCAGGGGGGGGCGATGGGGGCGGTCGCCCCCCCTAAGATTTGGACCGGGGATTTGGGAGGCGAAAAAAAAAATGCGTGTATACTGTATGCATGCACATGAAGCGGGTCTCCTTTGCAACCTTTCACAAATAAGATATTTTTTTGAATATTTCACTCAAAGTGTGCACCAGATCGTTGAATTTCAATTCAAAATATGCAAAATCTCTCGTGCTTGTGAGGGGGTATCCCCCTCCCAAACCCTCCCCCTCTGTGCCTCTTTCCCTAGCTTAGTACACTTTTTAGATTTACGCGCACACACAAAATATGAATAATTCTGAGTGCACAAGACTTATCACTTATATTCCGAAAACTCAAGGTTCCCTCATGTATAAGGGGAATTTCCCCTTTTAATCTACCCTTTCCTCCCTCAGCCCCCCCCCCATCAGTTTTTTTTTTTGTTTTTTTGTTGTTGTTTTTTTGGTGATTTCCCAAATGTTGATTCCATCAAATATGCGTATACGAGATATCTCAATTTCAGGCAAAAGCTCCATCGGAAGGGAAGGGTGGAGATAACACTCGCCCAAGCCTTCTCCCTGATCGTCCGCCCCTCCCCCCCCCCTTCCGCCATGCATAGAAGTAGACTGTTTAGACGCTTTATTTCAATTCTAAAAACGCAAATTGTTCAATAATAATCTACACTAAAATATACTGCAACCTTAAACAAGTGGGACTGTTTCAACTCGTTAAAACACGCAACAACATGCATCAAATTGCACCATTTGCAACATCAAAATGCAAAAAGTTCTCACCGTGGGAGGGGGGACACCCCCCTCCCACACCCTCCCCTCCCCCCTCTCTCGCTCCGTTCGCTCGGGTTCAGTCGCGTTCATGATATTCAGTGAAAAGAATTTATATTGAGAAGTGTGTTCAAATTATACCATTTTATAGGCAAATTGTTCAATAATGATCTACACTAAAATATACTGCTACCTTAAACAAGTAGGACTGTTTCACGTCGATAAAACGAGCAAAAACATGCATCAAATTGCACCATTTGCAACATCAAAATGCAAAAAGTTCTTACCGTGGGAGGGGGGACACCCCCCTCCCACACCCTCCCCTCCCCCCTCGCTCGCTCCGCTCGCTCGGGTTCAGTCGCGTTCATGATATTCAGTGAAAAGAATTAATACAAGAAGTGTATTTAAAATTATACCATTTTATAGGCAAATTGTTCAATAATAATCTACACTAAAATATACTGCTACCTTAAACAAGTGCATGGGACTGTTTCACGACGATAAAACGCGCAAAAACATGCATCAAATTGCACCATTTACAACATCAAAATGCAAAATGTTCTTACCGTGGGAGGGGGGACACCCCCCTCCCACACCCCCCCCCCCCTCGCTCGCTCCGCTCGCTCGGGCTCGGTCGCTTCGCTCCCTCGCAGACTAACCGCCCCCCCTAAGATCAAATCCTGGCTACGCCGTTGTTTGTTGCGGCATTTACTTCAACTGGTCGTCGGCCTTCCTCACGGTTGCAATATAATTGTTAAAATTTATGTCGTCCTGTAAATTTTTAGAGCGGGAGGAGAGATTCCGTCCAGCTTTCAAACGGGAATTCAACTGAAGAACTTGTTTTAGCTGTCCATCCCGCTTTTGTCGATCCGTGTTTACTGTTCTTATTGTTTGTTATTCTTAAAAAAGAAACAAAACAAAGACAAAAGATTTGATTTCATGTTGTCAACATACCATAGAATGTCATCTGCGTTCGCCGTTTAACTTTACTGTAAAAGCGGATTTTTTTTCTCGCCCTCTTTCCGCAACCAGAAACTAGCACCAAAAGAAAATTATACAAATGTTTTCACTTGCCATTATGTTTCGCCTAGAGCCCCTTTTACACTTTCACGGATTGCATTACGGATGACCACGGATCGTTGGTCCGGGATCATCCGTACTATTTCCGGGATGACTGTGTTGACTTCGTGAAGTCATCCGACATTATCTTTGATCCGGCATGTCCGCTGAAAAAAAAGAAGAGCTTGCTTAAGCCCCTTTTACACTTTCACGGATTGCTACACGGATGACCACGGCTCGTCGTCCGTGGTGTTCCGGCATGCAAAATATCGATTTTCATCTCAATGACGATGTGAACACGATCCCAACTGGACGTCTACACGGACAAGTACGGAGGCTACACGGACAAGTACGGTGCCTACACGGACAGACAAGGAATGAACGCGGACCACAGCGGAAACGATACGGAGGCAACACGGATATCAAGGAAGAGCACAGATGCAACTGGGTCCCTTCACGGTCATTACATGGATATACCTAAAATGTTGAGAGATGACATTTGTTTTTGCTTTTGATACTTTATCACTCTCGGGCGACATCCCTCCAGAGCTAAATGTAACAAGCACACCAGAAATCTGCAGCAGCGTACATACTTCTCTGCTTGTCGACACCATTAAGGCATATCTCTTTGTTCAAACTCTCATTTTTCTGGAAAATCAAGACATAAACAAAGCAAAACACACACAAAGAAGAAAAAACAGCAAGGAGGTATGTGTGGGTCACTTAAGCTTCCCCGGCGACCTCTATACGAACAGTATGAGGGCTTGATGGCTGTACTGATGGGGGAAGATGACCTGTGAGCAAATTTCACGGACTTTATGAGCTTGTATTGGCAAAATACACGAACATTTTATCCCGGATGGCGCCGATGCTAATACGGACGTCCCGATGTCTTCACGGATTGTCCCAGAATGAGTACGGCGGCAACACGGAGTAGCCGATGCCTACGAGGAAGGAATACGGAGGCAGCACGGAGTAGACGGTGCGAACAAAGAAGAGTTTGTATTGATTTTCATCCGTGATGTCCGGGAAGGAAAATTAAGCAAGCTTAATTTTTTCCGCGGACATGCCGGATGATCAAGGGTAATGCCGGATGACTTCACGGAGTCAATACGGTCATGCCGGAAACAGTAAAAATGATCCCGGATCGACGATCCGTGGTCATCCGTGATGCGATCCGTGAAAGTGTAAAAGGGGCTTTAATTTTTCATCCCGGACATCACGGATGAAAATCAATACAAACTCTTCCTTGTCGGCACCGTCTACTCCGTGTTGCATCCGCATTCCTTCCTTGTAGGCACCGGCTACTCCGTGTTGCCTCCGTGAAGACATCGGAACGACCGTATTACTTTTTTTTACTTTCAGATACGTGCATTCTCCGAACTGTCGGGGCAAGTTTCCAAATACGATTGAATACCTTATGCTTTTAATTGCACCACGTGCCCATGCAAGAGACAAACTTCCCTTTTCTTGTAATTGGTGGACATCGTAGTGTCAATAGAATATGAGAATAATAATTACGTCAGGTTAGAGGGGCGTATCAATTTTGAACTTTGTGTTTGAAAGGCTATTGTCTTCTTAAAGACGGTTAATGATGTTGCTCAAATCGACTGGAGCAAGCAATCTTATGATGCATGCTCGGATCTATAAAGGCTTAATGGTCTGATGCTACTACATTCCCAGTAAAAAGAGACGGGACGAAAAAGACATCAGTGGTACACAGGATGTGGTTGCCTCGGCGACGCTTTCTATTGTCGGGATGGGGATAAAGATGATGGAGGTCCTTTTGTAACGTGAAATGTTGAGCGCGTGGCTATCTTAATCTCCTGAAAGTAGCTAGATAGTAGAAGTCCATTCAAAAAGAAACTATACCGCGTTCTATTGAAGTGTATATCCGAGAAAGCTATTCTCGCTGTGTTGAATACAGGCTGGCACAGCTGACAGCGGTATTCAAACTTTTGCTGATCACTTGATGATTTGACGATTACATGTAATAGAATACTTTAAAAGAACCCTTGGGAGTGTGACGGAGTTTCGAATACAATACTAACCGTTCTCCTCCCGTCCGTAGATTTTTCAGTGTTAACTTAAGTTTGACAATTATTTACTGCCTTACACTTGAACCTAATTTGGCGATTATGCTTCACCTTTTCTTCGTAAGATGTATAGATCCAACAATGTCGATCAAATTATAAGACAATTAGTCCTTAAGTTGTTGATGTCACTGACCACCCGAAGAGTGATGTGTATTGGAAGACGAGGGTTAAACTCTTGCTTGGTTTTGAATTGTTTTACCGCGTAAGTTGCAACAAACGAACAGAGATTTTTACTGTAAAATGAGAAATGTTCGCGTGCATGATGATGTCTCGAATTTCCAGAGAACCAAAAGATTAGCATGCTAGTGGAAGTTCTTGCCTACACATTTCGCAGGGTAATGCCGGATGACTTCACGGAGTCAATACGGTCATGCCGGAAACAGTAAAAATGATCCCGGATCGACGATCCGTGGTCATCCGTGATGCGATCCGTGAAAGTGTAAAAGGGGCTTTAATTTTTCATCCCGGACATCACGGATGAAAATCAATACAAACTCTTCCTTGTCGGCACCGTCTACTCCGTGTTGCATCCGCATTCCTTCCTTGTAGGCACCGGCTACTCCGTGTTGCCTCCGTGAAGACATCGGAACGACCGTATTACTTTTTTTTACTTTCAGATACGTGCATTCTCCGAACTGTCGGGGCAAGTTTCCAAATACGATTGAATACCTTATGCTTTTAATTGCACCACGTGCCCATGCAAGAGACAAACTTCCCTTTTCTTGTAATTGGTGGACATCGTAGTGTCAATAGAATATGAGAATAATAATTACGTCAGGTTAGAGGGGCGTATCAATTTTGAACTTTGTGTTTGAAAGGCTATTGTCTTCTTAAAGACGGTTAATGATGTTGCTCAAATCGACTGGAGCAAGCAATCTTATGATGCATGCTCGGATCTATAAAGGCTTAATGGTCTGATGCTACTACATTCCCAGTAAAAAGAGACGGGACGAAAAAGACATCAGTGGTACACAGGATGTGGTTGCCTCGGCGACGCTTTCTATTGTCGGGATGGGGATAAAGATGATGGAGGTCCTTTTGTAACGTGAAATGTTGAGCGCGTGGCTATCTTAATCTCCTGAAAGTAGCTAGATAGTAGAAGTCCATTCAAAAAGAAACTATACCGCGTTCTATTGAAGTGTATATCCGAGAAAGCTATTCTCGCTGTGTTGAATACAGGCTGGCACAGCTGACAGCGGTATTCAAACTTTTGCTGATCACTTGATGATTTGACGATTACATGTAATAGAATACTTTAAAAGAACCCTTGGGAGTGTGACGGAGTTTCGAATACAATACTAACCGTTCTCCTCCCGTCCGTAGATTTTTCAGTGTTAACTTAAGTTTGACAATTATTTACTGCCTTACACTTGAACCTAATTTGGCGATTATGCTTCACCTTTTCTTCGTAAGATGTATAGATCCAACAATGTCGATCAAATTATAAGACAATTAGTCCTTAAGTTGTTGATGTCACTGACCACCCGAAGAGTGATGTGTATTGGAAGACGAGGGTTAAACTCTTGCTTGGTTTTGAATTGTTTTACCGCGTAAGTTGCAACAAACGAACAGAGATTTTTACTGTAAAATGAGAAATGTTCGCGTGCATGATGATGTCTCGAATTTCCAGAGAACCAAAAGATTAGCATGCTAGTGGAAGTTCTTGCCTACACTATGATAATAATGCATTTCATACCAGCAGCAATGAGAACATTTTCATGCCGTGGAGAAAATTGTCGGCTCTGGACGTGAAATTTTCAGGCTGCGAATCTCGTATTTCGCAGTGCCCTAATATCTATAAAAATCAGTAATCGCCCATGACCTATCGGGTGAAAGATTGATGAATCCATATTTAAATACATTATCGTGTTTGAGTCTTATCACAATTTCACGGTATTTCAATTGACTATCAGACTATTCCTGACATTATTCATAAGACAGGGGGAGACGCTTCGATACGAAATGCACTAATATCAATTAAGACTCGTTTTTCCAGGAGCTATATAAGGAAAACAGATATGAAACGCAATCAAGAATACTCTCTTTGACAGGATACTGTGAAAATATTAAGAATTTGTTTTGGTTCTTGTGTTTTTGCTTTTGTTTTTTTTATGGGGGGGGGGGGGTGCGCTGTGGCACCATGGATAAGAATCAAAACTCCCAGACGTGTAGGACTCGAGTTCGATTCCCGCCCGCAGCGATTACGTCCTATCACGTCCAGTAACAACACTAGGGTAATAATGTCAGACACTCTTATAGCTTGGGAACTGGCAGCACCGAAGATTCTGGTCTAAATAGAAAAGAACGTTTTACGATTGTTATCATTATTACTTTTATTGTTTTTATTATGATTTAAAGAGAAGTAGGATTTGTCGGGGCGATCTATAACGGGCCGTTAACGATCGATACGACACTGTACAGGCATGATTAAACCTGGAAACATTGAACTGCACTTTGCTTGAATACGAGTTCATTCTGAAGCAAATAGTTTTTACACAACAATAGATATGTAATGTACTCTCAAATGAATCCACCAATGATTGAAACAATCATCTCCCTGCATTCCTACGGATTCCCACTTATCAGTTAGTAGCCATTTCCTTGAATATTTCATTAACACTTTCAAAGTATCACGAAGAAGGCTATGGGCTGAATTCTCAACTCAATCAAAACGATTTCATGTTTTAACACCGTAAATATGCTTCTCTGCCCATCGGAAAAAAAAATGCGTGCAGTTTGTTAACATGTAGAACATGTTTGATTTGACGAAACTGGAATACTGAGGATATCCTTATTACATGTTTGGATTAGTTTCTTTTTGATAGCAGCGGAATAGTATGCAATGAAAACCAACTTATGGTTGATATGCTTGTTACCGAGTCTAATATAATACACTGTTTTATTGATTATTACAACACGTTCGATAATTACGGACTTACATGTACTCTTTGATTATCATAATTTTGCGATTTCCGTCTTTAACGTTAACTTTCAATATTCTATTATACATGAAAAGGGCGTCTGCCATTTTAGACATTAAATCGTGCATGATTATCTCTTTTGGATAGTTTATCTCGACTAGGGTTTGTTTCCTTCAACATATTACTTTTTTTTTTACTTTCAGATACGTGCATTCTCCCAACTCTCGGGGCAAGTTTCCAAATACGATTGAATATCTTATGCTTTTAATTGCACCACGTGCCCATCTTATGCAAGAGACAAACTTCCCTTTTCTTGTAATTGATGGACATCGTTGTGTCAATAGAATATGAGAATAATAGTTACGTCAGGTTAGAGGGGCGTATCAATTTTGAACTTTGTGTTTGAAAGGCTATTGTCTTCTTAAAGACGGTTAATGATGTTGCTCAAATCGACTGGAGCAAGCAATCTTATGATGCATGCTCGGATCTATAAAGGCTTGATGGTCTGATGCTACTACATTCCCAGTAAAAAGAGACGGGACGAAAAAGACATCAGTGGTACACAGGATGTGGTTGCCTCGGCGACGCTTTCTATAGTCGGGATGGGGATAAAGATGATGGAGGTCCTAGTCTTTTGTAACGTGAAGTGTTGAGTGCGTGGCTATCTTAATCTCCTGAAAGTAGCTAGATAGTAAGTCCATTCAAAAAGAGACTGCCGCATTCTATTGAACTGTATATCCGAGAAAGATATTCTTTGTGTTGACGACACTCAACCAAGAATACTCTTTTTGACAGGATACTTTTAAAATATCAAGAATTGCAAATCTTCACTATTGCAGGGATGAACCATATGAACGGTTTTATGCCAATTCGCATATTTTTGTTTTTGGTATTTTATTTCTGATGGGGTGGGGTGGGGGGGGGGGGGGTGATGGGGCACTGTGGCACCAAGACCCGAATTCGATTCCCGCACAACGATTACGTCCTATTTCGTCCTATGGCAACGATAGGGCAATAATGTCAGGCACTCTGATCAGTGGCGGATCCGGAGGGGGCGCAACCGGCGCACGCCCCCTTTATCTTTCATAAAAAAACAAAAGAAATAAAAAGAAAAGCAATGAAATGAAACCCGGAAGTGGCACCAGAAATATAAGTCACGCCCCCCCCCCCTTTACAGAATTCCTGGATCCACCCCTGCTGATTGCTATAGCACTGACAGCACCGAAGAGTCTACATGTTTAATAGAGAAGACCTTTTTACATTTATTATCATTTTTATTGTTAATGTTATCATAATGATTAAGAAAAACAAGAATTACATAGATATCCCACACGACAGAGTGATATGTTTCTTATACCGAAAATCAGGTTACGATTATTACATAATACTTTTATTTACAGTGGCCCCAAATTATGGAATTCTTTAGATTGCAAATTACGACGAACTGCTGGTGGCGTACATTCAAACGTAAGCTTCAAAATATAAACGTTTTTCGCAGTATTCTGGTGATAATACGAAATAACTTGATTTAGCTGATGATTTGAAATGATGGATATTGATATAGATTATTCAGCATGATTGTAGAGCAGGTCTAAACATGGCTTTGTATTACTATTTTCTTTCATTATTCTGTCCTCTTGCAGCTGCAGGTACAATCGTTTACATAGCTGTCTCTATGACGGTCTTAAGTTGGTGATTTCTCCTCTTCCTCTTTCTCATTCTCTTCTCCTTGTTCCGTGTGTGAGAGTGCACGCACGCTTGTCCAGGTGTACATGCGTGCGTGCAGTGTGTGTGTGTGTGAGTGCTGTGTTGATGTTCTTTCAGGGAACCTAATCCTACAAGCATCTGCTCCTATGTAGGGTCCCTTCACACACAAGTTTATCTATCCGTCATGAACGACTACCTTTGAGAATAAATTTCAATTGATTTGTTCTATATGTAAATACTATATACTGAACTCATAACTTATAATTAATGTGTCACTTTACATTGTCATTGACGGATGTCAATACTAACAGTTTCTTTTCGATAGCAGCGGAATGTAGTATGTAATGAAAGCTGACTAATGTATGAGTTTTTATACGATACACTGCCATTGATTATTGTAAATCGCTTAAAGAAACAAGGATTTACATGATTGTAATCTTTGATTACCATAATTTTGCGATTTTCGTCGTTAACGTTAACTTTCAATATATCTATTAATATGTATTAAAACGGCGTGGGCCATTCTAGCTATAAAACAGAGTATGATAATTTATGGTGCTTAGATATTCTCGACAATGGTTTGTTTCATTAAACATATCAAAATTGTTTTACTTTTAATTACATACATTCTATCAAATTTTGGGGCAAGTTTACAATGTGATTGAGTGTCTTATGCTTTGAATAGTTGCACCATGTGGCCATTTTTATGCAAGGGCAAAACTCTTCTTTTCTTGTACTTGGTGGACACCATGCGTCTATAGAATATGAGAATAATAGTTACTTCACGCTAGAGGGGCGTATCAATTTTGAACTTCGTGTTTGAAAGGCTTTTGTCATCTTAAAGACGACTAATGATGTAGCTCAAATCGACTGGAGCAAGCCCTCTTACGATGCATGCTCGGATCTATAAAGACTTTATGGTCTACTGCTCCGATATTCCCAAAAGAGACGGGACGAAAAAACATCAGTACACATGGATGTGGTTGCTTAGGCGACGCTTTGTATTGTCGGGATGGGGATAAAGATGACAGAGGTCCTTTTATAACGTTAAATGTTGAGTGCGTGGCAATTTTAATCTCCCGAAAGTAGGTAGATAGTAGAAGTCCATTCAAAAGGAAACTGCCGCGTTCTATTGAACTGTATATCCGAGTAAGCTGTTCTCGCTGTGTTGACTTAAGCTGACACAGCTGACAGCAGTATTCTTACTGTTGCTGATCACTTGTTGATTTGACGATTATTATACCTTTTACGAGAAAAAATAGCAAACAAACAAAGCAAAGCAAAAACAAAAAAACGAACGAATGTTGCTAGCCAAATAACTGAACAGTTCGTAAACTGAAGTTCCTTCAAACTTTTAAAGATTAATACCCGTTCAGTTTTCATGAACGTGAAATTGTCAGGATTTTGCTGTCTAACTGGGTAATGGCTGCATCACAAACTTGCAGTGAATTTGTCTCGGCAGACAAGATCTTTCATATATTTCTGTGATTTAGTTTTTAATCAAGTGATTAATCAATCCCTTTCTACAGTTCAGTAATCATATTTCACCACTGTTCGATATTTCTACTATGGGTCCAAAGAAAGGCTATAGAAGCATGATATGTTGCTTTAATATATAATCATGATCTTCGCGTTGATTCCTTAAAAGGATGGTACAGTATTGGTGGAGATGAAAATTGGGCTATTACTTTTTGTGAGATACCAAGAAAACGCTTATGAAATAGTACAGAGCATACCATTTTAAGAGGAATTCAAAGTTTATATGATGAAAATCGGGTTTAGAATAGCTGAAACATCCAAGAACAAAGTAAAACAAAACGATCGTAATAAAATGTGGGTCCCACACTTTATTAGGATCACTCTGTTTTGGATATCTCAGCCATTTCAAAATCAATTTTCATCAAATAAACGCTGAAATCCTCATGGAATTACATGCTCCATCATATTTCATAAGAGGTTTCTCACTATGTCACCAAAAAATGATAAAAACCTGAAGTTAAGTCTCAACCAAAACTATGTGATCCCTTTAAACTCAACTAACAGCTAGTTCCTTGATCGATATTTCCAGGCTATCTATACACGCTGTTTATTCCAGTGCGCGCATTCTTTCGTCTGGCACCTGGGATCTGGCACCTGGTTTTGTGGCAATTTCCACGAAGGGAGAGGGGGTGGGGTGTCAAATTTCTCGTAAGAGTAAGACCAGAGACTGCATACACAATATTTTCGTTTCCCATTTGTTGGTAATGAACATTTAGATTTAACTTTACGAAGGTTGCTAACACCTGGTTCTTGTGGTGATCGAGGTGTATGTATTTTTTTTTCATCATTCATGGGCCGGATGGGAAAGAAGAGGTTTGCTCAGCAAGCTGTCTTTTACACCAGCATCAGTAATTATCATCACCATCACGAGGCTTGATTCCAGCCTGCTCGCTTGCCGTGTTCTACATTGTATCATTTTCTTTTGCAGTAACTGAAACGTGTTTGTATTACTGGCATGACATACTGAATATTATTACATGTCCCAGGAATCCACCTTCCTGCTTGATATACTTTGCAATTCGTTTGCTTTGTACAGCAGGCGACGGTTTTTTTTTTTTTTGTATTTCCTCTCTCTCTCTCTCTATCTGTCTATCTACTGTCACGATGATGATAGTCGTGTATTGAATGTTATAGGATATTACTAAGTGATCTGAATAACAATTGCTACTGCTGGCATAAGTTAACTGAACAGATTTTCCTTCTTCTGATTTCACCTCTCCCTCATTTCTCATTCTTGTTTGCCCCCTCCCATGAATGATGAAAACAACAACAACAACAACGACGACGACGACGACGACGACAACGACGACGACGACAACAACAACAGGTTTAACCGCACAACATATCAGATAAATGCGTTCTGGCAACCAATAGACTAGTCCAGATACTGGACGATTTCAATTGTCCGCAATTAACACACGCATGCACATGCATGCACCCACACAATGCGCCCAACCGCTGGTTGCGACACTCCACCAATGGGAACTCCCGAAAAAAAATCAGGACGGGTGATCTTGTGTAGTGTACATACAGACACCATCAACGTACGTCCGTACGTACGCGGGGACACTGCATACGAATACAGTCAAGGAAGTGGACTACCAATAGACCTACATGACACGCCTCTTTAGGCAAATGGCCACAACAAATCATAAGAGAAAATAATGGCGGGGGAATAAACAAAGACAACATTTCTGGTGTAAATTTCTACGAAAACAGGTGGCAGACAAAAACAGGTTAAAAGCAGTTTGTAAATCACCTGGGAACACCGACCGAACGGCATAATTCTATTAAAATGTCGCCTTATCTTTACAATAAAAAAACACGTTGAACAGTATATGTGTATTACACATTAATGTTAACACTAAAACAAAACAAAGGGGTTATTCGTCGCTTCATGCTAACAATCGAATCACGTGTCAAAAAATAATATAAAAAGGTCTCGAATGCAGAGGAAAATATCGCTTTCCTAGATGCCGCTGCAACAAGCCAAAGTTTATAGTGTAAGAACTATACCTACCCAACAGTAGGCCTACATATCATAGCAACATAAATTTGAAACTTCTTTCGATCTCACACTCATTAAAATCTGCGTACCACTGCGTGTGAAAATTAAAATGAACATCACCGATATATCAACTGAGAAGTTCCTCTAGATACTTCTTTCTGACTTAACGATCATCATACAGTAAAAGACGTGACTATCATTTTATTTGTATCGAATGTAAACCGTTTACCGTAAACGAAAAATACTATACAGAGTGGCTTCTCCGTTTATTGTCTTTGCCGAAACCATATGGAGCTAAGTACGAAACCAAACAACACGCACACAAGGATGGCACGTTTCACTGAACTTGACACCACGTGTCTCGCACTTCGGCACATTGCGCGAAATGTAGCGATTACATACTTGTTGCGGACTTACTGACTTTGGTCAAGGAGTGAAAATGGAATACATTAATAAAATATTGTAATATTGAAATACCGACATCATGAAAATGTTTGAAAACAACAAATGATTATGGAGTACAGAAATGAAAATACCAAACAAAGATTTTCATTCGGAAGCTCTCCAGAACAGATGAAAGCATCTCCCCTTGTATGGCACTAAAAGTTTCCCCCAATAAGCTGAGGTTAGTGAGGTATACACCAGGGCTCGACACTATTAACAGTGGCCCGGTGGACCGGGGCCACCAAAAAAAGTCGGATGGTTGCCTTTACTATTGGAAATGGACAGCGGAAACAGTCGACTCTGTAAGACGCTAAATGTCGGATGTTTGCTTTTAATTTTGGAAATGAATAAAGGTAATATTCGACTCCGTATGATACTAAAATAAATGTCGGATGTTTTCTTATACTTTTGGGTTTAAATAACGGTAAGATTCAGCTCCGTGCTGTGCTAAAATTAATGTCAGACATTTGATTTTGCGTCCGGAAATGGATAACAATAATATTCGACTCCGTACGATGATGAACGATGATGAAATAAATATCGCATGTTTGCTTTGACGTTCAGAAATGACTGCTAATAATTTACAACTCCGTATGATGATAAAATAAATGCCGGATATTTGCTTTTACGTTCGAAAGTAAATAGCAATAACATTCAGCTCCGAAAGATACTATGATATTAATGTCGAATATTTGCTTTGACCGTCGGAAATGAATAACAATGATATTCAACTCCGCATTGTACGATGATAGAATAAATGCCTGATATTTGCTTTCAAGCCCTGGACTTGCGGAAAGATATGATAATGTATATTCGCCACTTTTTTTTTCATGATTCATTCTAGAATTTCAGGAGTCTGATAGTCATCGGATCTCATTACGATGTTTTTGCATTGTTTACAGACAAGTATGGCAAACATAAGAGCAAGCCTTCATAGAAGATGAATTACCCCGGTGGCATCATTGAACGACAATTCAGGTTCAATGGGCAATCGTCGGGACCACTCGCGACGTTAGAAAAAAATAAAAACCTCAGTATCGAGCGGCGATTTAAGTTGAATGAGCAATCGTCGGGACGATTTGCGACGTTTGAAACTCATACCAAACGGTGATTTAGGTTTAATGGGCAAGCCTAGGGACGATGTGCGATGCTTTAGCAATTACCAAACGAATATGTGACCAGTGATTCAAGTTGAATGGACAATCGTCGGGACGATAAGTGCGACGTTTGAACAATTATGGATTAACAAACTCGCCACGGAACGGTGATTTAAATTCAATGGTCAATCGTCGGGACGATGTGCGACGCGAAGCCATCACCAAATCCCTTCACAAAACAGTGAGTCAAGTTGAATACGCAATCGTCGGGGACGATATGCGACGTTTGAACAATCATTGAAACGCCTCGCCGATCAACAAAAGATCTCCTTAATTGATTAACCGCGACGAAAAGAGACGTCTTCGTTCCGACTCGTCGGGACCATCTATTGTTGACTTTTTTAATGAGCGAAAAAGAGCGCAGTAATGAGCACATTAGGCCAAAAATTTAGATCGTTGGGGACGATTGGCGACGATCTTTTGTCTCATATCGTCGCGACGAAGATATCTCTCTAACATAGTTTTTCTCTTGTGCCAGTCCATTTGAAAGAAGGTTCATTCAATTTAGCAAAACCCCTCGTTATTGCACAGTCTGACGTTCAAAATTGCAACTTGTGCGTTCACTTTAGCATTCCGATTAATGAAATTTGCACATGACATTGTGGCTTTCGAATTCGTAAAAAGGGCATTCAAATTGGCTGGTATTCTACGTTCATTCAAATTTGCCACCACTCGCCGAAAAGCGTATTTGAGTCACTCAATTTTGCGAATGGGCTGTCAAATTTTAAACATTTCCATTCAAAAATTAACGTCATGTTATTTTGTTTTTCTGAGAAAGTGAGAACATTTAAAGGAGTATTTGTATGTGACTTTTTGTTTCATTTATACACTGTTTAGCAGTAAAAGTGTCATATCTTTCACCCTATATGACTCGAGTTTGTTGTTCTGAAACGCCCCCTTTCTTCCATACATGTCATTTTAGGCCTGCATGTACCAATGCTACAGATTAACTTCATCTTCTTACAGTCATGACAGCACAAGATAGATACAGACGTATATTTCAAGAAGACAGAAAAAGAATTATAAGAACATTGATGATCATAACCTTGACTTCCTATAGAACTGGCCGACACACTGGGAATAATGCGCTTAACGGCCAGATAAGTTGTGGCCACAAGCACTATCTGTGGACTGGGAGACTCAATAAGCACACTGAAGATACGAAAAATATGAAACGTAATGATGCTTGCTAATCAATAACTATGCTGGAAAAAATAAAGAAAGAAAAAAAAAAGGTAATTAACTTGAGTGCTAAATTGACGGTAAAAGTTGTTAAATTGGATGCTCAAAAATGAATTCGAATGAATGAGCGCAGCATATCCGTGACCACGTGACTATATCACTCTAAATTGAATGGACTAATAAGGAAATGGTGCTTGTTTTACGAATTTTAATTGAAAAAGTTCTAATTGGAATGACTCTAAAGGTAATTTGAATGCTCCAAAATGAATTTGAATGAAGAGATCATAAAATTGAAATACCAAACGTGTCATCTACGCTAAATTTTGCTAAATTGAACGTAGCAATAAGGAATTGGACTGGCAAACGTGGGAAATTGGCCGAGAAAACCTATTTCAAAATGAAAGGTATACATTCGTTATAGGTATATCATGAAACAACAAGAAATGTGAATTTTATCAATAATGCATCTTACAGATGATAACAACATTATGAGATTCTCGGAAAGAGTGAAAATACAATTTTAACATGGGCTTTAGAATCTCTGCAATCTGATTGGTCAATGGTATGCATTGATTTTTACTGATCCACACTAAAGCCCTTTTTACACTTGTGTTTCTTAACCCGTTCTTTCTCTGACCCAGAGACAATTTTTTTTCAGCTTTTTACACTCGCCAATAAATCCCGTACTAAGCTCTTGTTCTGGGCTAAGGAGAAAACTGACCTTTTTACACTCGTATTTCTTAGTCCCGTCCTTTCCAAACCACATGAATATTCATGATTACGCTGTGCACTGTACAAGTACACGCACGCACCGGCAGCACTTGATTACCTCGTTTCTGATTGGTCAGTGGGGGGTCGGACTTCGTCCCCTTCGCTTAGCCCCGGATGCGCCCCGGATTATTTTTTCGTTCTGTTTACACTCGCTTGCTTGGCACCGCAATTGCGGTGCTAACCCTGCTTTTTTGCAGGACCAGATAGTACGGGATTATCGGTGGGGCTAGCCCACTTTGGCAAAAACAAGTGTAAACAGAAAGTGGGCTAAGGAAAGTCTGGTAGTGGGGCTAAGCCCCCCCCCCCCCCCCCCCCTTAGCCCCACCGTTGGTACGGGACTAAGCAGAAATTTGAAAGTGTAAAAAGGCCTTTAAGTCATGCGTCCGTTAAAATCCAAACTCATGGCTCAAAGTCTTGTAAAGTGTTGTAGGTGTACCAGACGCATGATGGGGGAAATGGTTGTATTTCATGAATTTAGGGGCCCATAACACAAATGATGCACATGGCTATTTCGTGGATCAATGAGAATTGGATGCCCTCGTTTAACTTTGGAACAGTCTAAAACCCACTCCCTGCGCTCTTGGGTTTTTAAACAGTCCCTAAGTTAAATTCGCGCATCCAATTCTCACCGATCCACTCTGTCCTGTGCATCATTATTTTGTTATTAACCAATGCGTCTAGAAATTATCATCCCTGGTCTATTTCACGTTCATGGTCTTTTGTCTACGTAATGACTAGTCTCGATAATAATCGCTTACCTTAGGTTGTAACACATAGGTGGCATACTTGATTTACTGGCATATGAATTAAATGAGGTGCCGTAGTGTTTATCATTGAGAGCAGTGACCAAAATTAAGACATCACATTCAATGCATATGTGTGGGTCAGTTGTATCACAAAACACCCTACCACGTAAAACATTTTGCAATACAGCCTGTAATATAAGGAGATATCATTATTTTTCTCATTAAACAACTGTGGTTAGCCTAGAAACAGTTTTATCATAAGTATTGTTCATATTATGCAGATTTAACAATACTTTGTAGTAATTATGCTGCTTCAAATTTTTACATTTATTGTTTCTTTCCTTTTAACTCGCATTACTATATTTCAAGGCACAAAACTGGGTTTTTGTTTCATGTGGAAATTATATATGCCTTTAATACTGTCCGTAGTCATTATTTTGCTTATTTCTTTAAATCATGTAGGCACTCAAAACGTGAACAACATGAACAAGGGACATAAAGTGATCTTTACAAACAAGAAGTCATAATATACCTCACGACAAGTACCGCACAGTTTATCGCAAAGCCTTCATCATAATCTTCCCGGCCAGACGAGTATCCGTCCCAGCGCACACACTCACAAAATCCTCTCCTGCCATCTTAAAAGAGGAAAATGCAAGGACTCAGTTAAAAGAGAGTAATCCAGAGATATGTCATAATTATCATCTCCAAACTGCGTCATCTATCATGTCTGTTGCTGGTAAAAAAAAGTAATACATCTTTACAATCTAGCGTGGTATGTTTTAGACGTACGACAAATGTGTCAGTGAACATGTTTACATGACGATTGTACATGCACATGATAACGTAATATTAGTAAAGTCGCAAAGCGTCGAAGTCCCGGGGATTGAAGAGAGTAAGCCTTCTCAAGCGAAATCAACTTTTCCTCGCGAAATTCGACCTGACCCCGACAAACGCGATGTTAAACTTCGAGTTATTCACTCCGTGATGTTAATACGTGTGTATTAAAGAAGCAAAGACGGATATGTTTGTCCATATCTACAATGTATGTCGACTAAACATGTTGGTTTTTTTCACGAACTGATGTGAATACTTTCCACAGACTTACATTGACTGGATGGAAAAAACACTTCCTTGTATAGGCACCTACAACTAAACAAAGTATCATCGAATCCAAGTAAATCCATGGCCTCACGCGTATGCCATTGCGGATCATTGCTGGTCGCCAGCCAGAGTTTAAAGGCATGATTTACCATTTGCAGATGAAAGCATTAGTGTTTTAAAATAGTTCTAAAATGTGAGTTAGGGATAGAAACAACCACTGTCAAAATTTGAATTCGTATAATTGATGTGAAGTGTTGTTAAATACACAAAATGTGAACAATAGTTATAATAAAAATGTTTCCAGACTAAACCGTATACAGTTACGCTTTACTGAGAAAAACCCTGATATCTCCTTACATTTTAGGTTTTATTGCAAATATTTCATATGGTAGGATGTTTTATGATACAACAGACCTACACATATGCATCAAATGTGATATCTTGAACATTTTTGAAATCACTGCTCCCAAAGGTAAACTGGACCTTTAAGGTCAGACAGCTAGTTGCTAGATGACCATAACCAGTTGTCACAATTCATCAGTTATTACCACAACCATTATGAACACTGATGTTTTCATGACTAAAATTGCAGATTTACAATTGCAGAAAACAATAAAAATGCAAAATATCGTGATATACGACCATAAATATACCCACTCTAAAACTTAATTGAATCTTCATATAGTGCTATGTTTTGTGACGCAATTATCTTACAACAAGACTCATGTGTGATTGAATTTTTCCGTATTCTAAGTGAATGGGATTGAACTTTTCCTCCGACTCATTTAAAAATTCGACTCAGCAAGTTAGTCTTAGTATTTTTGGGGTGATTACATTCTCCATGTTGTGGGTGTGTGTGTGTGTGTGTTTGTGTGTGTGTGTGTGTTTGTGTTTTTTTTTTAGTAAGGCGATTTTCAGCTCGACGGGGTTAACTGTTTTTTTTTTGGGCCTAATATTTGTTTTATTTCATTCTCTTTCGTTGCTATATAAATTCCACTTTAATGTTTCATTATACAAAATCAAAATTCTGAACAAGAAGTGAACTTGAATCATGAAAAGAGAAGATGTATATGTAGGCCTACAATATATGTATATGAAATTATGTAGGCATACAATATTTAAGCAAAATTAATATGCAAAGCATGACATATATCATGTATAATGAATACACTAATCAAATGTAAATGTAGCCTTTTATAAAACACACACACACACACACACACACACACACACACACTTTCCATCTGCCCATGAAACATGCAAAAACTTCTCTTCTCTTTCGTTATTTCCCTGATCTTTAATTTGTGATAAAGGTTAAGGGTTGGTCTTATACTGAGTATAAGACCAACCCTTAACCTTTCTTTCTCCCTCTTACCCGCCGAAGAGCTAAACAGGGAAGAGATTCCAAGACTAAAGTATGACTGCCACTGTCTTATGACAATCAGTTTGAGATCAAGAGCTTTGATTTCCCTTTTGGATACCATATCATTCAACATAATATCACGTCAGTTTTTTTTAGTGACCTTCTTGCTTTCTTGCACTGTAGACAGTTCTTGATTACTCGTGTCTTCACAAAGTCGACACAATGGTCAAGAATACAAAACATAACGATAAGTTTCAATACACACAATCATATCCATTTACACTTTATACCAAACACTCTGCCAAAGATAAGATAATAACTTATCGATGCATGCGGTAAACTGTATAATGGTACACATGAATTGTCTATGCTTGCAAATTATAGAACAGCGCAGGTCAAAAACGGAATTTCACTTTTCTCTTATAGGAATAACCCGAACAATGAAAATGTGTCACTTTCGTTGACAGAGTTGATCATACCAAGCTGGGCAGTGATCTCCGACTTTGCTTGTACTGTGCCCGGATTGTCCAGCCCACGGTTGTCAATGACAAAGATGGACCTTGTCAGGTCCGCGAGCTTGCGATACATTGTGTGACCACCGGCTTTTTCTTGGCTTGCAACCTGCAGCCACTTCGACCGCCGCAAGTTTCCGTGTACTGCATACTTCAGGGAGTTTATTAGTGACGTCTTGCCACATCCCGTCCTCCCAAACAGACCAATGAATACCTTGTCAGGAAATTCAATTGTGTCTGGGCAGGCAACACTGCAGCCTGGTTTATAAATTTTCACTTCATCCCGGAGTTCCACGATTTCTTCTCTGCTCGATGCCATATACATTTTTAGCTGCAACCTAGACCGTGCATGAGGTAGTACACCGATCTTTAAACGACAAAAATGCAGCAGAGCGAAATGAAAATAGTTTATAGGCAAGTGCCTTCCCGCTCGGTATGAAAGAACTGCCAAATATGACCTTTGAGCTATCAGTATCATAGACATGAATACGTGAGAAATCGAAGTATGCCTTTTAAATCAGACTCGAGACTCGGGATTGAAGACGTGTTGTTCGAACGTCGGGTTAGCATGATGCATTATCGAGTGTTTATTCCCTTCTCTTCTCTATATCAATCTTTCAAAATGAACATTATTTCGTTAGACCACATTTAATTTAACTCAAGTCAGTTCAGATACATTTACATGTATTCCACTCAGATCAATAAGAAATACAAAGATACATTTACATGGAACACGACAACTTTATACAGTGTTCTTAAATGAAAGCAATAATAAGATAAACTGTTTTTGTCATAATAATCTCGACTTGTAAAGGATGAAAATCATGTAAAATGGTGACGTAAGGGCCTGCACAATATTATTGCATTACTTCTATAAAAGGGGATGCACCAATTATTCGAATGATTTGGCACTTAGTTATTTTAAGGTGCGACGGGCATGTGTTTGCCCATACCAAATTGCAGTAAGAGAATTAGGGGGTGATGAGTGTACAATACGACATTCGCAAGACATTTCGATACAAAATGGGACGGAGTCTAAATACCACTGCTTTTTGATACCTTTTTCTTAACATTTCTTATGTGATAGTTCCAATTTAACTTTGAGCAGTGTTGAGTATACATAAACCCAAAGGAACTCGGTGTACTCAATCATAGGTATTCTTACACCATTCAATGTAATCGAAATCATAAAATCTATTACAATACTAAATATCATGTAGTTATATTTTTTTTTTCGGATTAACTGACAGTTTATTGGCATGAAACCATACACTCGACTCTTGCACATTGTCATTTGCCTGTCTTGAAGCTCATTCAAATCTTTGTTTTTATGAATTAGTATCGTCTGCGTATAATGAAGAAAAGAAAACACTGAGAATGAATCCTCAGTGTTAATGTATAAAATGAAGAGGAAAGGTCCAATATTATAGCAATTAAGGAGCTCTGAGGAACACCACAGGAAATTTGTTTGGATTTGAAACAGACGATAAAAAAACGTAGTATACTGAAAGCGATTTAAGAGATAACTATTGAACTAATCATAAATAATTTACGAATACCATATCAGAGTGTCTCAGTTTTGATAACATAATGCTGAGATTAATCGTATCAAAAGAATTTAATAAATCTATGGAAATACCAATCATTAAGAAGCTCTCTTTAAATGTACCCACAATCGTGTTATATACAGTGATATATATCACACATATCAACCATCATTGTCATCGCTTTGAGTACTTGATACGGGATCCAAATTGATTCCTACTCAATATATCATTTTTATCTAGAAATGTTATCACTCGTTTATAAATAATCCTTTCAAGCATCTTGGAAAACACGAAGAACCAAAATGTGGCGATAATTACAGGATTTCCATTAATGTGGAAAGGAAAGGATGTATCAATTCATAAACTGCCAATGTACAACATTAGTTTTACTATAGTTTATCAAAAATTTACTTCATGGGTAAAAAGATGTTGTCATTCTCTGTCATAACCATTTTTATATTTCTTTACAAGATAATTATACGCAAAACAAAAAATAGAAATCCTCATAATAGTATATAAATAAAGCCTCTGTGCTGAACTAACACTTTGATATAGACGTAATCTTGAGACTATATAAAGTATGATATTGACATAATTTCATAACATGAAATTTCTCTGCAATTATCAGACGGGCAAATCTATTTAAAACAATCTGATGTTTATCTTCTTATGTGCACTATGCTTTTATTCTAATTACAATGTTACAGGATATCAAATCCATATTAATTTGCACAAAGATTGACACAGCTTTTGCTCTTCCTTTTTTATGCATCTGAAAACTTCAGAGGCAATAAAGAGAAACAACACACAAAGACACACAACGAACATAATACATTTGGAACTGAATGCAGAGTGGGGAAAAACTTGAATTGCATCAAATCAATTTCAACTGTGTAAAGAGTATGCAATATCATGACACATTTTGCCTGCCTTTTAAACACAAATAAGGGCTCTGAATGGAAATATGGTAATAGATAAAAAATTAGAAAATATAATACTGTATAAGTCAGTATGCAACTATGTGACTGAGAATATTGATGGAATGTGGTTGAAAAAAAAAATGAAAAGAAAATTCCAAACACATGAAGAGACGTAATTTCATGACAGTGTGACAATGGGGAGCCATTAGAAAGAATTGTATCACATTATCAAATGATTTCTATTGCGGCCGGTAAAAGGCCATGATGTGTTTCTACGAAAGTGTGAAAGGGCCTTCATGAATAAGTGTTAATATCGAGGTGTGCAGTACGGGCCTTCCTGGACTGACAAATTTGACAGAGTGAACGTAATGTGTGTATGTCACCTTCAAAGACGTGAGGAAATTGGATGACTTCATTCTTCGTTCGAAGGTGCTCACAATAATTAATATGTTAAGCATTTTTTACTCGAGTAAATATATCATAGTGCCACCTGTGTACACAAAGAAATCTTTCACAAATCACTGCGTGATGCTTTGAACAAAGGGAATGGTACACCATATTATTGTCACTCATTCATCTATAGAAAGCTTGGTGGGGGTAGATGATACATATCACAACCATTCATGCATTTATATCCAATGCCTTCAATGCACTTCCAAATTGAAAGCTTCACTGTACTATTCAGACATATTAAAAGACTGGAGCCCCCAACTGGAGCAGACTGCCGGGCACTATTGTCATCAAGCATTACCATTACTACATGCATACAGGACGTCTGTGTTATCTACCATTGTCTACCACAAAAGTTTGCCTCTCTGTACCCTACTGCTTACAAGCAAAATTGTGCTATCACGTGAAGATGGTTATACAGTTATAAGCAAAATTGTGCTATTATGTGAAGAATAGTAATTATCCACTAATTACACACATTCACACAATCAAAATTGGATTGTTGTATCTCTCTCAGCAATATACGGTACTGAGAGAAGAAAATCAGACGAGAACAGAGATACATGCATGCATTCAAATATGCACATACAAAAAGTGCGAATAGACACAATAATTATGTCTGCATATGAGGAAAATATGAATGTCAGGGCCCCATGTCATCAAAAGTTGATACGATAGCAACTCTTGCTGGAATGGTAATTGTCATGGTAACAATAAAGAATGAAGCTTTCGACTGGGTGTTGCTATTGGAAGTTGACGTCCTGGAACATCTTTATGAAATGGGGCCCAGATGTAACAATCTCTTTCTTCAAATTGGGCAAAGAGACATCTGAAGTGCGCGCGCGTGTGTGTGACCTGTGTGTATGTACATGTATGTCTGTGCAGGGAGGTCCACCTCCCTGGTCTGTGTGTGTGTGTGTGTGGGGGGGGGGGGAGGGTGTAGAACTCGAGACATGGTAATCTCAACACAATTAGGTTGGTGGTATGTCGATTTTCACACTCAAAGTGGCAAGTGCTTTTGAATGTTTGCCACTATAAAACATGTATGGCAACAGGACTATGACCATGACTTCATGTCAGAGTGTGTGTACTTGCATGTGAGTATAGTGTGTTGTGTGTGTTTGTTGTCATTATTATTTTCGCATTCCACATTAAACTAAATAACATAGTACACCGAACGGATAAAAAAAATCAAACTGTCGAGTTATTACAGAATAGAGCAGTTGGCGGTCAAGATCGCATCACAACGAGCACGACTGAAGCAAAGCACTGATAATCATCGTTGTTCATCATGCTACTAAATCATGCACTATCCATTCACAATGAGGGTTTTAGAGGACATTTCATTCAAAAAGATAACATGCTGGTGAGTTAATCAAGTGGTGAATGCAAGAAAAGGGACATGGTAAAGTGCACAAGCAACAGCTACAGCCTGGGAAAGGACATTATAAATAGTTAATTAAAGGGAAGGTAAACCCAAAGAGCAATGTGGATTGAGTGAAACAGCAACATTAGTAGAACACATCAGTGAAAGTTTGAGAAAAATCGGACAATCGATGCAAAAGTTATGAATTTTTAAAGTTTTGGTGTTGGAACCGCTGGATGAGGAGACTACTAGAGGATGTGACGTATGAGTGGACAACAATACAAAGAAAATATAAAGGATATTCAACAAAAATTCACTTTTCTAGAATTATGAAAGAGCAGTGGACCAATCGCTTTCAGAAAGCAGGGGGAATAATTGCTACCCTTAACATATGTCAATATCAAGTTGATGGAATTTGTAATTTTCATGCAAAAAAGGATTTTTGTAGTATTTTCTTTATATTTTCTTGATATTGTAGTCCACTCATACGTCATAACCTCTAGTAGTCTCCTCATCCAGCGGTTCCAACACCAAAACTTTATAAATTCATAACTTTTGCATCGATTGTCCGATTTTCTTCAAACTTTCACTGATGTGTTCTACTAATGTTGCTGCTTTCACTCAATCCACATTGTTCTGGGGTTTATCTTCCCTTTAAAGGTGAACATAGGCCATTATGTTCTCCTTCCAATAGTCATAAGCATATGAAAATCTAGAAATGTCGCTATGGCGACTGGTATGCCTCGGTCATAATCAATGGTTCTCCTGATAGGTCTATAGTAAAATGTCTTGACAATGTGTGATAACAGTTTCACATAATTGGCAAATATCAAAATAACAGGTTTGTCACAAATTTTTTGAATGTTCACTTTCCTTGAACTAGGTTTAATTGGATGAATGGCTACATTGTCTGAGAGTGCAGGTATTTGGGGATTTGAAGATTTTTATTTGACACTTGACCCTTTTATAAGTTTAGGGAAGAAGTGAAATTTGGCACTTTCACCTGACCTATCACCCTGTGACCTTTGAACCTCTGGCAAGAAACTTCCATGATAATCTCTATTTGGTAATACATGCATACTCTTAAGTTTCAAGAAAATCCTGAAGGCATTACATAGAAAAGAGGAAAATAGTGACATTTTGAGGAGTTGTCCTTAACCTTTGACCCATGCTCCCTAAATTCCCTTAGGCTAGATAATCCCTGCCATAGTCATTACATGCATTTACAACTAAGTTCCATGACGATACCTTGAATTATTTGTGAGATTTGAAAAAAAAGGTGAAATTTGAACATTTTCACTTGACCTTTGACCTTTGATCTCACGAACCGAAACTCTCTCCGGAATATTTTTATTTGATATTTCATGTATACACTAAGTTTCAAGAAAATACCTTCCGGCATGGCAGAGATATCGGGGAAATAGAGACATTTTGAGCATTTGACCTTGACCTTTGACCTTGAGCATGTGCGCTCATAAGTTGATAGGCACAACTTTGCCCACTCATACATGCCAGGTATTATTAGGGTACCTCAAACAGTTTTTAGGTCTCCGCTACGAAGTGTGGCATTATGTTTTCGGGTTGTCTGTCCATCCGTCCATCCTTCCGTCCCTCCGCCCTTCTGTCCGCCCTTCTGTCTGTAATCGATTTTGTGGACAGCGTAACTAAAATAAGGCAAGTGCCAAATTGTGTCTCGCCCATTCGCGTACAAGAAATTAATATTTTTCTACCTCCCAGAAGTTCATTGACCCGCCTATGACCTTTGACCTTGTGGTGACCTTCAACTCCCCAAGGGACATTTACCATCCAAGTTTGGTCACAAACGGACAAAGGGATTAAAAGTTATGAGCCATAATCGAAATGCACCATAAAAAAATAACATTGGTCCCTAAAATTTGTTAACCCCTTTCTGTGACCTTTGACCTTGTGATGACCTTCACCTCCCCAAGGGACATCTACCATCCAAGTTTGGTCACAAACGGACAAAGTTATCAAAAGTTATGAGCCACAATTGAAACGTGCCATAAAAACTTAACATTGGGCCCTAAAAGTTCGTTGACCCCTGTCTGTGACCTTTGACCTTGTGATGACCTTCACCTCCCCAAGGGACATCTCCCATCCAAGTTTGGTCACAAACGGACAAAGGCATCAAAAGTTATGAGCCATGTTTTGATCGTGGATCAAAAGTTATGAGCCATAATCAAAACGTGCCATAAAAAATTAGCATTGGGCCCTAAAAGTTCGTTGACCCCTGTCTGTGACCTTTGACCTTGTGGTAACCTTCAAATTCTCAAGGGACATCTACCATCTAAGTTTGGTCACAAACAGACAGATACATCAAAAGTTACGAGCCATAATTAAACGAAACGCGCCCTAAAAACTTTACATTGGGCCCTAAAGTTCATTGACCTCTGCCTGTAACCTTTGACCTTGAGGTGCCCTTCAAGTTTGGTAAAATGTGTAACTTTGTATAACCACTCTTCCCTCCAAGTTTGATTGAAATTGAAATCCTCAGTAGAGAGTTATTCAAGTTTTTGTAGCATTATGGACAGACGACGGACGGACGGACGACGGACAGACAGACGCCGCAGGCGATGCCTTAGTCTCCCCACACCTCCGGTGGGCTTGACAAAAAATTTGAGATATCCTAATGAATCTTAGCATTTATATAATGAGTGGGTGAAGTTCTGCCCATCAACTTTCGAGCGCACATACTCAAGGTCAAAGGTCAAAAGGTCAAGGTGAAATGCTTGAAGTTCCACTATTTTCCCCATATCTATGCAGTGCCTGAAGATATTTTCTTGAAAACTACCAAATAATTAAGATTCTCCAGAGAGAGTTTCGGGTCGTGAAATCAAAGGTCAAAGGTTGTGTGAAAATCTTAAAATTTCATTCTTTTCTCCATATCTCACAAATGGTTAAAAGTATCTTCATTGAACTTAGTACACATGCATGTACTGACTGGCAGTAATTATCTAGGGAATTTAGGGGACAAGGGTCAAAGGTCATGGGGTCAAAGTTCAAGGTCAACCCCACAAAATTTCCCTATTTCCCTCTTATCTTGGCAATGCCTGCAGGATTTTTCTTGAAACTCAGTGCATCCAAGTATGTAATAGAGATTCTCTTGGAAGATTCTTGCCAAAAAGCTCAAAATAATGTTAAAGGTCAAAGGTCAGGTGAAAGTGCTAAATTTCACTTCTTAAACTTGTAAATATCCGAATATATGTACTAAATTAGTAAATAGCCAAATAAAAATTCTCAATTCCCAAATATCTGCACTCTCAGACAATGTAGCCAGTATCCAATTAAACCTAGTTCGAGGAAAGTGAACATTCAACACATTTGTGACAATAAACCTGTTATTTTGATATTTTGCCAATTGTGTGAAACTGTTATCACACATTGTCAAAACATTGTAGCCTACTATAGACCTATTAGGAGAACCATTCATTATGGCCGGGGCATACAAGTCGCCATAGCGACATTTCTAGTTTAGTAAAATACGCTATCCACAAAATTGATTACGGACGGAAGGACGGTCGGACAGACGGAAGAACGGACGGAAATATGGACGGACAGACGGACAACCCGAAAACATAATGCCTCAAGGAACATTTCGTGGTGGAGGCATGAAAACAACAACCAATTAACAGGCTTGCTACTCTTTAAATTATTTTGAAAGCGAATGACAAGTGTTCTGTTTTGCTGCTTTTTTTTCTTCCAAACATCAGATTTTGAATATGAGACTACTAAACACCCAAAGCACACAGAATTTTTCGGTATATAAAACTTCACTATAATAATATGACTGTTGTTGAAGAAGACACAAACTGCGACAAGACAGTGTTTCCATGCTAACCAAACTCTTTGTGACCAAAATTCTCGCCAGAATTCTTTATTCCACAAAATACACATCCCTTATTTTTGATCATGCAAATTCAGGAAATGTTCAAGTGATTTACAGAGCAAATTTAATTTTTGTTCCTCTACAATACAGAAAGGCAAAATACCACAAATCATTTTTCATGGGTAATATAGACAACTTGTGTGAGTGTGGAAGGTGCAATGGCTACTTTTACAAAAAATGGAGAAAAAATAAGACTACATTTGAAATGAATCTTGTACATAATACACTCAGCAAAAAAAAAAATAATAAAATAAACACCTTTTCAAGTTTATATTTCTCATAGAATTTTGGGCTAAATGTTTATGTATTATATACCATATGAAATTTAAAGTTATTTGATTGGCCATTAACTTGGTAAGTCAATATAAATAAAAAGGGAAAATTCACATATGAGTGAACACCTTTGTTTTTCTCTTCCAAGGCACAAAAGTGAAAATAAAATAAACACCTTTTCAAGTTTATATTTCTCATAGAATTTTGGGCTAAATGTTTATGTATTATATACCATATGAAATTTAAAGTTATTTGATTGGCCATTAACTTGGTAAGTCAATATAAATAAAAAGGGAAAATTTACATATGAGTGAACACCTTTATTTTTCTCTTCCAAGGCACAAAAGTGAAAATTGCTTAAATAAGCAAGCCATTGATTCGTAAATGTTCTTCCATGTAACAATAAGAACAGAAGACAAATTCAACACAATAAAAAACATGAATCCAGTTGCAAAAATATACCAATGATCGCTTTATCTTTTAAGTCCAAAAGATCAACGAAGCCTAAAAATAAGGGATGAAAATGAAGAATTATCTGTCAAATCCAAATTCAAATGAAATGAAAGAAGAAGCAATATTAACAAAATCGTTAGGATTTTAAATTGATTTCTCAAATTAGGAAAATTGTAAAAAAAAATATAGGCCTATTTGGTTCTTGAATTTGTGTAATGAATTCTTGAATTACTAAGTTAAAGAATGAAGTAAAGATATTCTGTTTATTTAATCATCTTTGTGCCCTTACTCTCTCATTTGAAGCTCCAGTTGACAGAATAATCTTATTTTCCCCCTTAAGTTTCCCACTTTGATTTTGTTTGAGGTTATAAAGAGATAGAGAGAACCAATTTTATTTTTGCTATTTCATTCATGTCTCTCATTGTGTCAAACAGGGCTTTTGTTATCATTATTATCTTACCACATAACCTCCTCCCTTGGAGGACGTAATTGTACAACCGTCATTGGGAGATTTGAGATGTGGTAATGCAAATGAACGACAATAATAATATGTCAACTTTTGTTACTTCTACTTTTGCGCCTTGGAGGACGAAACAAATGTGTTCCCTCATGCGTAAAGTTTCTCTTTATATTGACCTACTAGGTTGATAGCAAATAAAATTACTTTTGATATGGTATATAATACATTGCTTTTCAATTAAATCTTCTATGAACATTATGGACTCGAAAAAGTGTTTACTTTCTTTCTTTTGCCGAGTGTAGATGCAAGAATAAAGCTATCTTTCAATGCTGAAAATCTACTCAATTTCAAGTTCAAATTCTTAAAAAATAAATCAATACAGTATACATTTCTTTCTTTCTCACACACACACATACACACACACACACACACACACACACACACACACACACACACACACACACACACAAACACACGTATACACATCCTCACAAGCACCCCAACATATGCATGCTACATAAAAGACACACATTAATAAGACACTAAAACTGATTGATATTTTAACAGTTCAACATCTGATTTGGTCTACCAACTTGCAATGTATTCACCACGCTACTGCAAATACGCATAGAGGCAATACAGGATTTCCATAAATGTAGAAAGGAAAGAAAGCACAAATTAAACGACCAATGCACAACATTCGTATTACCACAGTTTATTCAAAGTTTACTACATAAGCAAAAACATGTTTTCATTCTCTGTCATAAACATTTTCCTCTTCCTTTACAAGATATGTGCAAAAAACAAAACAAAAACACAACCATACAATAAGTATCTACTTAACTACAAAACACTTAATCTCATAACACATAATCTTGAGACAAAGTATGAATTTGACATAATTTTATGTCCTGAAATGTGTGTGCAATTCCAGTATCAGAAGGGCCAAGCTAATTCTTAAAACAATCTGATGTTTGTATTCTTTTGAGCACTTCCACCTTGACATTACAACGTTACAGGGATATGAAGTTCCTATTTGCACAAACACTGACACGGCTTTTGCTCTTCCCTTTTTGTGTGTCTGAAAATTTCTGAGGCAATAGAGACAAAAAAAAAAATACACAGAATGGAACATACATGGAACTGAATGATCAGTGGGAAAAAACAAACATGAATTTTATAAAATTAAATTAAAAATGAGCAGACAAGAGTATGTATCATAATGCATTTTTGTCTTATCAAAACAAAAATGGGTTTTGAACAGAACTAGGATGGCAGCAGACGAAATTCAGAAAACACAGAACTCGGTGTTCAATAATGTGTGACTGAGAATAATGATGGAATGTGGTAAAAAAAACTGATTTTAAAACAGAAAACTACAAATGTATCTAGATCTAATTTCATGACAGTGTGGCAATAAGGAACCTTTTAGATTTATACAGGATATCACACAGTTAATAATGTAGCCTTTCAAAGGACACGATTTACTTCTAAGAAATTGTGATTCAGTGTGAATATTGAAGTGTGAAGTGGTTCTCCCTGGACTGATAAATGAGACCACGTGAATATGTGTGTAACCTTCAAAGAGGTGTGGAAATCTTTATGAAACATTCATTTTTCCATTCATTTTTCATACTAAGGTGCATCAAATTAGTATGAATATATAAATCAGTTTGGACTGAAGCAACTATCTTGCCACCTGTGTAAATAAAAATATCTCACAAATGCATAAAGACTTTGCACAAAGAGAACAGTACACCACATGGTCATTTTCCACTTACTCATCAAAACTGGGTGGGAGGGTTGATGTAACATAATGAATCTATCAATGCATTTACGCTACGTTTGCACTTCCAAATTGGAAATCTCAGTGAATTCTCAGACATTAGACAGTAGAGTGGAGTACACAGCCCGGCACAATTGTCATACAAGCACTGCATGCATACAGGACAGAAATGGTCTGTTATCTACCACACAAGCTTGCCTCACTGTGACCTCTGCTTACAAGCAGAATTGTCATACATTTTCAGATTAATAACTGTTCACCAACTGCCAACATTCACACAAACACAAACTGGATGCTGAACATCTCTCATCAATATACTGAGGGAAGAAAATCAGAAGAAACTAGACTCGGAATTTGTCAAGACTGACAAATTAGGTGATCCGATTTTTTTTTTTAATCAATGATTCGAGTCCTGATCGCAATAGGCATGACCATATAGGTTTTATCTGTGTTTAGAGACATTGGCCGTGTGATATTTGGATTCTCATTTAGAAAAGAGAGTCAGGTCTACCATCTCTGGTACCAAATTCGGTATAAACCAGGGAGGTACCTCCCTGGTATAAACTAAACTTTATAACGAAGATACAGAATGAAGTACATTTGACCATTGACCCAACTTTGCACAGCCAAGATGGCATCTGAGCAAAAAGTGGTTATTTTGTGAAATGATCCTTGTAACATGGTCTTTACGTGTGCAAAATATGGGAAAGATATGACATGTATTCACCAAGATACAGGTTGAAACATTTATGACCTTTGACCCTAATTTACATACCCGAGATGGTGTCTGATCAAGTAGTTGTTATTTTATGAAATAATGTACGTGACATGAACTAAACATGTGCAAAATATGGGCGTGATAGGGGCTGTTTTTCTTGAGTTATTGCAAAGAAAGTTGTAGAAAGAAAGAAATATCTCAATACATCGAAGATAAGTTTGATTTCAACCAAGTTTTTTGACGTGATCTCGGCGTCGTATGAAAAAGTGGAGGCATAAGCACGATAGCCCAAAGTCTGAGCTACAACATATTAAAATCTGGGAGAAATTCACCGAAGAGTAAGTGAGCTAGTGTTCGATAAAGACCGTCATGTCAATTTTCATTTCCAGAAAAATTCCCTCCCATAGAGATAACACGTAAACTGGTTAAATTTGACAAGGTTACATTATATCTATTTTCACGAGGTGAAGACATCATCCGATTAAAACTTTGATGAATAAAACTTAAAGAGTATTAAATTGGCTACAACATACTAAAATCTGGAAGAAATTCACCGAAGGGTAAGTGAGCTAGTCGTCGATAAAGACAATCATGTCAATTTTCACATCTAGACAAATTCCCTCCCATAGAGATAACACGTCATAATGAAGATAAAGAAAGAAGTACATATGACCTTTGACCCTACTTTGCACAGACAAGATGGCGTCTGAGCAAAAAGTGGTTATTTTGTGAAATGATTCTTGTAACATGGTCTTTACGTATGCAAAGTATGGGAAAGATAAGACATGTATTCACCAAGATGCAGGATGAAACATTTTTGACCTTTGACCCTAATTTACATACCCAAGAAGGTGCCCGATCAAGTAGTTGTTATTTTATGAAATAATGTAGGTGACATAAACTAAACATGTGCAAAATATTGGGCTGATAGAGCTTGTTTTTCTTGAGTTATTGCAAAGAAAGTTGCAGAAAGAAAGAAATACCTCAATACATCGAAGATAAGCTTTAATTTCAACCAAATTTTTTGACGTGATGCCAACGTCGTATGAAAAAACGAAGGACACAGTTACGATAGCCCAAAGTCTCAGCTACAACATATTAAAATATGGGAGAAATTCACTGAAGCATAAGGGAGCTGGTGCTCGATAAAGATAGTCATGTCAGTTTTCATTTCCAGGAAAACTGCACTCCCATAGAGATAACACGTAAACTGGTCAAATTTGACAATGTTACTCTTAATCCCTTTTTACGAGGTGATGCCGTCATCCAATTAAAATGTTGTTATTATATGACTGAAGGACCATTTAATGAGCTACAACATATTGAAATTTGGATGAAAATCAACAAAAGAATAAGTGAGATATGCTTGAGTAAACTTAAAACTCGATGACGTCATTTTGAAAATTTACTTTTTTTACTTTATTAAGAAATTTGATATCTTTTCATCATTTTTCCAGCATCGCCAACCCATGAAATGACATGTACAATTCATCAGCTTTCAGAATATGTAAAAAAAATGGGGGGTCACCGTCCATCCTGACGAGTAAAATTGGATTTAAAATTGGCGGTTTTTTGCATTGTTGCGCTGTATATCGCCATTGACGCGCGCGCGGAATTTCAACTTTGACGGGCCCGTGTGACGTCATATTGAGTCAGATTGACGTGAAACTTGGTAGAAATATTCCTTGACATTTCAGGCATCCGATAAGTGTGAAAAAATGGGAAATTTCTATTGCATATGAGCTGTGCGGGCGTATGTGTGCGCGCGCGTACGCGTCCGTCCAATTTTTTCAATTTTTCAAAAAATGCTCCAATTGGTCTGAAACGTGTGCAAAAAAAATTTGAGCTCGATTTGAGCATACAAATATTTCAACGCGCGCGTACGCGCACGTTTTAAGAGAAAATATGAATTTTGAGAATATGAGTAGAATGCGCATAACTTGAAATATATGTGACATAAATTTCATTGAAAAATTCTATTCCATTAATGAGATATGATTGAGAATGTGTTTTCATATAATGACGTCATAGTGACGTCACGGTCGACTGATCAGTATTATACATTAGATCTGTCGTCTTTGGGACATGATACATATATGGTATAATTTTGAAATTGATAGGACGAGGACTTTCTGAGCTAACCTCTACACAAATTTTGTCCAGAAATAAAGAAGAAGAAGAACCAACAAAGAATCCGTACAGATACAGAAGGTGATCCGAAGGATACTCGGATCACCTAAATAGAGACATATGCATACAAACATGCACTCACAAAACATGCAAATGAAACAATATGTCTGAGAAAAAAATATGGCATATGTAACCATCTCTGTCCTCCAGTTGGTCAATGAGACGTGTCCAGTGTATTTGTCATTGAAACCATGGAGCTACAATCAATGGTGAAACTCACACATGATAACTTCATTACACCTAGGCTCATGCAATCTCCACTCTTGCACTCAATGTGACCCAGTGTAGTGTCAGTTCAGAATGTTTGCCCCCTAACATTTTGTGTTGATCAGGACTATTGATGTGTAATTGGTGCATGACCATGATTTCATGTCAGAGTTTGTGTACATACATGCGAGTGTGGTGCATATGTGTGCGTTCGTTTGTCGTCTTCATTTTTTTATAAGCCACATTACCTCGTGAATAATGGGGGTACAGTGTACATGTATGAACGAATTTCCCAAACTGCCGAGTTATTGCAGAAAAAGCAGTTGGCATTCAGTCAACTCAAATCGCATGCTCCGCTTGAAGGAATGAGAAAAGAGTGCAGGACTGATACAAAGCAACATCATTATTGTGCATCATGCCACTGAACCATGCACTATCCATTCATGATGAGGGTTTTAAGAGGACATTTTATTCAAAAAGTTTGCATGCTGGTGAGTGAATCAAGTGGTGTATGCAAGAAATAGAACATGGTAGAGAGCACTTGCAGACAGCTACAGCCTTGGAATGGATACTCATCAATTAAAGGTGGACATAGGTCATGTTCTCCCTCCAAAAGCTATCAACATCTTAAAAATCAACTGATAAACAGACTTGCTACTCTTTAGATTAGATATGAAATTGAACTACAGGTTTTCTGTTCTATTTTTCCTCCCAAACGTCAGGCTACGAATATGTGATCCACCTAACAGTCATAGCATACATAGTTTCTTGGCATATACAACCTCAATGCAATATGACTGTTGTAGAAGAAGACACATAACAGTGACATGTGTTTCCATATACAATGTATACGACATATTGCCTACCACACTATTTTGTGACCAAACAGTATCACCAACTTGAAGGCGAAATGTGTGACATACTAATAATTCTTTATTCAGTGATTCACATTTATTCCACAAAATACACATCCTTTCATTGGACCATGCAAATTCAGAAATATTCAGGTGATTTACAGATCAGATTTAATTATTCTTCTACAATACAGAAAGGCATAATACCACACATTATTTTCACAGGTAATATAGACAACTTGTGTGAGTGTGAAAGGTACCATAGCTACTTTTACAAAAATGGAGGGAAAAAAAAAGACTATATTTGAAATGAAACTTGTAAATAAATGCAAGAATATAGTTATCTTTCAATGCTGATATGTACATAGGGTATGTTTTCTGTTATTTTCTTCCACAGCAATTTCACAGAAATGATTTTCAAGAGTGAGAGAACAAGTAATCAATGTCACTTTCCTGAAATCAATTCTTCAAAGACACATGGAATTCTATTGGAAACATTTTCTTTTTGCAACCTGTCTTTGATACATTGGTGATGGTACAGTGAGGTGTTTTTCCTGCACTGTGCAGTCCTTGAAAACACTGCTGTGAGCATTATATTACTCACTATGATGGCAATCCCAGCCCCTTCCCTCCCCCATGAAAGAAATGGATGTGTCCAGTTTCACTCCTGTCCACTTTGTGCAAAGTTGTCTCTGGCTTCTTCCATTACGAAAGAAGGGTGTGCACAACTCGGCCTTGCCAGGTGGGACTCAATCATGCGATGGCTGTGGCTTCAGGGAGGAAAGCTTCCCAATATTGGATGAGCTAGAGATGAATTTAACAGACAGAGAGAGAAAAAAAAGAGTTTTACAGTAGGAGAAAGCTGTATTGGGCCAAATTATATCAAACTACTTTGACATTTGCATTGTAACAAAATGATAAAAGTTTTGTCACATAGAACATCAATCAATTCGAAATGCCCCAGTAAACTGTGAACAGACAGGACAAATGAAGCACGGGCTGCAGAAATTCAGTATCACACACTATGGTAAATATGAGACTTCATGTTGGGAGATTGTTGGAAGCAAAACTCATGTTTTGGGTTGATATAGCAGTTGTAACCCATTCTCCTTAAAACTTATCATTGTAAAGTTCTTGCATTTCACAAACGCTTGATGTGACAAGTCAAGTTTTCAATTCAGTAGGGATTGCATGCAGTTCAATGGCAGGCTTGTTAGGTAGTGACATTATAACCTTTTCTAATTTTAAAGATCTGTGCTGAACTTTAACATCAGCACATGAAAATATATGAGCAGCTCTAAAATTCCACCAATTCTGCATTTAGCCTGATTTTGAGGAAGCACCTATTATTTTAGTGCTCTACTTCACACTATTTCATCAAGCTAATTTGAACATGCTGTGGAGCTGCACCTTCAGACTAATCTGAACCACCTACCTGTTGCTGATGGTTCATCAGTGATTCGAGGTACTTGATGACCACCGTACGGAAATCACGCACACGGTTGCTCTAAGGATGCAAGCAGAAAGAAAAGAATTGTTATTTTTGGAGTGTACACAAGGTAATTCACATCATTCAAGTCATACCATCAGGTGTGACTGACATGGGTGAATTTCATGTTCAGAGTCTACTTAGAATTCTTAATTCTACATTATCTATCCATACCTAGTACTAAATGAAGTTGCCAATGACAGGTCAAATTACAAGTAGGTACATGCATATTACATGGGTTACTGAAAGAAAAGTACATTCAGGGAAGATTGCAAACCCCATCTAATTACCTCTGGACTTTGCAGCTGTAGCATTCCTCAATAGCATATAAAAATACTTTTCATAGTGTAAACGTGGAAATTTTCTCCGTGTTGGAATTTTATCGCATTTGCACAACCAGAAACTTGCCGAAAGTAAAAGCATGCAAATATTCTTGCTAGCTATATGCTCCAGTATGTTCATTTCTTGATTCTGCAAAATAAAAAATACCTGAAAGCGCGAAAAATTACTTACACAAAAAATATCCACCTTTACAATACATCACTCTACCAGTTCTCTCCCATGCTAGTCATCATCTTTTTAAGGCATCTAGGTGACACAGTTCCAGCTAGTACTCAAGATGTACATGAAGATATTATGTTAAGTGGATATGTCAAGTAATCTCGGGCATAAATAACAATCCTCAATGGACTGACAATTGCACAACTAGGGTGCAGAAACTCAGCCAAAGCAAAAATGGTTCCAAAAACACTACATTTATGGTCTGATGAAATTGACCTGCTTTCACAGAAACTCATTATACTAAATCAGAATTCTTCCTTGGTTAAATCTTCAGTCGAATGCTACTGATTTTAATTCATTGAAAAGTCAGGAGCATGTGTTCAAGAGTCTTTGTAACTTCACATTTCAGTTTTCAAGCAATGCATATTGGGCCCAGATTTTGCTAAATGGACACTCTCTGTAAATAATAGCAAAATTAACTAAAATCTTTACTGTACATCACTTAATGAGTTTTGGCACAGCTGATGGATTGGTTCACGGCAACCTTACCTCAAACCTCTTGATCTCTCTTCGTAGCGTTTTGGAAACCGTTTCAAAGTCTTCCTGACCCTTCACCTCCTTGTTTGTCCACTGCAAGTGAGAGAAAAAAAAAACAATAGCAAAAGAATTTTGAACACTACTAACAGCCATACAAAGTGTTAGTTGACAGTCATCTCTTTTATCACACAGTCAATTGACATCTATACTAACCTTTCAAAAAATGGCAGGGCCATACAGAGATAATAATAGATTTTAGAGCACTACTGCTGAACTTCCCCTGCTCATATTGCACTCTCTCTTATTTTATTTCCCTTTTAGCAATATGGAAAGGGACTTGCAATAAAATAAATGCTACAATCATACCCTAAAGCATTCTTTCTGATGGACTCATCTTCAGTACTTTTTTTTTTAAACTTTATGAAGGCATAAATCACAAAGCACTCTAAACACAAGTATGACTACATTATACAAGAGTATTTATGATATTTGTTCAGAAAGGCTTCATCACAGATTGTATCTCTCCTTTCCAGACAGAGTTAAAACAAAAAGAAAACTAGAAATCTCGCTATGGCGACTGATGCCTCCGCCATAATGCATGATTCTCCCAATAGGTGTATAGTGCACTGTCTTCACGATGTGTGATGACAGTTTCACATTAACTGGCAAAACATTGAAATGACAGGTTTGTCAGAAATATCTTGAATGTTCACTTTCCTTGAACTAGGTTTGCTATAATTGTCTATTAAAGAGTGCAGGTATATGTATTTGGGGAATTGAGGATTTTTACTTGAATCTGACTGACCCTTTTATAAGTTTATGAATTGAGTAATTTCCAAGGTATGAAGAAAGAGTGTAATTACAGTATAAAATAGATTCCTTTTTTTTTTTTTTTTGCATTTAAACCTGGCCTTGACCCTTAATATTTGACCTTTTGGCAGGAAATTTCCAAGAGAATCTCCATTAGGTAATACATGTATATAAAGTTTTAAAAATAATAATGCAAGCATTGCATATACTAGTAAATGAGGGAAATAGTACAATTTTGAAGAGTTGACCTTGACCTTTGGCCCTGACTATTGACCCATGACCCCTAAATTCCCTATAGATAATCCCTGCCAGTCAGTACATGCATATGTACCAAGTTCCATGAAGATACATTGAGCCATTTGCAAGAAAAGTGAAATTATGACATGAAACTCTCTCTGGAGAATGTTTATGCAGTTAGTACATGTCTACACTAAGTTTCAAGAAAATACCTTCCGGCATTGCATGGATATGGAGAAAATCGCAACATTTTTAGCATTTGACCTTGACCATTGACCTCTTGCCAATGTCACTAAAATCTACTCAACTAATTGCCCCATCATACATCATTCTTGGACCAAGTTTGGTGAAAGCTGCTTCATCCAGTTTTGAGTTATCACGTACACTGATAAATTTCAGGATTTGACCTTGATCTTTGACCTTTGACCTCTGTCTGATTTCATTCAAAAATTAATCAAGTAATTGTCCCACCATACATCATACTCAAAGTTTGGTGAAATTTGCTTGATCCAGTCTTGAGTTATCGCGTAAACAGATACAATTTCATGACTTGACCTTGACCTTTGACCTTTGTCCGATTTCACTCAAATATTAATCAAGTAATTGTCCCACCATACATCATCCTCGGACAAAGTTTGGTGAAATTTACTTGATCCAGTCTTGAGTTATCACGTAAACAGATACAATTTCATGATTTGACCATGACCCTTTGACCTTTGGCCTTTGGCCGATTTCACCCAAAATTTAATCAAGTAATTGCCCCATCACACTTTATACTTGGACCAAGTTTGGTAAAATTCCAGTCAATATTACTCAAGTTATCGCGTAAACGAATGCGGACATACGGACGTACGTACGGACAACCCGAAAACATAATGCCTCCGGCACCACTTCAAGGCGGAGGCATAAAAAAAAGGGAAAAAATCACATCCCTGGAAAGTTACATATGTACAAATGAATCACTTGTATTCAGACAGTGTGAAAACAAATATTTTGAATTATTTCACTATTACGCTTACATTGAAAGTACTGATACAATTTGTATTCATCTCAAATTTTTTGCTTGTGTACTGAAAGAAAGGAAAAATGTACAAACAAACAAACAAACAAAAAAACTTACATCTTTGATTTCTTCCTGGACTTGCTGAAGCTTCTCAGGTTTGCCGCTGACCTTGAGCTTGGCCTCCAAATCTCGCTTCTTGGATAGCGTTGTCTGGGCGTTCTGCCATGTCAGGTAAGACTTCTCACGCTCACGGAATGCCTCCTAGGATTTACAAATACAGTATGAGTGAGATTGGATTCAGTCACACAGAAATGGTACATGTTTACTTTGGATTTAGAAAAAAACAAATAGAAGAGATAAAAGAAATGATGGAAAGAGCTTTCTCTTCATTCTTGCAATTCATGTCAGCATGAGGAATGACTGATTGCTCCTCTTGTCCAGCGATGAGCACAATGATAAATCATATAACCATTTGAATATATCAAATACAAAATTCAGAAAAGAGAAGACATAAAATAACATTTAGACAATTATAGCGATGACAACAATTACAACTCACAATAATAATGACAGGTATTGTAATATGACAAGGTTACAAGATCATTAAAAAATGCAAAAATACTCAAACACAGCATTGAAAAACGAGGATAATCAAATCAGATTTTACTAATCAGAAATCAAGCAAAATACTTCATGCACTGTTGGCCCCTCTTTACATAACAAAATAAACTCCCCTAAAAGAAGGTGCAGGTATGAACCAAATAGAAGCTACATGTATGCAAATTTCAAAAGGACAGCCTTATACTCACCCTCACTGCTGCAAGAAGTCCAATGTAGTCCTTGAGGAGCTCTGAGAGGACGTAGAAGTCTGTGGCCGCCTGGTTGCTATGCAACGCCTCAATCTTCTCCTCCGTCTCAGCCAGCTGGGAGATGGCCCGGGAGAGGGCTGTGTGCTCCTCCGAGTTGCCCAGCATGGCTGCACTCTTGGCAAAGCTTGAGGTGGTGTTGGCCAGCTCTGACAGAAATGGAGAAGGGGGGGGGGATATCGCAAATTAAGTAATCACAGAAGGAATCCTCTCAGCATAGGAAAGGGCCATAGACTGTATATTGACTGCTCCTTTCATTTCCACGTCTCTATGTGACAGCATGAAACAAATAATACACACTAGCATAACCCCAGTTGACCTTTGGATAAGTTTGAAAATTATACACGTATGTTGTCTTCACTGGAGCAACATTCCAATTGTCATGAGAAAAATCTTTGCACTTCTAGCTCAGGCAGTTTATTCCTACATCACAATCAAAGAAGAGAGGATCATCATGTAACACATTCAAAGAAATGTCTCTGAATTGCTTTGGAGAGACTGTTCAATCTAGCTATCTCTAGCTCTAACTTCTCCCCTCCTCCCGAACCCCTTGATGTGATACTAATAATAGTAATAGTAAACAGGTCAAAGCCATCCTTTATAATAATTAAGGTGCAGCAAGAGGTCAACCACACACAGCTCATGAAAGAAAGAAAGAGCTACCGTGTAGAACGAGAGGACATGACTCTACACAAATGCAAGATTGAGCAGGTATACATTTAGTCTGATCTTGATAGAAAAAAAAGGGGGGGGGGGAATCAGATTTGCTTGGATGTTCATTTCCAAGCAAAGGTGTTGCAACACTGCCAAGGACATGAAGAACAAATTCAAACTTCATCAGTAAAAGCAGACTGTATATCTCTCACAACAAATTCTACTATCCTGACAATACAGAGAGTTTCTTGTTCTGCACTTTATTCTGTACACATCTCTGTACTTCAGTCGAATGGCCTGGTGGAGTCCATTCAGGTACTAGTAGGACTTTCTTATTAGCATGTGGGCACACATTCTGTTCAAATGATTACACGGATCTTAATTTCCCAATTCCATGCATGCCTGTAATCGAGATGGATTTGTTTTGTTTTTTTCTTTTAGTTAAACCTGGCATATTAGGATCAGAAAAGTTGGTTGAACTTCTCACCTTTCCGTCCGCTGACCATGCTCTCCACACTGGCATGAAGCTTCTTTAGCTGGGCATCCAGGCTGTCAATCATGTGCTGCTTCTCTTCAAACCACTAACAATTGAAACCACAAAACACAAACACAGTTACAGATTACACTAAATAGAATATAAAGCAAAAATTTCTACCACAGAGCTCCTTTCGTTCATACAGTACAGTGACAAAGCTTAAGCTTGAGCATAGCTACAAATAAAGCACTTCGTAAGAGTCTACTTTGGTTAAAGATAACCTTTTAAGAATGAAAGAGGTTCTAATGAGATGAATAAATCCTTCAGTCTGAAAACTTAGAATACCCTTTTGAAAAGCACATGGGAAACAGCTTGCATAACATCCCTATGTTCACATGGTCATAATTATCTACTGTATTCTGCTCCTTTGTATTGTGCCAGTTTCAACAGCTATCTTCTGCATTTATGTGTGACCTTCCTAGTTTGTAATTTTGCCACATACAGCTCTGAAAGATAATGCATTGTAAAACAGTGGACATCTTTAAAGATCAGACTCTAGAGAACAATGAGGAAAGTTTTTCTTCAATTCACAAAGGTACAGGTAGTTGCATGTACACATCATATCTAGTTCGACTATCAATCTTTCAATCACATATACAGTATGCATGTGGCAATTCACATATTATGCAAAGAGCATCTGGGGTGGTATTCTGAACACTGTTTTATCTCTGTTGTAACTTGTGTTGTAAGTCTGTGAGTTACAACACCGCTAAAACAGTTGTAAAATGGTATTCTGAAAACTGTTTTACAGTGTTGTAAGTCATGATAACCACGCCCATCGCAATAATCATATGGGCAATTCCGCGGTTAGTAACGTTACATTTGAACAAATTTAGATATTTGTTTTTACCACTAAATAACCATTTATTCATTTCAAGTCAAAATTATGTAAAAAACATGTTCATCCTTCCCAGGTTTATGATACAGAAAAGAATGAACACAATCCAAGAAATATTAGAATTGCAATAGCAACTTAAAGGGCTGGTTAGTAACGTTACGAAAAAAGGACATGACAAAAAAATCAATGTCTTGTAACAAAAAGTGTGCAAAAATTCAAGTTACTTCAAACAAAGTGTTGCATTAATTTCAATTATTGCATCATGACAAATGTTCATGCAAATTTTTTTAGCAGTTCGACCAATAATTTTTTTAGCTAGACCCCCAAAAGCATGGTTAATAACGTTACGGTTAGTAACGTTACATTTGTCCGGAGTAATTCCGCAGGTCATTTCACCCTTTTGTAATTGACAAAATGTCACATGACTTCTGGAGTATTTAGATGTATTCATCTTTTACCCTTTAGCAAAACTTTGAGGAAAAAATTTCAAAGGAACCCACTGTAATTTGCATTTAAGTGAATTTCAGCGTCCCCAGTCCCACATGTACATTTTAAATGATGGTTTTAGATCTCGCAAAATCAATAAATCCGAAAAATAAAATCTACTGAATTTGAAAGACCCTAATGATTGGTGAACATCCATGGCATTAGTTGATACCTAGATCAAAGGGTAAGATAAAGAGGCACATTTCTTTTATCCATGTCATGTCCACCTAACTGCGGAATTGCCCATATCCAATAGGAAATATGTGACCCGCTGCAACAAAAGGATCCAAAAGTCGGGGAGGACAATTTTCTAAAAATGACATGATATTATTCCCTAACTCTTCCACTTTAATGTCATATATAACATGACTAATAAAAGTACTTGGTTGCGGAGATATTAATGATTACTCCACTTTAATGTCATATATAACATGACTAATAAAAGTACTCAGTTGCGGAGATATTGATGATTTACCAGCGCATGTCGAGTGGTAAAGAAATCAGCGTTTCGAGAAAACCACCTTCAAAGTTTTCCTTCCGACGCTATCATGATCAAGGGGAGGCAAGACAGTTTTCATCGTTTGACAATAGAAGGTACGCTCCTAGCAACCTCCGTGATGTTCATTCAAGCTTAGCGCCAGCGGTCTACGCACGACCAATCAGTAACCAGGATGCCACGCACTGACCAATGAGATCACTCCCTCGTTGCTAGGGGCGGAGCCTAGCTGCAGCACTAAATCCAAATCTTCGGACGGGTTTCTGTTCCGTTGAAAGTCGGAAAATCATGGCCCAGAAAAATGCTATTTTCTTGCCTTTTCTTTAATCATTTAGCTTCCAAATTTTGGCAGATGATAGAAGATACATTAGGCTACAAAATTATGTCAAAAACAGAAATCTGAACATTTTGACGGATTTTGATGATTTGACTTCAAACTCGATTTTCTCTGCTCACTCGTCAGCGACTTTAGGATCCTTTTGTTGTAGCGGGTCACATATTGTTACAAGTAGCATCTGAGACATTTCAACCAATAAGATTGCTCCCTTGGGCAACACGCGCCTTCCTTAACTATGCGCGTTCTAACAAGCGCTCATTCTCTGGCGTGCGCACAATAGGACAATGGCATGCACAGGTAAAGAGAGCCAGAGATAAAATATAACAAAAAGTTACAACAGCTTGATCATTCGTGCCTTCTTAACGGTTTTTCACTGGTGGTTGTTGCTGTGGGGGGGATTGAAAAGCTATCTCAGATTGAGTTTGTTTTTTTTTTTATTTGGAATTTTGTTTAAAGAATAATAAAATATTCCTCATGAGAGGAATCCAAATTTCATGGTTTATGGGGAACTAGAAGCTTCAAAATTAAAACAGGCACTTGCAATGCTATGTTTTGTTTTGTTTTGTTTTTTTGTACAGGCTTGTCCATTAGACAGATGGGAAATTGTCACGCTTATTGTGTTTTGCTAAACTATTCACTGTTTCTTAACGGCACTCACAGCATTGAGAAGATTGATTTAAGTTCTTGATAATTGGGAAAATATCTAATGTCCGCTTTTTGAAATTTCACGTAAAACAAGCGCTTATTAAATACCTTTTGAAACACCCAAGGGTACTGAAAACGAATTCGGTTGGTAAATACAGCTGTATTATGAAATCATGTAAAAATTGTTACATATTTTGAAAGATGAATAATCATAAACGGTTTCATAAATGGAGTTAAATGACTTTTACTTTTTTATATAAATATATAAAAATTGAGTATAATCCACAGGAAACTTTCTAAAAGAATGTCTTTTGCATGGTATAGGAAGTTTTGCATATAAGCTTGTGTTCTAGTGCTTATAATTAAGATAAACTGCTGGCAGTGCCTGTAACCTTTCTGTAGGCATCCATGTGTTTGTGTTTTTACCTATGTGCATACATGCTATGCGTGTACTAAAGTACTTGCAAGTTTACTGTTACAAAATTTTGTATTGTAAAATGAGTTTACATTTTGCCATTTTGTACATACAGTTCAGCCAGCGATCAAGTTCCCCCTAGATCACGATCACGGGCGATCACTGATCGCATACGCGATATGTCGCAATCAATTGATTGTATGCCGAATTGCATACAATCAATGATCGCGTATGCGATCACTGATCGCCCATGATCGCGATTTAGGGGGAACTTGATCACTAGCTGAACTGTACATTGCGTGTACATTTTGTTTATTGTTGCTTATTTTGAACTCGCATACAATATTGAGTAAATAAACTATCTCACTATCTAGTAGAAGTTAAAACGAAAGTTACAACAGAGTTGCAACACCTTCCACCCTGTTTTATCTCAGAAGCATAAGTTTGCACATGGTGAGAGTTACAACAGAAGATAAAACAGTTTTCAGAATACTGTGTAATCTAATGGGTGCATAGGTTTGCGCCCAAAGTTACGCGCTTGCGGATACCTCAAGACAATGGTATGTGCAGGCAAAGAGAGCACGAGATAAAACGCAAGTTACAACAGAAGTTACAACAGAGATAAAACGGTGTTCAGGATACCGATTTGTTACAACAGACTTACAACAGAGATAAAACGATCTCAGAATACCACCCCTGATAATCAAGGCATGCTGACACCCTGCCAAATGTGTGTACCAGGCATGCCTATCATACACTGTCTTGTTTTAGTCCATGGAATAAATTTCAATCGTTGATTTGTTTTAAACTACCCACTTTGAGGTCAATGATATAATTATCAAAACTTTGTTACATACAGTTGTACTTCTAGATAAATGTTTTGACAAAGAACCAAATAACATCTCTTTCTACTACACAATCTATTCCAATACACCCAAAGTAAAATATACATTATAGGTAATTATCAAAATGCTAACTAAGACTTTAGCACTTGAAAAGTGCAGACCTCCGCTAAGAGCTCATTTCCACCAACAGGATCCATATAGTAATCCCGGTCAATACCAAAGTGCAATCATTTGTTCTTTTTGTCAATATTAATCTTTCCTGAAAATTTCATTCAAATCTGTTTAAAAAAGTCTAGAGTTATTTTGCAGACAGACAAACAAATTAATGCTGTCAAAAGCATTAACCTCCATAAAGGGATTACACAGGTGAGGATTCAGCTTATAACGTTTTGCCAGATATTTAGAAACCACTCTATGAAATGTTACAGAGCATACAATTTTAAGAGGAGTCAAAAGTTTATTCGCTGAAAATCAGTTTTTCAGTTGACTGAGATATTAAAAAACAAGGTGAAACAAAGAGATCGTAATAAAAGATGTGGCCTCTTGGATTTTATTAGGATCCCTCTTTTTGGATATCTTGGCCATTTCAATACTAATTTCAATCAAATAAACATTGAATCCCTCTTGGAATTACATGCTCTTTCACATTTCATAAGAGGTTTCTCATTATCTCACCAAAATATGTTATAAACCTGACATTAGGTCTCAACCAAAACTATATAATACCTTTAAGAGGAGGTAATAGTAATAAATACAAGTTCCACATAACCCATGAACACACAAGTCTTCTCTAGAGCAAGCTTGCCTGATCGGATTCGTTCATCCTTGAGACAACCTTGGAGGCGCTGTCGACCACCTTGGTGAAAGCTCTCATGACTCCAGCACCGCTCAGAGCCGACGTACTGGTGGCCTTGGGCAGCTGGGGATCACAAAGAGTAGAGAAAAGACATATCACTTGATCCATGCACCACAGCATCTGAACAAAGACTTCTGATTCTCCCCAAAGGAACTTACAAGCTGTACTATTTATTATACTCTCTCATATGTTCTCTCTCACTCTTTCTCAGCCTAAATAATTTTCTTATCTTATTTGTGTACAGTGTACTTGCCTACACAGGCTAATATGCTAAGTTTTCCTCCTCTTTTATGTTGGCGCCTATATTTGACACAGGAATATGTAAAACATTTCAGTTATTTTCTCAGTAAACATACAAACAAGCAATAAAGATCAAATGTGACTGTGCATCACAAAACCAACAAAAAGTCGCACACCCTCATTTTACAAGAAGACTCAAAATAGGTGAAACGGGTCAACCTAGTCAATCTTGAGTTTTTCATATTTTCAGAAAGAACAATTCTTCTTCTACATTGCTCTACAGTATGGGATCATAAAACGAATGGGAATTGCATTTCTAGCAGTTTTTTCTAGAACACTTATTTTGTAGAATATTGTATACATGTCTTAAAGGCCCCTTTTCATTTCTTAAAAATCTTGTATACGCTCTTCACTTTCAACTTTAATAACTTTTGAAAAAAAAAAGAAGCTACTGCTTTGAAAGTTGGTATTAGTAATGGATTGAATGTGGAATGTGGTAAAAGCATGCCCAATTTCAGCTTAATCTGATACCTAATCTCTTCATTGTTGTTGATAGGGTGTGTTACATCCTGTTTTTAATCCCATTTATTGCAAAGCTAGCACAGCTTGCGAGGATTAAATGCTTAAATAGACCCTTTATTTGGAACCTCTTTTCTCAGTACACACTTTTCCAGAGTGAGTACTTTCTTTCCAGTATGTAGATAGGTTAGGAGAGTCAATTTCAATTGAGTTATACATCATTTTAAAGCTTAAAATCTGCTCTTTCAGAATCTGCCCTTAACTAAAAATCCATGCCTGGCAACTTTTTGTTGGTTTTGTGATGCAGGGTCACTAATAGTAAATACGGTATTTGATTACAGCAAACCATTCCTAGTATTACAAAGCCACATGCTGCTTTACACATATATCTTGACTGCTGTCTGCATGTTACCCTACTTGTAAACCTGTGCAAAATCCAATTTATGTACAATCAATTCACATAGGATCCATCATGATCAAATATCACTTGCGTTATTCGCATTTGAAATTAGTGGGAAGGCTTTAATAAAATGCGTCAAATGGCATTGCTTTTTTCCCCTTTTTTGTTTTGTTTTGTTTTGTTTTGTTTTTGTTTTGCACAAAAACAGCTCCTACATGTACACACAAGAGTTTTCATTGGTTTAACTATATTCCTTGCATTTCAAAGTGTCTTGCTATACATCGGTCTGAAACTGCTTTTTGGCAAACTTCTACCTAGTCCTGGAGCATATAGTCATGTCTTCAATGAAGTCTGTCGCCCTGAGTGACTACATTATCAGCATACTCCCTCATGAACTCTATACTACTGACAGAACATGTTTTGTTTTTTTAAAGCATGGGAACACTTCCCTATAACATATCAACTCACATTCCAATCTAATAGTATTCAATAGTTGCTAACATTTAAAAATAATACAACTATGGAGATACTTGAATGCTACGTAAATCTCACTTGGCAAAAATAGATTCCAAGTCAGAGAGATTTTTTTTTTTTTGGGGGGCCTGGACATGAAGAAATTACCCCCCCCCCCCCCCCCAGGAACCTCCTGTAAACTCCAGGATACTTGGCAGCTCTGAATTCCAGCATGACTTACATCATCCTTTTCAAGGAACTCTCTGAAGTCAGAGTCAGTGTAGAGGATGGGGTGAGCCGCAGTGCGATTGAGGAACCGCTCCAGCGCCGCCCTCCTCTTGCCGATGAACTCCATGGAGTTGGTCTGTTCCTGCGACTTGGACATCTTCACTTTGGTCATTCCTGGAAGAAATGAAACAAAGATACAAAGTTTGGCTGTGCTTGACAATTTCACACCTATCTTTCTGGTCACTGGGTGAATGACAGGGTTTTTGTGGTGGGCTGATTAAACTAGAAATGTCGCTACAGCGACTGGTTATACCCCAGCCAAACAACATTTCATAAGCTTTGGTCAAAAAACTGAGGAAGTAGTTAAATCCGCAAGATCTTTCCTTGATCTTCTGCCATTAATATGCTGTTACCATGGCAACATACTTTCGGGTACTGTCGAAAAATGCGTCTTGCACATCTACGACCAAAGGCACACATCTGTACCAAGTTTCATGGAAATTGGGCAAAAACTGAGGAAGTAGTTTGCAACACAAAATTTTCCATAATTTTGGCTCATAATATGTGAGCTGTTACCATGGCAACATACTTTTTGTCACTGTCAAGAAATGTGTCATGCTGACCTATATCCTAAGACAAACATTCAATATGAATTCCATGAGAATTGGAAGAACACTGATGAAGCAGTTTTGCCATGAAGCATTTTGCCCTATATTTTACCAATAACATGCCGTTACCATGGCAACGCACTTTTTGCCACTGCGGAAATATGTGTCTTGCACATTAACATATTCAGATGAACATCTGTACCTAATTTCATAAAAATTGATCAAAAACTGTGGGAGGAGTTCGCGACGCAAGATCTGTACCCATTTTTGCCCATAATATGCCGTTACCATGGCAACGTACTTATGGGTACTATCAAAAAATACGTCTTGCACATCTACAACCCAAGGCACACATCTGTGCCAAGTTTTATGGGAATCGGTTGAAAACTGAGGAAGTAGTTCGCGACTCAAGATTTGCAACGGACCGACCGCCCGACCGACCGCCCGATCGACCGCCCGACCGCCCGCTGATTCCTATATACCCCCTTCAAACTTCGTTTGGCGGGGGTATAAAAATATCAGTTGCCACATCGTGTACACACCAAGCGCACACACAGACAGCGCATTAAAGTTTCTTCATTGTGAGATTTTCTATGCAGTGCAATTCTGAAGAAGGATGCTATTTCCTAGTGTTAAGCATAACTCTGATTCCCCATTTTCATTGTCCTCTTATGTACAATCAACATTTTGATTCCTTACCTTAAAAACAATAACAACAACAAAATATATATCATGCCCATTTCTCCTGGCATTTCATTGATACACTCACTTTGCACTCTCACCAAATTCTAAAATCTAAATCAAAGCAGATATAGCTGAATATGCAATATTCAAAAACTGCCATACTTGGAAAGAAGGAGCTGCATACAAGTAACTGTCATATCATATTTTCTTTTAGGGGCGAGTTAAAGCTAATACTTTGATCACACCACATAATGACCTGTTTGAAATTCATGAGCACCTACAAGCTATTACAACGCGTTTATAATGGAAAAGTATCACATAATATCAACTTGGTGAACTGACCTACAACACTTTTCTCTGGAGCTGGGGGTACAATGCGACCTTTGCATGTGTGCTTCTCAACCAGTTTCTGGTGAAGGCCAAGGAAATCACTGAAGCGCCTCGTGACACACATCTCCTTGCCTTTGAATGATGGGTCGTTAGTCTACCAGGCAGAAGATACAGCAAAAATTGCAAAGCAATAGAGATCAATATTTCCACATAATGTTAGAGGATAAATCTCACGCTACACTGTAATAGCAAGAAAAATATTTCAACATAGTATATACTGCCTTTGGCTTAATGAGTGTCTAAAACATAGTGCAAGACTAACAAATGCTTCCATATTTCAATGATTTCTTAAAAGATCAGAACTTCTGTTTTGCATCCAAACTTTCTTTTATGTCCTCTTCCAAACTTATCATCGTAATGGGTACAGATTACATTGAGTTCTTTTTTTTTTCTTCTCAGTTTTGATGCTTCATGTCTTGCTGTCCCATGTATTTTGTAGGCAAAGCAATTTAGACTACAGATTTGTCTTTTTAGCCACTACTATACTATAATTGCCGAACATAAAAAGTGATGTTTCAGTATGCACTATATTCAGCCAATGTAACACGCCAAACTGTTCAGGAAAATAAATGGTATGACGTTATTGGTGTGCATAAATGCTAGTTATAATGTGTAGCCTGCATGCCTAGGTTTGATACAAGTATGTAATATGAACACATGGAAAACGTGCATAATGAACATGAATTAGATGTGTCCTCTTACCTTTGTGGTCACCTTATAAGCCATATACGCACTCATTCCATCACCTGTAAACAAGCAAAACAAAAAACAAAAAACAAAAAAATCATGTGCCTGATCTATGAAGTAGTAACACATAAACTATATGCAGCACACTGCTGAACAGCTCATTGCAGGCTGGATCTGGGAAAGTGTGAAATATAGTGCCCCACTACAAGATGCACATACTTCCCAAAAATAGCCTTGAATGCCGACTTAATCCGTGACGAGTCCCGAGTATACTAATACTCGGGCAGGTATCTATGGGAAATGTGTGTTGTAGCAAAATCAGCCCATCCTCAATGGGTTAATTAAGCTATTGCTAAAGGCAACATACACTAAAACCACTCTATATTTGAAACAATTAATTCTTTATTGCCATTGATAACTAGAAATCACTTCAGTTGAAACTGTGCTTTAGTTATGGACTGGCAGTGTTTTTAATTCAGATCTGGACTACTAACAGGAAAGCATGAAAAGGCATGATCAAGAACTCAACATCAGTGGATCAAAGTAAAAACAGTGATGTCAAACTACTATAAAAATTAGATGCAGTGCTCTGTATACTTGGGTCAGGCAAAGTGAGGGTCATGCCCTTTGAAAGCCTATGAACTCATCTATAAATAAATAAAAACAATCCCAGAACATGTTGCACAAATCAACAACAAGTGTCAGGTTATGTAGAAGGATACTGTGCAATTTGAGAAATTCAGTCACATTTTTTTTTCTTTTTTTTTTTGGTGGGGGTAATTTTGTGTGCAAAGCAACAAGGGTTATCATGTGTGAGCCATAAAAGGCACATGACCAAGTGTGACATTATAGATGGCTCTCAAAATGTGTCAGATGACACACTAAATTAAAAGTCTTTACTCATTTCGAATAGCTCCATCAACATCATTCAGATTATAAGTAATCTGTTTTCATATACCCAGATGACAGTCAAGTTATACATCCTGATGATATCTAGTACCTGGTACATACAGGTAGACATATAGCATGTGTATCTTGTTTGTCCCTTTCTTAAAGTTCCCTACTGTAAATGGACACCTTCTTAACCCTATCTTAACCCTATTTTAACTGGGCTATTTGAGAACAAGTTTTTAGGGGGGGGGGGGGGGGTTATTTATTTATTTATTTTTTTGGGGGGGGGGTCAAATTGACACAAGACCCCCCCCCCCATGAAAAGGCATTATGCCTTTTACAAATGTAAGAGCCTTCTCAAATAGTTTAAGGGCACATGAGAGAAACAGTTCGTGTACTGCCAAACCAAGATTTCATAGACCCTTGCTGATTCATTCTCATGAACGAAGTGCAAGTCACAATGCTCTAAATGTGCTCTAATGTGCTCTAGTTCCACACCAAAATATGCACATGGCATTTTTATATCATGTTCAAATCTAAAGCATAAAAAGCTTCAAAGCTGTGATATGATCTTGATATTAGCACACCTAACTCGAGTGCAAATTGTTACACTAACAGTTACTCCCTTACATGGGCAAACAGTCATACAAATTGTAACTACTTACAAAGGTAGGGACATTAAATGATGGAGTGAATATAATGGTACTTACCCATCTTCTGTGGTTCTGTTATGGTGATTTCTAGGTCAAATTTATCCCTGCTCTCATCGTCATCCACTTCCTGCATAGTACAAAAAAAAAACAAAAAAAAAAAAATCATGATAAAGTAAAGAATGGGAAGAGCAATATGCAAGCAGATGTAATCTGATAGCATAGACTGTCGTGTTAGGAATACCTTACAAAATGAGAGGTAAATGCAGTCATGTCAACAGTCGTTGAGAAACCTCAACAGGGAGATGACTGGCTGTGAATGAATAAACATGTGTCTATAGGAGAACTTGACATTTGCTTGAACAGGACAACTAGTGCATTTTTGTTTGTTTGTTAGTTTTTTGGTTGTTGTTGATATTATTAGCATTAGTTTTAAGGTATCTCTATCTGGAACATAAGTATAAAATCTTAACAATTTTGGATTCATTATATTAAAAAAATAACACTATTGATATGATTAATATAGCATATTTTCCCATATTTCTGCTCAAATACGAGTGTACATTGAAGAAATACAGTTAGTTTCAGTATTTACATGTGAGTGAGTCAATAAGTTGGTGCTTATACGAAGCATGTCTTAACTACATTTGGAAGAGCCACTTTGTCAAGGAAACTCAAACCAAACATGTTAAAGAGAGAATTGCACACACATAGCAAAGCTTCCTCAAGAAACAAACACTTGAGGTGTCTGTTAGTCCTATTTTTGTGTTAGTTGCACTGGCAGTTCCTATACCACCAGATTCAGGCATTTAATGGAGTGAAAAGGGACTGCATTATTGAGGTTATGGTCCTTGCATTAAATGCATGCAGTTGAAGGATAAGGTTTGATATTACTATATGAGTCACTACAGGGCAACACATTTTATCATGTGTGATAAGTGAGAAGACAAAAGCATAGTTTAAACAGTGTCTTCACCTCATTGTGGGGTAGTTTCCTTTATTAAAGGGAATATTTTCATGCACTTCACATCTTAATCATTATTATTTTGCATCTTTTCTACGACAAACATCACAGCAAACACACACACACATACACACAAAAGAAGAGTTGCTAATTATCAACATTTCAGAAAAATTTTATAGTAAAGTCACAGGTTAAGCATAATTCTCGAGGTCAACAGAGATTAACGTGTCAGTTTCAAGACCACGACACTGCAGTAATATATCCCAGAGTCACAAACTATATTGTAACTCAGCACTACACGTAGCATGTGTTAACCATCACCAGACACTCCTGCTTTATTCTTCACACTGCCAAAGATACATTACCTTGTGTGCAAGCGGTTTCTTCTGAAGAGAAAGAGAGTTGATTATTTGTGTGTGGTTTTTTTTTTTCTGATGGTTTTTAAATCAGTACTAAAAAACTACTTTCTCTCACTTTACTGCTGAGTTCTATCCAATCAATTTATGAAACACTGGGAGAAAAACTAGGACGAATGTATAGATTACATAACAAATATCAAAGTCAGGTGGTTGTGCAGGTCATGTCAATTTTGAATAGTGTGCAAGCTGTTTGTGTGAAATGCACATAGCTGTATGTTCTTGTGTGACCTTCATAAATGCAACATTCTCATTTATACACTTGTAGTAATTTGGCGTATCCGGGCAATTACCCCCAGAGGGCAATTACCCCCTGGCTAAATACTGGTTTGTGGTAAGGTTAGAGTAAAGATTAGGGTTAGGGTTAGGTTTAGGGTTTAGGAGTTTGGGTTAGGGTAAGTTCGGGATTGACTAGGATTAGGATTAAGGCCAGGGGAAGGGACCGGGGTAATTGCCCAGGGGGTAATTGCCCTAGACCCATAATTTGGATACATGTATTATGTCACTCTATCATAGAAGAAATGCAATGTCTCAATTCACCAGCTTCACCAACAATGCAGAGGGAAGTGTACAGTTCATGATCTTGCAAAAGGACAAGAGAAAAGAAGTGTGATGTACATGTAAGCTACAGTTTGGCAGAGTCCACATTTGGATTGTAATGCCACCAAAACAGGTGAAAGTTGTGATGTGTACGCACGGAGCGGCATGATATGGTTCATTATCTTAAACAAACAAACAAACAAATGGAGTGGAAGTGTCCACTATTTGGATAATAGAGTGCCACTTTAATCAGGTTCAAAATGCAGAGTCTAGCAATACACATTGATGCAGATGGAAGTGCATGGTTCATGCTCTTTTGAAAGGACAGAAAACAGCGGAAGAAGGGCACAACTCACATCCTCTTCCTCCATCTTTGTCTGGCCACCATCTCCATCTCCCCCTGCGGCTCCCTCCGGCTCCTTCACAGCAGCAGCGTCAGATGTGTCCATGTCTTTGGTGAGAGGAGACGAGGGCTCTGCGTCCAACTTGGCCGGTTCGGAATCCAGCTTGGCTGGTTCCGAGGAGTCCCCTTCTGGGGGGTCATCTAGGGAAACCTCGGTTCCACCACCTTCATACACCATGCAAGGATCATTGACAATTTCTCGTAAGTTACATGAATTTTATTCATTTCCCAGAATGACTGTGTGGTGACAGCATTAGTTTCAACACCTGATTAATATAATTTTTCAACATTGCATACAGAGATCAGATGAGAGACATGTAGATATAAAAATGGTTTTAGAGCATCATATAAAATGACAGGCATCTGCATTCAAAAAGTCTGGCATCTTTAGTCATGTCTAGTAAGAACACGATTTCATCAAAGCTCTTATCAAAGTACACACAAAAATATGCTGAACATGGCAAAAACATTTTTCTCAAGGAAAAAAGTTGTAACACAATGGAGACCTCATAAAACACTTGTATGATTTTGATTTTGATTTTTTTTTTTTTGGGGGGGGGGTCCCTAGAATGCTTATAAACATAAAGAGTAATCGTTTTGTTGATCTCAATTCCATCAACACACAGTACATTAGATGCAATATATTTACATTTACTGTATGTCACTTGCTGCTTTTGGCTCAAGATATCTTATTTAGCAGTTTAATAACATACACACCTGCAAAGAGATCATCATCCTCTTCTAGAGCTGCAGGTTCTGAAGACTCCTTGAAAGTTCAAAAAGGAAAAAAAGAAGATACAAATAATGTCCAAATTAATACAGGAAAAGCTAGATTACATTTTATGCAGAAAATGAAGTACATGTAAATAAAAAGAATTTTACAGAGAAACATTTCTGTTCAAGACTCTTCTATTCAAAATGGGAGCTAGGGAAAATGACATTATGAGAACATTGTTTCCCGTTTTGGTGACTGAAATTCAGAAGTTGTTCGACAATTATGACCTTACAATATTTTCTATATATATAAAATATTTATCTATCTAGCCTCTACACTTCACATCATTAACAGCTACAATGTACAATTTCATTTTTGAATGCCAAAGTTGGACATTGTCCATTTAATGGAAAATGTTGAAGCTGAAATGTCAGAATAGACATTCTAGTAGTACTGGCACTGTGTTTTTACCTTTCTGTAAACCCCCTTGACCTAAACCCAACAATCGCCTTTTTGTTTTTAGTTGTTAGGTACTGGAAGTAGAACATCTCTTTAACGAACATACAATGTACATGTATGGCTCATATTTATACCATGATGAGTGATGGGCTACAGTGTACATTATATCTATTGTATCTACCTTGACATCCTAATAACATTATAACAATAAGCATCACATGTGAAATCACATAATTCGGTAAATTATTGTATGAAATTCTACGAGTATACTAATGGTAGTATGTCTGTGGAGTACCTGGTAAAAAATTGTTCTATATGTATTGACATTTGGAGGAGGCAAGACTTCCTTAAATATGAGAACCATGTTGACATGCCCCCTCCCCCCCCCCCCCACTTCTAAAAAAAAAAAAAAATGCTTTTGATTTTATGGAGTTAGGATTTTGATTACTGTAACATGACATGCAAAAATATTTGTGTGCTCTTTTTTATTTTTGTGCTATAGTATAGGCTATAGCATCTCTAGCTCAGCTCAGCTCTGATCGCACCTCCACTGCACTGAGAATGTGAGATGCGTACTAATACTAGAGATCTATAGCACAAAAATAAAAAAAAGAGCACACAAACATTTCTGCTCTGCCTCTACTCTGATTGCGCAAAAAGTGCAAAATTTCCACACCACAATTACCATTATTTACACTACCACTAGTACTGTAGGGGATGGGGGAGTAAGGAAGTCTTTTCCCATTTGGAACCCTACAGCTACCATTGCATTGCATTGTTTGTATCAGTGTTGTATGATTGTTAATAACACAACACTACTACACAAGTACAAAACTATAGACACTAACGTTACAACAGTTCCACTCATGTGGAATAATTTTACAGTACAGAACCCTATAATCACCGATATATTGTGGCAATCACCAGCGCTGCCAGACTTTGCAGTAAAATAGCAATATGATTCACCTCTCTCACTCACACAGACAGTCTATGTGACTAGACTACACTGCACTCCCCTGCACTTCACTTTACACAGCACAGCGCACCGCAACATGTTGTTTTACAAACGCACACTATTCCTACAGCCATACATTCACTACAATCTCATAATTTCAAAAGGTTGCTGTTACTGGTTATCGTTTTCAAACCTTGTTTGTTTCTGCCACTTTTTCTTCACTCTTTTCGTCGTCGTCGAAAAGGGGAGGAGGTTCCCTGTCGTCAGCCATGTTGCTCACGAGTATGTGACAATTCTACAAGCACAAGGCAAGATTGGGGGCGTTGTCTAATTACAGTCGTCCTGTACAAATACTTGATTGAATTGGATTAGGATATGTACCATTCGTACTCAAATGAATATTCCCCTTCAGAGGAATAAAAAAAAATATTATGTGCACATCAAGGTGCATTTATATTGAATTCACAATCAAATGATAGAGATATGGTTTAAATTATGTGTCAAATGAGACTACACAACACTTCTGTGTATACTGTATGTGTGTGTGCCACATATGGTGTGCGCCATAGAAATGTGTGGTGCTGCTGTGTAAATGCCTGTCTGTGTGGAAATCCGATAGTTATCCATCGCGAAGATGCCGTACCAATCGGCCTTCAAATTGTCGGCCTTTATTAAAACACATCAAAAGCCTTTGTCAGACGAATGCCTGATAACACGGGGATGAATAGGCCAAATAGTAACAAACTATTTGAAGAGTCTGAATTAGAAAAATGCAGGCCCCTTAATCATTTACCAATTTTAAATATTTGAGAATAAAGCTGCTGGAAAATAAGGAAAATAATGAAAACATTTGTGATAAAATACAATGTATCTATTGTCGGCAGACCTATAGAATGCAGTATCATTGAAAAATTCTATTTTTTTCTTTGATGATGACATTACTTTAACCATGCAAAAATTATTATTTATCTTTCTTTTTTTTTTGCAATTTAACTGTTTATTGTCCTGGTTATTAGCTCTCAAAGTCTGTCATCAGGCTTACATATTTCAAAGAACTTTGAAAACAACAACAACAATAACAAAAAACAGAGCTTCAATCGTTTTTTTTTTTTTTTTTTTGGACAGATGGCTATTATTATATAGCTTTTTTTTTTTCTACTCATGTGGACATTCTCAAGCTCCAAAGATTTTTGTCACATGATTTCGCCGCCTGTTTATTGGCATTGTTTGTGGACACTGTCCAGCCAAAGTGACGATGTGTATTCAGAGTCCCGATATAGGCCTAATTCTTGAAGAACAATTGGTATATAGAAACAATCCATGAAGGCTTTTTCCGGATTTCAGGCACTTCTTTTTTCTTTTTCTTTTTTTGTAAATCAAAAGTAGTGTAGGCCCTACTGCAGGAACAACTCAAGTCATAGTATAGGCCTACTTTGTCCCGGGAAGCTATAATATTCGGGGGCCGCGGAAAGTCTTTCAGTCACTGTAAATAGTGTGTGCGTGTGTGTGTGTGTGTGTATTTTATTTTGTGGATAAAGAGGAATACAATATCTCTTTGAAAATTTTTGAAAATGTAATCTTATTGAAAGATGTCTCATTTAGTGATTTAGAAAGGTGTATGAACTCTTGATTACAAATTTACAGCAATTGTGTACTTACGTATTAAAGTTGGTCAAAATGATTTTTTTTTTTTGAAACGGGAAATTACACATATTATTTCTAAGACCAAGAATGACAACGCTTTTAACAAAACTCAGAGAATTTCTGTTCAAATTATTACATGGAGTTGTTTACACAAAAGAAAAGCTTTTTGAGTTTGGTTTCGTTGAAAATAAGCGATGTTCTTTTTGTGAGCAATCGGTAGAAACATATAAATATTTATTTTGGGAATGTGGGCATGTTAAGAATTTGTGGCAGAAAGTGATAGATAGGTTTGAGATGACAGATCTCCGAAATATAGAGTGGAAAGATGTTCATTTCGGTGTTATGGGAAGGGACCCAAAGATGAAACTTTATAATACAATAATTTTTATTTTTAAATATATTATTTTTAGATCTAGGACAGAGGGAGAAATACCTACTTTTGAGGAAATTTATAAGAGAATAATAATATTTCGGGATGAAGAAAAAGAAATTGAGGTAAAAATAAATAAGTTGGGATTACATTTGCTGAAATGGGAAAATGTTTCTGAAACAAGGGCCTGAGTATTTTTTTTTATAGTATTTATCATCGGTGAAGGCAATATTATGTGTTATTGGTTGCGAGCAGGAAGGGGCAAGTTATTGCTGGAATAAACGTTATGTTGATTTTATCAGCAGCTTTGAGTTACATTAGTTTGTTCGACGGTTTTGTATTTGAATTAGGTGCTTGCGTGCGGGCAGATGCTGCTTTTATGCAGACGGTCCATTATGTTTTACGTACAACTATATCAACAGTGGGAAGTTGTTCATCAAGAAGGAAGGGGTATATAGCGGTTCGGATGTGTATATATATGTGTGTGTGTGTATGTGTGAGTGTGTATGGTGTCGGTGTGTAAGTGTGTGTGTGTGTTTGGTGAATGTGGGTGTGGGGTGGTTTAGGTTTTGATTAATCCGGGGTTGGTGGGGATGGGGATTTGATTTGGAGAAGGATAGTTATAAATGGTATTGGTAGGATTTAATATCTGAGGGTCCCATATCTGAGGGTCAAATATCGTACAAGCTCTGCTTCTTATAGTGGGACCCTCCACTTCCATCCTCATCCTTAGTTGACTTGTATTATACGCTTTATGTATATATTAACAAAGATGTAATTGCATTTTTTTTCATCTACAATCTCATTTTCATATATACCTTGTCAAATTACATTCTGCAAGTATTACAAATATCCTGTACATATGCAATGTATATAATTTCTTTGTTCATTATTTTGATGGAAGTGAAAATAAAGTTGAATCTTGAATCTTGAATATTTAGGATAGATGTAGATTTGTTTCTGGTTGGGAGGGGAAGGGTTGGTCGTTTTGTTTTGTTTTTTGTTTTGTGTTTTCTTATGAATGATTTCATTCTAGATTTGTATAACGTATCTGTTTGTTGTTGTTTTTTTAATGTATAATATGCCTTTGTAAGTGAGAAGGTTTGGTACAAGTAAAAATTCTCTTGTGAAGAAATTGTTAGTAAGGTTGATTTATAATCGAGTTATTTATGTTGAAGAGAGACTTATTTGTAGTACATGCAAAAAAAATTGACAAATGGATTGTTTGGGTTTTGAGTTGCACTTGTACTTATTTGGTTCATGTTACACCCAGAATGGGTTCATTTATGAATGATTTGAATGAAATCAATAAATATCAAAGAAAAAAAAGTGTTGGCAAGGGAGGGGGAGGGAAGGGCCTGCATGGGGGGGGGGGTTCAAGTTATAGGCCTACCCCTCCCTTTCCCGGCCCCTCTTGCATGTAGACGGGAAGGATCTATAAGGCGAAACCTTTTGAACTACTCTTGGGTGTTGTGATAATATTTTCCTTTAATTTCCGGATTTTCCCCCATTTTTTTGAGCCAAAAAAGTCGGGATGGGGTCTGCTATAGGGTCTGCAGGCACCCACCTCCTGTTCCCCGGCCTCTGTGTCTTTCCTGATTTGCTGATTTGCATAAAGAAATTTGCAGGCAACAAGATGTAATCCATAAAACGATATAATCAATCGGAAGACTTATACGAGAGGTTTGCCCCATGCGGCACATAATTTTTTTTTTTTTTACCTGCCTTCTGGATTTCAGCATCTATAAATGGGGAGTTGCACAGTATCCCTGCACACTTTTTCGTTGGGAATGCTTTATAATGTATGATTTGGAATATCTCACATCAGACACAACGTCGGAGCACTTGCAGAAATGCACAAATTAGTATTTCGTTTCCGTCTTTGTTTGTGGGTGTGTGTGTGTGTATTTTTTTTTTTTTAGCACATAGGCCTCTATAATGGATAGAGCGGGTTACGTCACCAAGGGCGAGAGCGTAGTATATTTGCCGGATCGGGAAATAAAATTTGACTGAGTCGACTAATTTTTTTTTTTTTTTTTTTTAATAATCTACCTATCGATTTTAGACAAACATCTCTTTCACCAAAGAAAGTTGGCTTATAATAGATAGGCCCTTATACTGTATTTTTTTTCTGTGAAGTGAATAGAACCTCCAAGACTTAAAAAATGATTTAGTATTTTATGGGCGTGGGACTGAACCAGCCTAGGGCTATGTTGCCCCCTGCTCCCCCCCCCCCCCCCAGCACGCACACACACACACACACACACACACGCAAATATGGGTCCGCGGGGGCGAGGGAAGGCCAGGGCAGGGCTGTCAGGACCTTTCAAATTCAATTCAAAGGTTTTATTTTCACTTCTTTCACCTTTGAACGGTCAACCTCCCCCCCCCCCCCCCATGACATATGCATGTGTGTAAGAAGATTTCAGGGTAGATGGGTTCCACACATGAGTTGTGAAGTCGAGGCCGATTGGCTTGCCACAGAATTACTAATATCTGCAGTGGCGGATCGGGGGGGGGGGGCGCAACCGGTGCACGCTCCCCTTTATTTATCGTTAAAAACAAAGGAAATAGAAAGAAAAAAGTGAAATGAAAGCAGGAAGTGGCACCAGAAATAATAGTTGCGCCCCCCCCCCCCCCCCCCTTTACAGAATTCCTGGATCCGCCCCTGATCTGACATTCTGTGTCTTGTGATCATGCGCCAATATCATAATGCCGAATTGTTTTGATGTGGACTTGTGTCCCAGCTCAACCTGGTTTGAGGGTCGCTACCGCGAGAGGGCTCTCTCGCTCGAGGTAGCATGGATGCAGTGCTGAGAATGAGGTGAGATTGACTGCATGCATGCATGATTATTGGAAGGCAACAAGAATAGTGAATTGCGTGATCATTTTCCTGCATGTCGGTACGGTACTGACTGAATTCCCAGGCTAGAAGCTGGCATAGATCTCTCTGTTACCAGCAACCAATCGAACTGATGGTAAGTAGTACTAACTTTGTTAGTAGGCCTACAATTGCCCCCACATGTATTAACCCACAGTTATCATGGTTATAGAAAAACAAAGTAAATTTAGACTTGCAAGGTGCGTGCAGGTGTCCAGTTAAGTTAATTCAGAATATTGTCATCATCAGTATCAGCATAGCGATTCCTGCTGCCCACCTCTGCTCTGTTAATACTTAACTTAGCACTTTTTTGCCAGGTAGGGTGGCATCCAGGGCCCATGCTGCCTAGGCAGGGGCAGGGGCCTTCATACTGCAAGCTGGTAGTGGTGGTAAAATACCCATAAACTAAAAAACAGTCTGCCTAAAGTATAGCCCGACCAGACACTGTTACGCTATGCGAAAACAGCGTCTGACGAGCACGGCATGCAGCCTCGAAGTGAGGAACCTCAACACAGCTACAAAACTTAGGAACATGTATACTTTTCTCCTTTAAACAGAATACTTTACTCACGTTAAATGCATGTTTCTATTATAGAAGAATAGTTCGCCACACTGGGTCCATGGAGACCACTTGCGATAAGTCCGTGGAACAAATTAATGACACTTTCTGGCGCAATTCCTGACCGTCGGGCTTCGTCGTTGCAGAATTCAAAATGGCGCCTTGACTTATGCGCATGCGTCACCGGATGTGCTCCGGAGCGAGCGCGTGTGCGTTGAAAGTGTCGAACAAACCTTGGCGTCTGCTACACAATAACCGTGGTATGGAGCTCAATGTTACTCGCCCGACCAGACGCCAGCCGCCGCCAAGCCCAGTACAGTTTATAGCTGTATACTAGTAACCGTGCGTACGCTGCTTGAGTGTAGCAGCACGGTCGACAGCGCGACCTTTTGAAAGGGCATTCACATCACGTGACCACCCGATATCTAAACTTGGCCTGGCGTGAAAGATTGTGTACCGTGTGGACATGCTGGATATGATGATCAATTTCGGTAAGTTTCATTGCGTACATTTGAATACTAATATCATCAGATGTAGAGTAAATATTGAAGAGTATACTCGATGAGTTTGAGGTGACAAAAATGATCGTAAGTATCAAAAGTCAAAGCTATCGTGATACGATTACGTCGCTCTCCTAGTGGTTGGTGGTCGTGCGAGTACAGCCCTGTCGCGACGTACCATGTACACAGCGACTGGGCTGTGTATAGTTACCTAAAGTAAAGACTCTCTGCAGATGTAACGTTACATTAGACAGAAAGATCCGTCTGACCGGAGGACTCTTTTTATATTTTGCCATTGACGCTGTCCTCCGTGTGAAGCCAGACGCATTCTCCGCGGAACATTCCCCGACGGACAGATACAGACTGATCTTTCGGTCAAACGTTACATTTGCATTGTCGTGATTGTTATAGTCTAGCTAACGTTATCGTTAGATATGATGATTTTGATGTCATAGTCACATAACGTTAGATAGGGTAAGAGCACCAGTATTCGGTCTCGGTATTCGATCACTTCTCACTAGTCACCAGCCAGTATAAAGTTCAACTGTCACAACACTCAGTACACACGCAAATCACATCAATTCACATACATTGACATTGTACTTGCACACTCATTCACAACAGGAAACTCCCTTTATAATAGCCCCCTCCAAAAATCCATCCAAAATCCCAAATTTTACCATCAAAAGTGCAGGATTGGCACTACTTTCCAAACGCGCGCGCGGATAAGGCCCAGTTTTAAGAGTACGGGTCACCGAAAAAGCGCTAAAAATCGAGAAATAGGCCGTTCTCTCACAGGAATTTTTTGCTTATCACAAGCTTGGTTGGAGTGTGATGGTATCCTCAAAAACGCAAAAGAAAAACAAAATTTCCGTACGTGCCGATACAGTGTCTCAATGTACAAGGGTTGAATGCAAGTGCTGAGTCCCCAGTATTCGGTCAACAACGGGTGCCGCAACGTCCCCGATGCAATTTTGCGCCAGCAAGTTAGCGCGCGCGCTGATTTTTCAGCTGCCTTGAACACGCATTGACTTTGAACGCGCATATCGCGTGACCGAATACTGGTCGCGGTGACCGTATACTGGGGAATTTTCAAGGTGATATATTTTGTGATTTTGTGAAATTCTGTGTGATATTTAACAAAATAAAAATTGAGATTAAGAAATTTGATATATTTCACATACATAGCTGTAGATATGATACTAACATTAATGTATTATTTTAGTTTGAAAAATATTGCAAAAAAGCTTAAGTGACCGAATACTGGGGATGTTACCCTAGGTTCCTACTACATAGTCTAGAAGCATTTCATTGCCATTTGGCATTTGACATGAAATTTAACTTGTTAAATTTACATGTTATATATGTTTAACTCAATTAGAGTAGGGGCCAGCCCTACAGTTGAAACTTGAGTAGTGAGAACATAAAGTCAATTGATGAAGCTGAAAATCTTGAAATCAGACCAAAGTGAAACAACAGCGACAACAACAAAAATGCTGCTTGGTAACTTTTTGTTAGTTTTGTGTTCAGACAGGTCACAAATGATTCCAGGCCAAGGAACCCTGACTGGTTAGCCCCTACTGTATTGAAAGGGGTGTTGGACAGTATACAAGAAGAAGAAGTTCCAGCCTTACATTTACTATTAGGCCCTACCTTCTTGGAAGAATATCAATAATTAATATGTCATTGAGCTAGGCTGTCATGACTATAGCTGCATGGTTCATGAAATACAGACGGTGTTCAAAGTAGCTTGTTTGGATTGATCTGTTCTAAAGCAGAAAAGTGCATGTCAGATTTTATATTGCACAGTTGAACCTCTCGTATCCGGACAAGTCGGGACCGGGGCTCATCCGGATAAGGGATTTGGCCGGATACGGGAGACTCAATGCTTTATACATGTACATATACATACACATGTACTGATATAGCCCATTGTAGTACCACATGTAGTAATGTGTATACTGCAACCTTTTCATTGTTATACAGACTCAGTAACAGACCCCAAAATAGAGGTGTATGTTAATGTTGGAAGTAATATGTAATTCATGTGTGTTTGCGTAGGAGTTCTCAAGGATTTGGGAATCCCCCTTTCCTCCCGTAATTATAAAAAAAAAAAAAAAAAAAAAAATCACGGCGAGATTGCGTCCGTATGTAATAGAGAGATCCGGATAAAGGGAGGCCGGATAAGAGAGGTTCAACTGTAATTTAAATTTGTACAAAATGACAGAATGATGGTACACAGAAACTAGATGATGGATATCATTGATTATGCTACATTGATGTCAACTTATCTATAAAACAATCCTTAACATGTTAATTTTTTCTTAAATGAACTCCAAATGTGTAAAGTCACAGTGGGTAGAAAAGATGGAAAATTCTAAATGTTGACACAAAACGGTCTTCACTTTTCTGATACCGTAGTGCTAAAGATGGCTGTACATATTAGTTTTACTTTCCCTTGAGAAGCTTGGATCATACCACAGTTTTTTGCTCTTGAAAATTTTTAATATTCACATATCCCCATGCAGACTGCACCATGGATACAGCACAACTTCAGAACAGTGCCACTCAGATAACATACATTCCCGTCCAAGCCAACTCGAGCCCCATCCTGGGTGGAGTGACCAGCCACTCTCCCATCCAGAAATTGAACGCGGCAATCCCAGTGGTCACTGGCACCACGCTGACTTTCAACCCCGCGTCAGTCGGCCACGGAGGTCCCACCAACCCAATCCACCTGTCCAGCGACTTGATCCAGCAAGCGGGCGTCTTCATCACAACGCAAGGGAACATCCAAGCCGATGCCACAGCTCCTACCATTCAGCTAGCATCAGAGTCGGTCACCCCAGCCAACGTAGTCATGGTAACAACAAGAGATGCCGGCACGACTACTCCCATTCAGCAGATATCTGAGAGGGGTAACCCATCATCACTCGTCATGGCAACGAGGAGGGATGCAGATCTAAATGAAAGCCACCAAGAGGAGTCCAGATTGAACATGTCCCAGTACTCGAGTGTACTCAACTCGTTTTCTGACCAAGACCAAGCAAGCATGGATCTGGAGGTCCAGGCTGTGATGTTTCCAGGTTTGTGCAGTTTGCAATTTTATACTTCACTTCAGAATACAATTACCCAGACCTAGACTGATTTCACTAAGGAATAGCAGTGTTCCGTCAGGGGAAGGGGGGTAAAAAAAAAATACCACGTTTAGGCCTGTATTTAGCCTGGTATTCGTGGAAAGCATTTGCTACACAGCATTTGTGTATATGTAGCTGCAGGTGTGTGCTTTCAAATTTTGAACCCCATCAGTGTTGGGGGTCTAATCCTTTTGTCAACCTTTCCGACCATCTGCCAATCATCAGCCTTTTTGGCATGCTCCTTCTTCATGTTCATTGATAAAATCAATCCACATTCTCTTTCTTCCTTTGATGTCTCCTTTGATCAGCTGCTTGTCTTATGAGTTCACTCATTTCTGAATGCCCCAAATGCCATAAATAAAAGTGTGCAACCGAATGAATGTCCAAGATTTCAGAAAGTGAAAGCAAACGGTATCACCAGACCAATATCACATCTTCCTAACCCTTTCTATTAAAACAACAACAATAAACAACAACAATGGCACACACACACACATAGACACACACATACAGATTGACACACACGCACACACACAACATACCTTAATGTCTCACTCAATTTCTGTGATACCATAATGTGACTACAAAGTACATTTGTTGTCATTTCTCTCCCTCAGAGAGCCGAGGGTTGCTCCCAACGGTGAAGAGAATCTGCCCAAGTAGGTCATCATCTTCGAGCAAAGCTTCCAGCAAATCTAGTTATTCTCCAATGAGGGTAAGTCTTTCCTGGGGATAATAATCACTGCAGGTTTTTTTTTTCTTTATGTATGTTGTTGCATACACTTGAAATGTTGTGTAAACTATCGCAACAGGTCGACAAATTGCCCTTCATCAACGTAAATAAGCACAGATTATTCAGTGTGTTAGTAGCAGCCATGATGCATAACCCTGCATTACTTGGCAACAAGCAGCAGCTGTATGTCTCTCTAGTTTGGCCCACCCCTAGTAGCATTTTGTCGAGTTCTCCTCCAATGCTCCTGCTGGTAGTAGACCTAACCTCCTCTACAATGTATAATGTACTCCTCCTCCATGTTATCCCATATTTCATCATCAGAATCCTTAAGTGCTGCACTTGGCTCGGGCAGCTTAACGTAAAGACTTGATAAAAAATACCACGAAAAATGGAAGACGATGACACAATTATATGATCTAACAAAGATGTCCATGTCCATGTCCATGCCCATGCAGCCCTATATAAAGGGAAATTTGAACATGTACATTAATTGTAAACCCTAATGTTTAGAATGCATTCTTTACATTGTAGACTGCAAGCATTGCCACTGCTGGAATATATGTTGTAGTTCAAGTACATGTACATCTTTACTTCATCACCTTCAGTTACATCTTTTTTGTCTCTCAAGAAGATGTACGTTCTGTTTCCTCAGTTGACGTAGACCAAAAGAAGTGATGCAAAGTAGATTGCCCAGTCAAGCTTTTTATTAGTTAGGACAGAAACCATGTAGGAAGGAAAATTTTTGAAAATTATTCTCAAAATATCTTTAGAAGAGTGTTAAAAAAAATGGTGATTTTGGTATCACAAAGCTGCATAACCGTTTTGAAAGTAAAAATTGATACCTGAAAAAAAAAAAAGACCTGTCTTTTGTCTTGCTTTGTAACGCATCAAAAATTCTATGTATATTAAATGTAAGGCCTTTATACCGTATACCTGTCCGCCTGGTTTCCTTTTGTTGGCACCAATACGTTTGATGTGATCTGTCAGTCATCCAGAGTTCTCAAGAATCCATTTCTCTCTATCTGTGTGGTCCATGACTCCTTGTCCAGACTTTCTCTTTTGTCGATTTGCCCAGGTGTGTACGCATTGAATTGAGCCACACTTTTAGATGTTTTGAGGTGCATGGAGGATCAAGGCCAGCAGCTTTCTCCTCATACAATCTATTTTTCATGTCCACCTGTTTGTACTCCTTCATCGGCCTGTTACACAACATCTCATTTTCCCATGTTATCTGTTGTGTGGGTTCCTCCTCCTCCTCCGTTCCTTCATCCTGTTCACTCACAGGTGGAGATGGATTCGGGAGCCATTCTGGTTATGGACATCTTGACACATATGTTGTTATCTTCAAAATACTATCATCTCTGCGGGTCACACGCCAATGTATATGGTTAGATATTCCTTTGCGTTGACGAAACATACATGATTCTTATCCCAGATATAGCTGATGCTAGTACGGATGTCCCAATGTCCATACAGATTGGACATCGTGAAATGAATACGGGGGCAACACAGAGTAGATGGTACCTACAAAAAAAAGTACGGACTGATTTTTAGCAGTGATCACCGTGATGAAAAATTAAGCAAGCTTGATTTTTTCCATGGAAGATCAAGGATAATGCCAGATGACTTCACAGAGTCAACATGGTCATGCCAGAAACAGTATGGACGATCCCAGATCGATGTTCCGTGATGATCCTTAATGCGATCCGTGAAAGTGTAAAAGGAGCTTTAGCATTGTTACGCTGCCATGGTGTCACATTCATGTGCATGATGCTGGCCATTTTCCTTGTTAGATTCTCTTCAAATTCATATGGAGGTGTGTCTCATGAAAAGTCACAGCTTTTGGTGATAGTGCCCTTGCTTGTTCTGTCTGTATAGAAATAGAGTGATTTTTTTTTTTTTTTTTTTTTGTTCATGCTACTTGCAACCGTTCTTGATAGATTTTGTTCAAATTATATACAGATATTTTCATAAACAAATCTGAATTCTATAATTTTTGGTGATTCTGCTTCCAATATTTTGTCTTTTACAGGGTCAAAGGTTGCTACCATCAATATTTCTTGTGTATGCCCTACCATCAAGATTTCTAAATGGATTTTTAGCTCACCTGAGGCAAAGGCTCAAGTGAGCTGTTGCGATCATGCATCGTCTGGCATCCATCACGCACTGTGTTCCGTGCATTAACTTTTTTTTGCATTTTCAGCTTCTCTGCAAACCCCATGACACATTTTTGCCAAACTTGACAGGTCCACGCCCTGTAGTATCCCTTGTGGGATAGCTTCTTCACTTGTTTAATGGGCACCCTACCCCCACCCCTGGCACTAGGAATCTTTAGAAATCTTCTTTAGAACCAGAATTAATGGAGCTTTCAATAGTTTGTCCAGTGTGAGTGAGTAGTACATTGGTCTCTTCCCTTTGTTAAGTTTGTTCATGGCAGATCCAGGGATGTCTTCGTGAAAACTCTTATGGATTGTCACCAAACTTTGATAACAGGTAGCATTCACAGGGTGATCAGATTGTAATTTGTTCATATAGGCCCTATACTCACTAGGAGACCCCTTGTTGGTCAAACTGTTCTAAGTTTGTTGATATCAGGCCCAGGGGTGGCCCTCTTGGGACTGAGACCAAATTGGGGGCCAGTTTTCACATTTTGATCTCCATTTTGAATAAAAATGCATTGTCAAATTTTCTACATACTTTAATAACAGGTATTATTGGCAGTGTGATAGAATACAAATGGACACCATGCCCTTGTGGAGGTCCCCCCAAAGCTCCCCAAGTTTGCTACATTTTTCTTAGGTAATAGCCTCCAAGAATAAATTTTTCCACTAATAGATAATATTCCTTTCTGGTCAGTTTTTCTGTTCGCGTTTATTTGAAAATCTAGCCGTCTTTAACATTTGGTGATTGCGCCCTCGCTTGTTTTGTCTTGATACACAACAGCCTGATTTTTGAGGGTCCGCTTTAATAGCAAGTATGCTCTGTACTACCCACATTTCTTCCAAGAAGGATTTGTTCATATTGATTTTGTACAGATGTTTATCACAAAAAAAAAAAAATGTATGCGGGGCTGCACACTAACCATTTTTTTTTTTCTACTGGTTGACCTGTCCCTGTTGGACCAGAAGATCACCCAGTTTTAAATTTTTTACTAGTCCAACCCTTAACCCTATTTTAGCTGGGCTATGTCTGCGTGAGCAAGGTCATTGTGTCCCCCGAACAGAGCTCGGAGGATACTTTTTTTTTTTTTTTTTTTTTTATTGAACACTATATAACATTTGCCATGAAACAAAATACATATCATACATGTGAAATATAATGCTCAATAGAGCATAAATGAACACACAACCAGGACAACACAACACAACACAACACAACACAACACAACACAACACAACACAACACAACACAACACAACACAACACAATACAATACAATACAATACAACACCACACAACACAACACAAGACAACACAACACAACGAAAATGTCTCCCTGCCTATGCAGTGTAGTCCCACCATAACAAGAGCCATGGAAATGAATTGCGTTCTACAAAGTAATAATTACATGTGTTGAAATCACACAATAACAGGGAAAAGCATTCATAGTATTAGTAATTTGAGAAAACGGCCGGGTGCCACTTTGAAAGAGAAGAGGATCAAATACAGATTTGTTGACTAAGGTAAGCTCCCCACCAATCTCTCTAACTTAACAACAAGGGCAAATGCCCCATCATTCACTCCAAAAACACTAAAACAACTCTGCCTAGGTGGGGCTCCACTGCATATTACCCATGTCTGCATAAAATTAGGATGAAATATCATTCCTTTACTGATTCATCACTGTGGTACATGTATGTAGGGGGAAGAGGAATCAGACTATGATATAAATGAAAGTGTCCATTTTTTAAAGTGAGAGCCCAATTTACCCCTTTTCTCAACTATCTTATATTCAATTTTTTGTTTCATTCAAACAAATGATATAAAAGATTGAAAATTTAAATCAACCTGCTGAAATTTGCAGCGAATATAAGAATAAAAAAGTAATACATTTGTCATGTCTATTTCCAGTATCAACACCAAATAGGTAATTAAAATCAAGGTATACTGTAGTGACTCTCTTGTTAATCAAGTTGTCAATACAATCAGAAAGCTTTTTCCAAATGTGAGCAACTACTGTACAATCACAAAATAAATGTTTCAAAGTTTCAGGGAACTTCTTACAAAAATAACACAATGGAGAATCACTTCGACCAATTTTATACAAAAATGAGTTGAGGGCTATTGCGTTATGAAATATTTTAAAATAAAAAGACCTTAACTTGGTATCTAATGTACAATTAAAATTGTTTTTATGTATTGCAAGCCAATCAGTATCATTTCCATCCAAACCAAGACATTCTTCCCACTTGTTTTTGACCTTGTTCTGAGACAAATAGTCTGTATTTCATAACAAAGAATACGCATGTTCAGGTACTTTGGGTTTTCTAACCAACTCAGAAACAGAATTTGGCCTTGTTGCGCCGCGTCCGCTGCCGCTGCTGCCGCTGCTGCCGCAGAGATTTCCTTGTGAGCGCTCTACCAGCTGCGTTTCTTCTCTGATCATCTTCAAATTTGGCATGAAGGTGTATTATGGTAAGACGAAGAAGCCTATTGTTCTTGGTGATGGCGCCCTCGCTTGTTCCGTCTTTATTCATGAAAAGGTAAATTTAACAGGGTCTGCTTTTGTGTGCGACGCTGGCCTTGTTTCTTGACCGATTTTTTTTTCAAATTTGGTATGTAAATGTATCATAGTCAAATCTGTACACCTATACCTACGCACATGTATTTGATAATGCTGCCCTCACTGTTCCACCTTTTACAAGGTCAAAGGTCACCCTGATCATGTCAAAATTTGCGAAGTGCTTATTTATGCAATAACTTGATTGTTACTCAATGGATTTTATTCAGACTTGCTAAGGAGATGTATGGGTGGTCATTCTACATGAAGGACACAACAGTTTGTGGTGACGGCGCCCTCAGTGTTCTGACTTGGAGGCCATGTCACATTTCCTGTATATGCTGTATAAGCCACATTTCTTGTCAGATTTTATTCAAACTTCCTATGGAGGTTTATGGGGAGTTATTCTAGGTAACAAAAGTTTTCACTGCCAGCACTCTCATTGTTTTTTAGGATGACATGTCATATTCCTTGTATGTGCTATAGATACTAACCTCATTTCTCATCGCATTTTATTGTATCCTGCAACAGTTGCCATATCATACATATTATACATATTATACTGTACAACATTCTGGCCTCAAAAGTAATCCAGAAGGGGTATGGGACGGGTTCAGGGAATACATGTGCTCGATTGCGAGTGCTCTAGTTTCTTTTTGATCCATGCAGGTGAGGGTTACCGGTACTGTCTGTAATGTACTGCAAAGTACCACCAGCACTATTCCAGTGTGTTTGTGTCAAATTAGATACTTTGTCAGGGAGTTTGATGCAGTAATGGGAGCCCCCTTGATGGGATCCAAGGACACAGGTAAGCTTGCGCATTGCTACCAGCAGCTGTGGTGGTATATTTTTTCAGTACGCCATCCATCGGAACCAGGCTTCCAGGTATACACAAGCTCACATAACAGTCTCATTGATATTCTCTGTAAGTTTACAGCTACTGTGTTTCCTTCCTCCTTTGTCTTACCATGCAGCAATCTACCACATTCACCAACACAAAGCGAGGCAATACACAGACCACCACACCACCATTCACTCTTGGTAAGTGGATCCAGGTATTCTGTTACACTTCAGTGCTACCAGTACTATGCATTTGCAAATGTGTGTTAATGTGATCCTTTTTGATCAATTGAATTATGATATATTCAGTTCCAGTTCCATTAATGACATAGCGTGATGTGTAATATCATTCGCCAGGGCTGTGATGTAAGCGAGTGGATAGTATTGTCAACTTGTATCAACAATTTGTTCAAATTTAGAGATGGGTAATGGTAATTCTCATACTCCGTATCATTTTGTTTCCTGACATACTCTCACTAGTTCCAAGCCTTGTTTTGTGTGTTATATAGTTCATAGCGTGTCAGAGATATGTTTATATCCTAAAATCTGTATGAATCTGATTGCATTTGAACGCAAGATATTTGGCATGAATTAGCTATATGCAAACAGTGATGATGGACAGAGATATCTGGTAAGACATTGTGTATGCTATCTCAGCAGCATACATTAATTAAAGATAATAAAAAGTTTTGGTACCTCAAAAGCTTCCCTGAATTTCCTTGTCTTGGTTTGTGTTTCAGGTTAAAGTACGTCGTCTGTGAGAATTACTCGCCCCAAAGTGCTCTCATGTCTTAGTAATCATGCAATAATGGTTTCGTACCACAGCCGACGCTGTCCAGCGTCGATAAATATTGTACGAAACCACTGACTGCGACCAGCAGCGTGCAGCCCATTGTACGCATAGCTAACTGCGACCAGCAGCCCCATACGCATAGCGTAATGGGGCTTCGCATTGTAGCATTCAGGATTATGACAGAATTAGTATCGCGGGTAAATGTCAACTTAAAATCCAAAAATTTCTTCGATTTGAAGACTTACCAATTAAGTTGAAGTATTAAAAACAGGCTTCGAACAACGTTTGGTTCTGCCAATAGTCCCTTTCTGTTCGAATTGATGACTGAATGTGACTCGGTCGAGAGGACCTTGGGAGAGCTACATACACTGGATACCATGGCCAGCGCATGCGCACACAAACATCTTATCCGTTCATGGATTTGAAATTTGTGTGCGTGTGATGTGTTCGCATGCACTGGCTGTAGTATTCAGTGTACTGTATGTAGCTCTCCTACGGTCCTGTCGACCGAGTCACATTCAGTCATTAATTCGAACAGAAAGGGACTATAGGCAGAACCAAACGTTGCCCGAAGCCTGTTTCCAATACTTCAAGTTAATTGGTAAGTCTTCAAATTGAAGAATTTATGGGATTTTAAGTTGACATTTACCCTGCGATACTAAATCTGTCATGATCCTGAATGCTACAATGCGAAGCCCGATTACGCTATGCGTATGGGACTGCTGGTCGCTATGTGTATGGGGCTGCTGATCGCAGTTAATTGCATGATTACTATTACATGAGAGCACTTTGGGGCGAGTAAGTCTCACAGTGTTAGTTATATGAAAGGTACTTTAACCTGAAACACAAACTAAGACAAGGAAATTCAAGGACACTTTTGAGGTACCAAAACTTTTTATTATCTTTAAAAGTTATAGTGAAGTAATGTGGTAAGTAGTAAGTAAGTAGTAGTAAGAGGAGTTGTAGTAAATCGGTGTGGTGTGCAACAGTTAATGGTAGCAAACACTGTGTAATAAGTCTTAAAATAAAAATACACCACCATAGATTGAGTGCATACATAAATGCAATATACAATTGGCCAAAGAAATGCCACTGCTCAAATTTCCAGAGCAGAATAGATGTCACAGTGGTATACATTGTCTGCATATGAGTTAATGTGCAAAACCAAGATTGTAAAATTTGAATGCATATGTGGAGATGAGTGAAAAGAAGACCAAGAGTATTTCGTGCAGAAAAAGATTATCCTGTCAAGAGTATGGCATGTGTAAATGCTGTGGTGGCAGCAACTGCAGTCCTAAATGTTGAAATGCTGTCCATATGACTTTACACCAGCATCCATCTCTCATTTCATGCAGTTGAGCAGAACATTCACCAGCTGTCAGCCCAGGGCGAGCAGACCCTGATAGCCGACAAGCTAGAAGCAGGCGTGGACATCGATGAGGCGGACTCACAGGGACACACCCCACTCATGTGGGCGTGTCAACACCACCAGACGGACACAGTGAGGTTCCTCCTGGAAAACGGGGCAGACCCGCGCAAGACCAGCACAGACGGAGAGACGGCTTTGGCCTTCGCCTGCAGCATTGGCAACCTGGAAATGGTGCACGTACTGCTCAGTAAGAAGGCCTCTGTTGATGTCTACGACTATGTGAGTAGTTGATGCATGGATTGGAATTGAAATATCACTCTCATTGATCATATTATGAAATATCATCAGCCAACTGCAGAGAGCAAGTGTTAGAAGCCTGTTCGTATGCTATTGTGAGCCCATGTTTTGCACACTGTGCAAATTGAATATGAGACTGACTATAAATGGCCAATTGACTTTTTTTCAGCAAAAATAAAATAGCTGTTACTTGCTACACAGATAAGCTAACACCTAACAGTGAACTTTTGTATTAGAATTGTTGTAAGAATCTACTCAGTGAGATGTCCATTTTGTACTGGTGAGAGATTAATCATGAACTTATCAGAGATATAGACAGTAAAGAATCACTGTGATAGTGTGCTTCCTCTTGTTGTACGCCATAGTAATGGGCCATTAGTGTGCTTCTGGTTGGGAGAAAATGTGATGGTTGTGTGTACACATTCCGATAGCTTAAATTCTTGTTTTTACTTACTCTTTTTCTGCTCAGTCTGAATGTGGATGCTGTTTATGAGCCACACAGCTAATCAAACCCGCAGTTTCATGTGCAGTTGTCCTACTCTAATCTTATTAATTGTAAAGTTAATGTCTATCTGTACAATATACATGCGCAGTATATTGGTTTAAAAAAAGTGTAAGATTTTGTTCGTAATTTCTGATTTGATTTGTTTCTGTGATTTTGGCGTAAATTAGTTTAGAGACACATGCTGGAAGTTGGTGTTCAGTATTTGTATAGTATTTAGTGTTAAACGTTAGTGATTTTAGTCTTACAGTGTAGAGTAATGTTGCATTTGAATATTTCACCATTGCAGAATGGAGGGACTCCTCTCATCTATGCTGTGTACCACAACCATCCAGCGGTCGTCCAGCTACTTCTGGATTCAGGAGCAGACATGACGGTCGAGATGGAGTCTGGACACACTCCGCTGAGTCTGGCCATGGCCTTGGGACATAAACAAGGTAATAACTGCAACTAAGATAAAATTTGAAATGTGTGCATCGTTTGTACATGACTATTTTTTAGAGCAGTTTTCATTGTGTGTTGCATTGGGTGTAGAACTGCAGCTGTTACAGTGTTTGTTTCACTCAAAATGAAATAAGGAGCTTGAAGTAGTCTAGTATCTGTGGTTAAATCCTGTCCATCCATTTATAAAAAGTTGTACTGACCAATCTTCAGGGCTGAATATGCATGATTTACAAGGATACTGCAAATTGAATGCATTATCTATAAGTGTTATTAATACCAGTATAGTGTACAGGAATAAGAACTTGCAAATGTAGACAGCAGTAATTAAAACCCCAATCTTAGAAGAGGAAGAATTCAAGTAAAAACTAGAAATGTCGATATGGCGACTGATGCCTCCGCCATAATGCATGATTCTTCCAATAGGTGTATGGTACAATGTCTTCACAATGTGTTATGACAGTTTCACAAAACTGACAAAATATTGAAATGACAGGTCTGTCAGAAATATCTTGAATGTTCACTTTCCTTTAACTAGGTTTGCTATAATTGTCTAAGAGTGCAGGTACCTGTATTTGGGGAATTGAGAACTTTTACTCGACTTCTGACTTACCCTTTCATAAGTTTATGCATTGAGTAATTTTCAAGGTATGAAGAAAGAGTGTAATTACAGTATAAAATATATATTTGCATTTAAACCTGACCTTTGACCCTTAACCTTTGACCTTCTGGCTGGAAATTTCTCAGAGAATCTCCATTAGGGAATACATGTATATATCAAGTTTTAGTTTTAAAAATAATAATGTAAGCATTGCATATACTAGTATATGAGGGAAATAGTAAAATTTTGAGGAGTTGACCTTGACCTTTGACCCCCTGACTGGTGACCCATTCCCTAGAAAATCCCTGCCAGTCAGTACATGTGTCTGTACCAAGTTCCATGAAGATACATTGAACCATTTGCAAGAAAAGTGAAATTGTAACATATTCACCTAACCTTTGACCTTTTGACCTTTGACCTTATGACATGAAACTCTCTCTGGAGAATCTTTATGCAGTAGTACATGTCTACAATAAGTTTCAAGATAATACCTTCGGGCATTGCATGGATATGGGGGAAATAGCAACGTTTTTAGCATTTGACCTTGACCTTATGACCTTTGACCTCTTGCCAATATCACTAAAATCTACTCAACTAATTGCCCCATCATACATCATCCTTGGACCAAGTTTGGTGAAAGCTGCTTCATCCAGTTTAGAGTTATCACGTAAACAGATAAATTTTAGGATTTGACCTTGATCTTTGACCTTTGAACTCTGTCCAATTTCACTCAAAACCTAATCAAGTAATTGTCCCATCATACATCATCCTCAGACAAATTTTGGTGAAATTTGCTGAATCCAGTCTTGAGTTATCGCGTAAACAGATACAATTTAATGATTTGACCTTGACCTTTGACCTTTGACCTTTGGCCGATTTCACCCAAAATCTAATAAATTAATTGCCCCATCATACTTTATACTTGGACCAAGTTTGGTAAAATTCCAGTCAATATTACTCAAGTTATCGCGTAAACGAATTCGGACGGACGTACGGACGGACAACCTGAAAACATAATGCCTCCGGCACCACTTCGTGGCGGAGGCATAAAAAGGGGCTATGGAATATTCTAATGATAGGCCAGGACAAAGAAAAATAAATGAGAAAGGAGGTAGAGACTGGAGTACACTCTCATTAGACAAGTTGATTCCCTGAACTTGATGACACTACATCCTTGAAGACTAACTTCACCCCCCCCCCCCCAAAAAAAAAAACCCACAAAAAACAAAAACAAACAAACAAACCAAACAAACAACAAAACAAAAACAAAACCTCTCTGGCAATGTAAATGTTGAAAGTAATTTAGTTAGTGAAGTTATATCCTAATCCCTCATGCAATATATTTGTCATTTTTCTTCTTCGCCATCACAGTTCAGCGAGTGATAGAGCAGCATATGTTATCCCTCTTCCAAGTCAGCTAGGAGCATATTGGTGGTGTACACCATGAAAAGGAGACTTTTCTGAGACGTCATCATACTGCTGGAAGTGAGCTGGGCGAGAAGCAACGATTTCTGCCATTGACCAGCAGTGCTAGCTGTAATTTGGCCGACAGCCTGCAGGGCCCAAAGGCCTTCCGAGTCAGACCATGCTGTCTCTCATGTGCCAGTCGAGGTGTCCAGTGTTCCTGTCATGATCACAGATGGAGCATGGGAGGAATGAAATGAACAGGCAGACGTTCGCATGATACGGATGAAGCGAGGACTGTGTGATTTTCACAAGGGTAGACCAGTGTCTGCCATCACAAACTAGTAATGAGCAGAAGCTTCATCTTCAATGCACTGGAAGATCTCAAGATGCTCCAGAGAGGACGTCAGCGCTCCAACTTCAGTCCGGCCAGCCAGAATATTAAGGACAAGCTTGATTCTGGTAGCTGTTCAACAGGGACAAGGTCACCCTGATGGGGAATAGGCCATATCAGGTGCAAACTCTGAAGCAATTCTTGCAGGCAAAATTTTCTGCAAGTCAGGAGTGCATGGTGATGTCAGCAAGGAGAACAGGAACAGGAACTAAAGAGTTTGTTTTCTTGAATTCCTTTTCAAACTTGCACTTGCCAGCATTATTTTATTAACTTTGTCATAGATGCTTTCATATCCATCTGTAAAATTTCTTTTTGGCAGCAGGAAATTCATTCTAGTCTGTCCCACATGGCAGTAAAAGAAACCCCCAAAACCACTATCTCATTGTAGGTTTTTTGTTGCAATAACTGGTTCTATATTGAAAGGGGGTTAAAGGTAAATGAGCCTCCCCCCCCCCCCCCCCCCCCCCCCGGATCAATTTTTCACTATTATTCTAAAATTCTATTTTGCAATAATTGTACAACATTTCTTTTTTCCCCTGGAATTTCATGACTTTTCTCTTTCACATCACGAGCAGATTTTGAGACCCTATTGCTGAAAAATCAATATAACACATTTTCATGACCAATGTCACCAAAATGGCAGTTTCCAATGGCTTTTGTGTGTACAATGTATGAGTTTTACAAGAAGTGTCAAATGAATGTTTTTTCATGGTTTCTCTCAGAGAACATCCCATTTCATTATCAAGTAACACGGAATGCTTGGTTTTAGGACCCATGCTGGAATGTTACTCCTGAGCTTTCGGTATTGTTTACATTCACGACAAATCTCATTATCCCACCTTCTACTCATGTATTTATGACATACAGTTACGCCATTTTCTATACTCTGCAACATACCCCTTGAATCTCTGCAGTTGTTGTTCACTGCTGCAACATGTGACCTTTCTGCTTTCTGCTTCTGTTTTTCTGTATTTTTATTTAGTGACATATATTTAATTGGATTTTTTGTTTAGTTTGTTTTAATCGGTTTCCCCAGATATAGTTGGTCTTTAAAAACATCCGCACTTTAAACTTCCCCTAATCTGATTACTCACGGGACCTGCGGCTGTACAAGCTAATGCTTTTACGCAGGCCCCATCATATTTTTTCGCATTATGACCACAGTGTAATTCGCATGCATACAGACCTCGTGTTTATACCAAATCAAACTTCTGTACATTCTGATGAAGTCTCATCTGAATTATGTTTTGTATAATTTTCGTATTTATATACTTTATTGTGATATATGTGAGAAATATGAAAATAAATGGAAATGAAATGGAAATGAAAGTATTCTAGTATAAAAAAAAGAATAAAAAACAAAGAAATCCGTAAAAGACTAAAAACAACATACATAGGAAATTATGAACAGTAAACTACATTAGAAAATCATTTTGATACAGCAATTCTATACATGCATTCATTTATAACACTACAAAGAGTATTCAGACAAAAAGTTAGCCCATTTGAAGCTTTATTTAGGGTTTTAGAGCTTAAAATCTGATACACATCCCTAAATTAGCATAATAAGCATAATTCACGGAAAACAATCATGTTTTAGGAAAAATCAATGATTCATTCTGGGGACTTTGTGTCATTGGCAAACTGCATGCCAATTTTTGCCACGATCACGCAATTGACGGTTGAGGCCGGGGGGGGGCAAGCTAGGTTTTTCTTTTCAATGACCCACATTTAATGGACACATGGGTGAAACTAATGCCTGATAGGACAAATAGGACAAATTGGTCAGCCTTAATTAGGTTCAGAATTGCTCGTTTGTCCACTCCTATAATGTTACATGTTTCCATATGGCCAGTAGGAAACCAACTTTGAAAAGGAAGCTATACAATGTACAAGACAATCGACCTCATTTCATGGCTATTCCAAGGCCAGATGTGTGTAGGTGTAGGTTGTGTACAGTCATCATGTTTGGTTGGCACGCATATGCTGTTGATTTGTGAGCCAAACGTTGTTGTTTTTTTTAAGTGTTTTTCTTTTCTTTTCGAAGCGTAACAGAGATTCGTCCAACACGATGTTTATGATCTTGATCAACAATTTGGTGTTATTTCTTTCAGTATTGATCTCAGGCTAAAGTGTGAAATGAAATAATAGTATGTCCTCATTTGTGACTTCTACTTTGGCCTCGTTTTGAAGAATACTCTTGTGTGTTTGCAGTCTTGGTTGAGTGACATTAGATTATAATGATTCCGATTATGTTCATCTTTTAACTGCTGTACATTGCAGTAGGAAAATTGTAGGTTGCTGGGTGATGATTGATGAACTGCTACAAAGCAGTTTAGTCTTCTTTGGTGTTTGACTTGGGCTGATATTATGCTCACATATATCACAGCTTATTATCCTTTTGAACTTAAGAAAGAGAAATTATAACTTGTTAGCTAGTTCATTCATGACAAACACATTGTAATTAATGCCAAATGGAATTCATGCTGGCAGAAACACATGAAATGGGTTGCTTATTTCTGCGGATTACGGTGATATTTTTCCAATTCTGGAAGAGAGATGGTGATTGCCTGTGGAACGGCCCTTCATAAGCGTAGCCAGTGGCTAAATTCTTGTACCATACGTTACAAAATTAAATAACACACTGAAGAGCAAAAAGGTAAAACTACTAGTGAAGTGACCAATTGTTTTTTAAGTTATCATGAATTCATCGATTGATTATATGGAAGATGATGCCTTCTGCTGTTCTCATGTAATCTGTATGCTGCTGTCTTAAGTTTTCAGGTATATATATATTTTTTTTTCCAGTTAGACTGAACATTTGTGTGTGTTTGGTTTTCGTTTGTGTGTGTAACCCATGTACATCAATTTCGGTCAGTTACTCATCGATGAAAAAAAGAGAAGATTTCAAGCATTCATTTCACCAGGCGTAGGAATGAGTCTTGTGATTGTTGCAATGCGAGTCATTGTGAAGTGTAATCAATTTTGTATAAAAATCAGTAGAAAAAGCATCACATCTTTCTTTTTTTTTCCCTTTTTTTTTTCTTGTCTAAATGTTGTAATTTCATAACTGAAAATGCAAAATTTTTGCCCCTAATGGGGCAAAAATTAAATACACTAACAACATACATTATTGTATCTATACACTAATAGTACTTATAAATGAGTAAATTTAGTGTATAGATGGTAGCCTCGTGTCCTCGAGTGTGCCCGCTGAAACATACCTTTAGTAAATCTTACACATTTCATTTTCTTCTTTGCTTTCTAACAGTATAAGAATATCTTTTACTGTTCAAACAATGCGATCACGTTTAAGCTTTTAATGAGTACATTTCAGATAAATTGCAAAGTAAAAGTGGCTCGCTCGTTCTGCCCGTACTTATAGTAAAATGAAAAGTTTTCATAAGTTATCATCATAGTCCTTCGCAGTGATTTCTTTTACTATGTTTAATTCCTCAGAAATTTAATTTAAAATGCTCTATAAAAGCGACCATTATACTCTGTTTTTACAAAAAGTTCCTACCGTGGGTATTCCCCTCCCTAACCCTCCCCCGCTCGGTCGCTTCGCTCCCTCGACGAGGATCTCACACCATCACATAATATACCCCCGTATGTTAAAGATAATAAAAAGTTTTGGTACCTCAAAAGTTTCCCTGAATTTCCGTGTTTCAGGTTAAAGTACCTTTCAAATAATTAACACAGCATCACATCTTTCTAATGAATACAACAATTTGTAAATGGACTTGCCATTGCAATAGCTTGTTCTTGCACAATATTTAATGTGCGACGACTTTGTATACAGGTTGTCATAAAATTGTTGGAGAAGTTTGAAGAGAAAGAGAGAGAGAGAGGGAGTGAGAAAGAAACAGAGAAAATGGTGTACTTGTGCGTGTGTGTTTGTGTGTGTGTGTAAGCGTGTATTTCTCAGTCTTAAAAAATGAACTTTGTAATCTGTTTTACATGAAATGAGTTATTCAAACAAATTATGTTTAAGTAGTACACACAGTGACTTAATTACACGCACAACTACACAAACAAAAACATGACTTCACGGATTTCTATAACACACACACACACGCACACACAGAACGACAGAGAGAGAGAGAGAAAAGTGATGGGGGATGGAAAGGAAAGTTTGGTTTTAGAATATAAATCGCACATACTTAAGCAGCTCGTGTTCGAACTTTGCAACAACAAAACAAAGATGTTTGAATCATTCCTGCATACAAATTATCTTTTATTCAAGTTTATTGCATCTCCCAACCACTTTGCAGCTTTCTCACTTACTTTTATCTGTGCGTGACAGATGCTCTTTAAAGAGCTGAGGACTGCACGAAATTCTCCCATTACTTTTTGTGCTCTTTTTCTTCTTTCCTATTAAAGGCCATCTTCAAATTCTTGTTCCCTTTTCCTCAAATTGCATTCCTTCTTTCTTCTCACTGCATGTTAGGGATCCATATTCTCTTTCTGTTCTTAGGCCCTATGTTCTCTTGCCTAATAGCACTATGTCATCTCCATCCAAACCAGAGTTCTCTCATCTCCATCCAAGACCAGTGTCCTCAAGGAGTTGAGCGCACGAAATTCTCCCTTAATTTTTTGTTCACTTGTCCCCCCCCCCTTTTTTTTTCCGTAGGCCATCTACAAACAGCTTTTGTTCCTTTTCCTCGAATCGTAATCCTTCTCGACATTCTCACTGCATGGCATGTGTGTGCGATCCACTCTCTTTCCATTCTTACGCCCCACAGTATCCTGCCTCACAGCACTGTCATTGTCCAAGACCAGGAATGTTCTGTGCCTTCAAAGCTTTCCCGGTCTGCTAATCATCGCCTTAAGTGCTGTTCTCGTATCCTCCGTCATCTTTCACTCTCAGGAGCGGCTAAGGGCGACACTCCATCATTTTGATTCTTGTTTCAAAAGAATTTTCTCCTGGTCGCCCATCGTTCCTCCTGTACACAGCAAAGAGAACAAGCGAAGACTTGGTTACACAACTACAATGTGTGTCATGCTGGTTTTCATAGGTATACTTTAATTCGAAAGTCTTCAGCTAAGACAAGTGATTTTATATCTCTGAAGGGAACATCACCTACAATCACATCTTACCTTTTTGTCTTCCTGAGTCTGTCCTGGTGGTTTGGCAGTGAATTTCATCACGTTGCAATGCTTTTTCTGCGTCTGGCATCCTTCATTTCTGAGGACGGAAGCAGGGCTATGGCTACTCGCCATATCTCCAACCTTCTCTGGATAGTGGAAATAACGCCATTGGACTCTGGGATTGGGTGGAAGTCCAGTTTTCCTGACGCGAGAAGGGTAGAATGGCTCAACAGGTGGACGTACATCATCGACAGGGCTGACCACGGTACCCGGGATGTCGGGGATGGGGTTGGCTCGGTAAGTGGTGGTGACACCGGTTCCTGAGTGGTCAAATGTCAACACGTCTGACAACAACAAAATAATAATAAAAAAAATGTTCAAATCAAATATCAAATTCCAAGAAATATTCCAACTACAGATCTTGCCAAGGACAGGGCACCTTGTTGTAATACAATATCTTTACTTTGAAAGTATTCATCAGACACTAAGATATCTTTCTCTCAATATTGTTTGAGCAACATGAGTGAAACTGTATTTATCTGTGAGATAAGATTTTCATACATCGAAGTGTGATCTCCTTTCATGCCTTTGAAAATGACCATTTACCTGTTGGAACATGGGTCAAAATTCGCTCAATGGCATCATCTACATCCCTCTGGGAGTACTTCTGTATGATGCCGGCACATCCAGTGAGACCAACAGAAGAGCATCCTCCGACCCTCGAGGACTCCTCCATCCGTGCATCCACACTCTCAACCCACTCACAGACATGCGCAGCAGGCTTGGCGGAGCTGCCAAACACCGCGGGGATCACAGGGCATGATGATGGCATGCTGCGTGAGAGGGATGCGCGTGGTTGAGGCACTTGAGATGGTGACGTCATAATGCCTTCAGATTCATCCTGAATACGATGAATCGGTCTAACCTGAAATATGAGAGAAAATATATAAACCAAAGAGAAATATCCACCACATGTACTGTTCCTATCTCTCGAATTGACTTCGCTTGTTGATTTATACGCGTACAATTTTTCTTTGTTTTTGTTTTTGGTCGTGAATAAGACAAACACTACAAAATACTGGAGAGTCAAATAAAACAATGTTCCCTAGTGTAGACCTACCATATTTCGATTGGTGAATGGCAAACGCCCTGACCACAGACGAAGTCTTCGTCGTCGTTGTTGTTTGCCATCTCGATGTCCAGATGGTGATGGAAATAGGGCAGTCTTTGATAGATGACAACCCATTTCGAATGTTCGAAATACAAAACAGTCGATAAAGTTAGTTTTACCGAAAGGCAATAAGCACGCTAGGAAACTCCAGCATGAGAAGTCGCACGAAAATCGATAGACTAATATTTACATTGCAACGGTGCTCCATTTATAGCGCCAGATGCAAACGCGCACTACGCGCTTGTGTGACGAAACAATGGTGCCTGGCAGGCTCGTTTCTGTCTTTTCCTTCAAAATAGGGTTTATCGAAATCTGTATTGTTTCTGATCCTATGCTGAATATCGAATAAATATTGGGGTAATTATCTGGTTTATTTCTTCAAGACTCAGTAATTTCTTTCCTTTTTTTTTCGGGAAAGACGTAAAGAGCACCTCAGAAATGCACATTTCGGGATTGTGACGTAGTTCTCACTTCGCGTAGTCTCTACGCGTATGAGCTACAAGCCAGTTTCGTTGCCAGGGAGCACCGTTGTCATGGTGTGCTTACATTATAGTCTTCTTCTTCTTCTTCTGGTAAGTCTGCCTCCTTCAATAGCCTGAAGATTCTTGCAGACTGGTGCTATTTACATTATAATACAATTTATTTACAGATATTTACAAGCACATAGAAAATTATAGTCGTGTACTAAGGCTAGGAAAGTATTGTAAAAAATAGGGATTAAGATGAAATAAATGTGTTAATGTTTTTACACTATGTAAATATGAACAAATACTGGAATAAAAAGAATAAACAATCAGTAAGATAAAATATCTTCTCTTAGACGGTTTCCAATCCTCTCGTGTAGCGGAATATCAAGCAGTATACTTGAATGGAATGTAATCCATAATTCGACTATCAGAGCAGCTTCTTCCATCGGTTCATAAGATTGTTTAAAGAAAGTTGTAATTTACGCAGCCAAAAATCGACTGGTGCATATTCTCTGATATTCAAATTATTCATGCTCATGATAGCGATTTAATTAATATTTCTTTACTTTCTTATCGCCGTTCTCTTGATCCCATGTTCTAACATGCTAATATTTGAAATGTAGGAACATTTGCTGCCAAATAAACTTCAAGAATAACTAACTTTCCTTTCATATTTTCACTATGGCTGCTCACGTCTCTTTGTGTTGGTGTACATGGGAGATGTCACCAAGACTACACAACCATTTTCTGCCCCTCTTGACTGCAAAGACCACAGCAGAGTGTTATCCTGAAATTGCGTGCTTCAGGGATAGAACTAGGGTCAAGAAAGAACCATAGATATCTGACACTGTCTGAAGGGTAAAATTGTGAGAAGGGTAAAATTGTGTCACAAGATGAAAGAAAAGATCCATGCTTTCATAGCAGCAGCTGTAAGCCATCTTTCACAGCTTTATGTATAAGCACTCCATACAGAGTGTGTAATTCCACCCTATCTATTACACCACTCGAAAAATACTGTATACGCCATCAAGTATATCTCGCAAGGTTTTTATTTCCTCAAATTTTTGAGTCAGATGTTGTTTGTGAATTTAAAAACACAAAAAAAATGTTGACTCGATCTTGACATGAATGGTGACGTGCATGCATACGTTTCTCCATTCAAACTTCACTCAGTGATTGCAAATTTAATCACTTGTGAATTGGTGGGAGGTCCCTATTCGTGAAAAAAAAAAACCTCGCTGAATATGGCGTACACAGTAGATGAAGCTTTGTGCATTGTTAGACCATTGATAGGAGAGAGACTCCCTTTTGATATGAATGGTGACGTGCATGCATACATATCTCCATTCAAACTGTACTCAATGATTGCAAATTAAACCACTTGTGAATTGTTTGGATGACCCTATTCGCAAAAAAAAAAGAAAAAAAGACTCGCTAAATATTATGGCCTATACAGTACATGAATGGTGAATTGTTAGACTAGGAGAGAGATTACCTGTCTGAGTTCTTTTCTGTCAAAGATTCACTTTTTATGGACACATGGGCAAAAGTAATTCTTTGCTAGCATCCAAACAGGACAAACTGTTCAGTCTCACAAGTTCTGAATTTGATAGTTTGTACTTTCCCATGATGTTCTTATCATTATACAATGTACAGCTAGATGGAAAACAAATTTTAAAAAGCAAACAATTCACCTCATTTCATGGTTATTCAAAGGCCACATAATATTATGTGTATGCTAAGGTTATGTACGATCATCATATTTGGCTGGAACACATGCTGTTGAATTAAGAGCCAAACATTGTTGTTGTTTTTTTAAGTGTTTTTTTTTTTATTTTCCAAGCCTAACAGAGATACGTCCAACACGATGTTTATGATCTTGATCAACAATTTGGTATTATTTCTTTCATCATCGATCTCAGGCTAAAGTGTGAACTGAAATAATACTATGTCCTCATTTGTGACTTCTACTTTGGCCTCGTTTTGAAGAATATTTTTGTATGTTTGCAGTCTTGGTTGAGTGACATTAGATTGTCATCAGTGATTCCGATTGTGTTTGTTTTTTTTTTTTAACTACTGACATTGCAGTAGGAAAATTACAGGTTGTTGCATGATAATATTGATGAGCTGATAGACAGCAGTTTAGTCTTCTTTGATGGTTGACCTGGACTGACATTACGCTCATGCAGCTTATTACTATGTATCCTATTAAGCTTTAGGGGGGAAAAAAGCTCATCGAGTAAATGGGTTCATCCACGATGAACTTAACGACTGTGAAATGGAGTTGTTGCCAGCAGAAACACATGAAAATGGTTCTTGTTTCTGCAGATTGTGGTGATATTTTTCCGATTCTGGAAGAGAGATGGCGACTGCGCTTGGAACAGTCCTTCATAAGCGTAGCCAGTGGCTGAATTCTTGTACCATACGTTACCAAATGAAATAGCACACTGAAGAGCAAAAAGGTAAAACTACTAGTGTTGTGACCAATTGTTTTTTTTTTTGAGTTATCATGACTTCATTGATTGATTTATGGAAGATTATGCCTTTTGCTGTTCTCATGTAATCTGTATCCTGCTGTCTTAAGTTTTCAGATGATTTTTTTTTTCAATTAGACTGAAGAATTCTGTGTGTGTTAGGTTTTCTTTTGTGTGTATGCGTAACCCATGTACACGAATTTCGGTCAGCTACTCATCGATAAAAAAAGAAGAAGAAGAATTTAAGCATTCATTTCACCAGGCGTAGGAATGAGTCTTGTGATTGTTGCAATGCGAGTCATTGTGAAGTGTAGTCATTGTTGTATAAAATCAGTAGAAAATGCATCACATCTTTCAAATAAAGAGAAGAATTTGTGAATGACCTTGCCATGGTAATAGCTTGTTCTTGCACAACATTTAATGTGCGCCGACTTTGTACACGAGTTGTCATAAGATTGTGGGAGAGGTTGGAAGAGAAAGAGGGAGAGAGAGGGAAAGAAATAGACAGTGCATATGTGTGTGTGTGCATGTTTGTGAGTGCGTGTGTGAGTGTGAGTTTCTCAATCTTTGTATGAACTTTGTAATCAATTTCACATGAAATTATTCATTCTATACGTTTGTATGAAAACTGATACACACAGCGAATGACACACACAACTACACAAACAAAAACATGACTACACGAACTTCCAAAACACATGCACACACACACACACACACACACACACACACACACAGAACGAGAGAGAGAGAGAGAGAGAGAGAGAGAGAGAGAAATGGAAGGGGATGAAAGGAGAATTTAGTTTCAGAATACAGCTAAGTCGTACATATTTCAGCAGTTGGTGCATATACATTTCTGTGACAACAAAGCAAAAGCCTTTGGATCATTCTTGCATCAAAATGATTCAAATTTATTGCATTTCCCAACCAATGCAGCTTTCGAGTGAACTTTTATCTGCGTGTGACAGATTGTCCTCGAGGAGCTGAGGACTGCACGGAAATTCTCCCACGACTTTTTGTACTGTTGTCCTTCTTTCCTAAGGTCATCTTGAAGTTCTTGTTCCCTTTCCTCAAATTGTATTCCTTCTTTCTCACTGCGCGTGTGCGATCCATTCTCTGTCTGTTCTTAGGCCCTATCTGCTGCCTCACAACACTATCATCTCTATCCAAGCCAGTGTTCTCTCATCTCCATTCAAAACCAGTGTCCTCACTGAGGAGAAAATTCACGAAAATTCTACATTGATTTCTATCTTGTTGTTGTCGTTGTCTTACCCTTCTTTCCTTATGCTTTAATCAGTTCCTGTTCCCTTTTCATCATAATTGTTCTTTTTTTTTTTTTTTTTCACTGCGCGTGTGCGATCCATTCTTTCTGTCATCTTCGGTCCTATCCCGGGGCTCTATAGTATCCTGCCTCATAGCACTGCATGTCATCGTCATCCAAGACCAGGAGTGTTCTGTTCCTTCAAGTCTTCCCGGTCTGCTAATCATCGCCTCAAGTACTGTTCTCGTATCCTCTCCCAGAATCTTTTTCTTAACCCTCTCCCTCATCTTTCACTCTCAGGAATGGCTAAAAGGGCGACACTCCATCCTTCTCAATCTTGTTTCAGAGGAATTTTCTCCTGGTCGCCCATCGTTCCTCCTGTGCATAGCAAAGAGAACAAGCGAAGACTTGGTCACATAAAGTATGCCATGCTGGTTTTCATAGGTATATACTTTAATTCGAAAGTCTTCAGCTAAGACAAGTGATTTTATATCTCTGAAGGGAATATCACCTACAATCACATCTTACCTTTTTGTCTTCCTGAGTCTGTCCTGGTGGTTTGGCAGTGAATTTCATCACGTTGCAATGCTTTTTCTGCGTCTGGCATCCTTCATTTCTGAGGACGGAAGCAGGGCTATGACTACTCGCCATATCTCCAACCTTCTCTGGACAGTGGAAAGAAGGCCATCGGGCTCTGGGTTTGGGTGGAAGTCTAGTTGTCCTGACACGAGAAGGGTAGAATGGTTCGACAGGTGGACGTACATCGTCGACAGGGCTGACCACTGTACCCGGGATGTCGGGGATGGGGTTGGCTCGGTAAGTGGTAGTGACACCAGTTCCTGAGTGGTCAAATGTCAACACGTCTGCCAACAACAAAGGAATCAAAAGAATGTTAAAATCAAATATCAAATGCCGAGGAATATTCCAACTACAGATCTTACGAAGGACATACACATTGTGACTATACAATATCTTTACTTTGAAAATGAAGAGTTTGTTTGCAAAAACCGATAAGTCCATTTTTGAAGATTTTGAAGTACGGTATATGTCATAAAATACAAAATAACATATTTTAAATGATGTATTGGTCACTACACATAAAGGTACATTTTTGAAGTTATGGTCAAAAGAAGCAAAATTTTTTATTTTTCTTGACCTTTAATCGCAAATATCTCAATTTGACAAATATGGACTTATCGGTTTTTGCAAACAAACTCTTCAAATATTCATCAGACACTAAGATATCTTTCTCTCCGATTGTTTGAGCAACATGAGCAAAACTGTATTTATCTGTGAGACTGACATTTTCATACATCAAAGTTTGATCTCCTTGGAAAATGACCATTTACCTGTTGGAACATGGGTCAAGATTCGGTCAATGGCATCGTCTACATCCCTCTGGGAGTACTTCTTGTCAACGGTGCCGGCACATCCAGTGAGGCCAACGGAAGAACATCCTCCGACCCTGGAGGATTCCTCCATCCGTGCATCCACACTCTCAACCCACTCACAGACATGCGCAGCAGGCTTGGTGGTGCTGCCAAACACCGCGGGGATTACGGGTGATGGTGATGACATGCCGTGTGAGGGGGATGCGCGTGGTTGAGGCACTTGAGATGGTGACGTCATAATGCCTTCAGATTCATCCTGAATGAGATGAATCGGTCTCACCTGAGAAATAAGAAGGAGAGAAAATTATTGAGACCAACGTGAAGTTTCCATCAAATGTATTGTTCATATCTCTCGAATTGAATTCGCTTGTCGATATAGGCCCTGTACGCATACCTTATTGTTAATTTGTTTTTGGACGTAAGACAAATACCACAAAATATGGGAGTATCAAATAAAACAATGTTCACTAGACCTACCATATTTCGATTGGTGAATGGCAAACGCCCTGACCACAAACGAAGTCTTCGTCGTCGTTGTTGTTTGCCATCTCGATGTCCAGATGGTGATGGAAATAGGGCAGTTTTTGATAGATGACAACCCATTTCGAATGTTCGAAATACAAAACAGTCGATAAAGTTAGTTTTACCGAAAGGCAATAAGCACGCTAGGAAAGTCCAGCATGAGAAGTCGCACGAAAATCGATAGACTAATGTTTACATTGCAACGGTGCTCCTTTTATAGTGCGATATGTAAACGCGCATTACGCGCTTGTGTGACGAAACAATGATGCCTGGTAGGCTCGTTCCTGTCTTTTCCTTCAAAATAGGGTTAATCGAAATCTGTATTGTTTCTGATCCTATGCTGAATATCGAATAAATATTGGGGTAATTATCTGGTTTATTTCTTCAAGACTCAGTAATTTCTTTTCTTTTTCATTAAATACCTCGAAGAGTACCTCAGAAATGCACGTCCCGGGATTGTGACGTAGCTTGCACTTTGCGTAGTCTCTAAGCGTATCAGACGCTAAACCACTTTTGTTGCCATCGAGTACCGTTGTCATGGTGTGCGTGTATAGTCGTTTTCTGTAGGGCCCAAAGAAAAACCCTGTTTGGTAGGGCCTATAAAGTATTGCAAACGATAGGAATTAAGATGAAATGAATGCGTAAGTGTTTTTTAATTAGGTATATGAACACAAAAAATGTTGCAATAAAATGAATTCAATAAATAAGATGACAGGTCTTCCTTTAGATGGGTTCCAATCCTCTCCTGTAGCGCCTATCAAGCAACATCTTTGATTGAAATAAGCTACATAATTCAACTTCTTCCATCAGTTTATTAAATGTTGTGCTTTGTGAATGAAACTGACAAACATCGACCAGTGCATATTATGTGATATTCAGGTGATTTAAGCACATAATAAAAAGCGATTTAATTAATATTTCTCATTTTCTATCGCCATTCTGTTAAACTCATGTTATGGCATGCTGATCTTTGTTAATTTTACTTTGTGATGTATCTCTGATTTCACCATGGAGTTCCATTTGAATTCCGTCCATCCCTATATATACGCCTTGCTATTTGATGTAAATACATGTATGTTTAGACAAATCATTCAGGGCCTCATGGAAGACCACTTCTTGTTGCTGAATGAGCTGCCCCGACAAAATATTAGAAATAAATAGATAAACAAATAAATACGATACGACAAGCTCAAAGAGACTGTACAGTACTGGTTGAGGTGAGGATTCAAGTTTATACAACGTATCATTTTTTTTGGGGGGGGGGGGGGGATGAGAAACCTCTTATAAAATATGAAAGAGGATTTAATTTCAAGAAGGATTCAACGTTTATTTGATGAAAATTGGCCTTGAAATGGCTGAGATGTCCAAAAAAGCGATCCTCATAAAAATGACAAACCACTACTTTTATTAGGATCTTTGTTTTTCCTTGTTTTTTCTCAGTTATTTCAAATCCGATTTTCAGCAAAATAATAAACTTTTGATTCCCATTAAAATTGCATGCTCTTTAACATTTCATAGAGGGGTTTCTAAATATCCCGCAAAACGTTACAAGCTGAATCCTCACCTCAACCAGTAATGCACAATCCCTTTAAAACTATTGTATTTAAATAAACATGTCGATATAAATGATGCCATGTTACGATGCAATAGTTGTAAGAAAATCACATTTGTTTCCAAAGATGTCGTGTGGATAAATCCTCTTCGTTTTTTGTTTTTTGTTTTCACATAAATATATATCAAACTTTTCCCTGAGATCGCATCAGCCAAGCGACATGTTGTGTAGATTATATTTTGCGAATCGTAGGTACTTTGTAAAATCTTCACATTCTTATTTCTTGTATATTATGGAATGAATTGCTGTGGTCATTCCTCCGCTGAAAAATAAACATATTTCTTGCATGTTCTTCCTTACCCTCATGCACAGTTTCTCATTGCCTGAAATGAGATGTTCGAGATCAACTGCGTATATTGTAGACACTGTATAAATTAAAGCTAAACTGGCATGGAGATGATATAAAGTGCTTTACTGACTTAGTGACCGCATGAACAATAATTACTATCGACAGGGAAATGGCATTTATAAACACACACAGAAACATAATCATACATGTACGTATATGTATATAAAGAGATTGTATTAAGAACTAGCAGAATGATAATTTTATCAAAGGCATTGAGGGGGTGTTATATACAAAATGTTTCATATTTCAGAAGGTAAAATTTGCGGGTATAGAGTTGACAATGATTGCGCAATTCCAGGATGCATTGTTGTACGTAAACATATAGAATGACAGGGTAGAGAGAGAGAGAGAGAGAGGGGGGGGGGGGAGCTCAGTGCATTTGACTTGTGTGTGAATATGATAGAATTATATGTGCGTACATGCGTGTACTTTATGGCCCGCATTCTCAATAAGTTATTCCACCTTTGAGAATAGATTTTGGGGAATAAATCGCGTCATTTTACGTCACGAGGGCCTGATTTGCATAAGAGGCGTAATAAATCGGCGGAATAAGCGGTGTAATATTAAAAGTTATTTCACGTTTGAGAATTCGGGCCAAAGTGTGTGTATGTCTGTAGGCCTACGTATTTAAAAATTTATAATTTTATACATCGATAGTGTCAATCTTTACGACGTGAGTTGCTTTAATTTTGATATTCTCTCATCAGTTTTCATTTTTTATACTTGTCATTGGTGAACACCTGTCAAATAATAGATTAAAAAACAATCGAATCTCACTGAGAAAGCAATGAATGCATGGTATAACTTCATAGATTGATCCATACCGCATTGTTCAGAAATACGCGTTGACAAAAGGTCATCCGACCTACGCTTTAAAGCGGAACTTCAATTGGTGTTTTACGAAGAATTTAATGTTTTGTCAGAATCAAAATAAAGATACAATTTTTCTTTGTTGTTAAAGCTAAACCTGTTTTCACGAAATACTGACAACAGTTACAAAATTATACTCACAGCATACAAGGCTATGATGTAATCACTTCACAGCTCTCAGTTTGTTTATTAAATCATTCGTTCTTTACCATGGAAGTAATGCTTTTTTAATTGAATTCAGTCAACAGAACAAATTTAATCAGGATTAGTGTGCAAGCTAATAACAGATCTAAAGACATATCTTTCTTTTTTTTTTAAGATATAAGTTGAATATATCATCGTTACTCAATGAGACAGATTTCTAATAGTCGTAGATTTATTAAACTTACAAGTTTTGTGTACATGGGTTGTTTATCTTTTGTGTTTGAAAGCTCAAACACGAATGATCTTGTATAGGGTTGATTATGCGGAGCATTTAAGAAACTTAAAGACTCATCAACATTTTGCAGACTGGAGAGAATGTGTTCAGCTGAATGGAGATACTATAAGATGAAGATTTTAAAAAAAAGTATTTGTTAGCAGTGGTTAGGGTTATAGATCATGTTATAGTCACAAACGATACCCTTTCCTGACTATAGTGGAACACAAGAAACTTAAAAACTCGTCAAATTCTGTTAACGCTTTCACAAAGTAAAGAGGAATTTAAGGTGTGTTTTCTGGTCTTTTTGTTAATTCAGTCATAGTAAAATGAGGTAATCAATACATTTTTTTTTATGTCCACTGTAATGTCACCCCCTCCTCCTGAGACTGTAATAACATGGCTGCTGTCAATCCGAGGAAGTTGTTGAAAATGAACACTCGATTCACTACAGATTCTGATAGGTCACAAAGATCTAAAGTGAGCCTTTAACTTGTTTCCTTCCGCTTGATTGACACAGGATACTATCCGGTTAATATGTTACATCGAAAGAGACTCCGACATTTTCTTTTTTTTTCTCCGTCTTGGTTCTTCCTGTTTTCCATGCCAAAGTCTAGTACGAGTCGACTACATCAAATTAACGTGATATATAGAAGGCGTATCGCGATAAACCATGATGTGTATGACACCAAGGAAATGACCTTCATAGTATCACAAGCACTCACGTATCCGTCTGTAAGATTCATCATTAGTATGCATTTTGATCGAGTGGAATATTCCCGGTCAAATGATGCATCAGACATGTCGGAAGAGAAGAAAAATGTTTCCTCGCACTTAAGGTCACCTTATGGGACGTATCATGTCACATTATGACGTAGCGTAACGTATAGTTGGGTATCAAAACGTCGGAAAGTTCAAAAGTGTAATGTTCATCTGCACTGTTATCTAACAAAATGAAGTCTATCACCTTCCATTATGTAGGCATACTTCTTCTGGCTGGATTGTTTTCTAGCTTGTCTGACATCGCTCTACAGATCTGGGTCTTAACTTAATTGTTACCCATCTACTCTATATTTCAGTCACCTTAGCGACCCAGAGTTGTATAATTTTAAACCTTTGCAGTTGCAATTTGGTCAATATTAATTCTTTACGTGATTTATCTCCTTTTGGTGTATATTTGTCATGGCATATGCCTATAAGATGTTTATCAAACAAAATGTTTGTGAAATAAAATATGCAGCTTCCATACACACACATACACGTTATATGTAGTCCCTATACATATATAAACATACGCGCACACACACACACACACACACACACACACACACACGTTATATATAATATTATGTATACAGATTACTAGTATATAAACATACGCGCGCGCGCGCACAAACACACACACACACTGACACTAAATTTATCTCATTGGTACAAGCAAATACTGCGTATATTAACACCATATATATACACCGAGGATCGTCGTCTGTTTTGGTTATACTGCCTAAAACCACGGAACTTGCTTCCTATCGTATTTCCGCGAAAGTACTGAATTTCACTCTACTCTCGTTTTGCTATATTCTGTAACGTGAATTTTAGAACTCTTTCTCTTTCATTTTTTACTTCCTCTAATGAAAAAGTAACATGTTCCTGAAGAACCACATGTAAAAAAAAAGGGTCAAAGACTAGATTAGAAAATGCTCTATACATGTCGGCACAACATTTACATGCTTATTATTATTTGGTTTGTTCTACAAAAAAGAACCGCAAGAAAATAAAAAAGATTTTACAAATATGATTTTAAACCGCTAAATAGGATGAATATGGCACATATAATAAACAGTCCACAAACATTCGATACCATCTCTTTCCAGAACTTTCAACGTCACCAATCAATGTCACCAATGACTTGCATCTATTTACATAATATAATTATTTAATTTTGTTTATCTCCTATCCTATACGTAACAAAGGAGGCACCAGGTAACGCAATATACAATGATCTCTAAAGAATAATATATACTAGTATGAACAGATCCCTGTACATAAATTCTTATGGCATAGATAAAGACGTGTTCCCAGACAACAGATGTTCAACAGCTTAGGACAATGATCGGTCGAATTTTACTATAAAACGCAGATCTAGTCGCATTTCAAATGCAAGAAATCAAACTTCTGCGGCTGTCAAGAAAGCATTAACAAACGTCATTTATTCATGGTCTGAAAGAGACTTCCATTTAATCCCACGCCATGTTCAACATCACTTTGATGATAATAGAGTAAGCTTAGACGAACAAAATAGTTAAGCCTAGGTTTTATCAAACTCTGATATAAGCTACGAAGTTACGGAATTTCGAAGTTCCACGTGTATTCTTCAGGAAGTGATATTAGCCGCAACCATAATTATGTACATCATGTACATTACATGACGGGATGATGGCATAATTTACTATTTACCTGTACACTTTATACTCGCTATCCTTCGTGCCATATCGTTGTAGGTTTTTTTTTTTTGACCTAGCAACTACTGCTTTCACGAGAAAAAAACAAAACATTTTATCATTACATTTTTGTGCATGATCCAATGGTAAAGTTCTGAGGTGAGGGCATCGTATCTTTTTTAATTTGCATTTGGTGTATTTAATCTCACACTTAGACTACGAGTCAATTTTAGATAGTTAAGACGATCTTTCAAATTGCACATTTCAACTAAGATCCAAACGAGAATGAACTGCCAGGCACACAAATACCTAAAGAAGTCACATTTTTAAGACTAAAAACAAATATTCAAGTATTTACACAAAAGTAAAACTAAAATAAAACAAAGTCTTGGCAAGAACAAGTCCCTGAGGCCATCAATATTGTATCGACTGGTAGGTCAACAGTTCGGAACCAACCCAAAATATTACTGTAGCGCGATTAGCTACGGGTAATTAATTTTACCGTAAACCCAGATAACGTTTCACCTGCTGTCCTTGTTTGGAATGGCTATCGTCAGTCTCATGCTACATTAACCGGTGTCCAAGAGGCAATCAATCGCTGAAGCTCTGGTCTACCAAAACTTTGGTCACCGATGACTGAAAACTTCGGCGATCTTCCCCAAGATATGCGGAGGAGCCACGTACCGTTCCACTGAAGTCTCGTCATATATCTCTATCATCAGCTTAATCCAAAATGGTAATTAATCTTTCAGTTTTTCACTCAACCGAAGATGTAGGTTTTGAAGGGCGTATTAATGATATCTACTTCCGTACAGTCTGTGAGAGTACTGAAGTCGGTTGTGCTCGTTCGGATGATCATAATTCGGGGAGAGGGGTTTGCACCGGACTGGCTGTCTCGACAGACATTCCTCTCGTGATCGTAATGTTTAACACCAAACCTTCGTCATTCGGGTCACTCGCAGCTTTTCCCTGATTGCCCTTTTTGCGCAACCTCCGCATCCTTGGCAGAAGGTAGCGGACGCCGAGCCAGTAGAGCGGCACCATGATCAGCCCGTCGATGATGAGGAAGATGCTGAAGATCGATGGGTAGACGGAGAGGGCGTCGAGCTCCATATTATTGAAGGTGACGCCGATGATGGCAAGAGTGAGGGCGACGTTCTGCGAGCTGGTCTCCACGGCGATTGTCCGGCAGTTCTTGTGGTTCTGTCGCAGGATCCACGCGAGCAGGTAGGCGAGACCGAAGCTGGAGAAGGGAAGACAGACGGCCGCAAACCACACAGACCAGCCAGCGCTGAACACGCCCCGGTTCACAATAGCGTTTGTGATCATGTTGATAATAATGGCTACTAACCCCAGTATGCTTCCAGTCTGTGAATAAAAATTGTGTGTTTGTGATCTGTCATAATGTGTAAGAAGTCTACGACATGTATACTCATATACTCAAAATGTATGCATCAGTATGAATTAAATTGATTAATTCTAATTAATGCAAGAAGTTTTTGCTGTACGATTACGCGTAGACGCAAAGCTATACTTCACCTTTATGATAAATTCATAATTTTACATTCATTACTTTCAAAACTATGCAATAAACTTATGAATAGACACGACTTGTCGACATTAAACATTCTCAGCGCTGTTATCATCCTTTGAAACTGAATTGACATCAAATGCAACGTTAGTATTTGAATAAATCTTCTTGGTATCTCGATGGTCTCACAAGTATAAATTACAACATTCAATCCCTTCAGTCATCCATCGTCCATTCTATTGGTCTGGGCAGAGAATTGATAATTTTCACTTCTCAAGTGAATACCCAAATTTCACTGACGTTGATGTGGCTTGCGTGTGGTAGCGGGGTGACCATCGCTTACACAAAAACAGTGCGATTAACAAAATGAATGAACCGCGATGACGTCAACCATTCAGACCACATCGATTCACTGTAGAGCAAGAATTCTTGCATATGCCATCAAAGATTAAAGGCTTTTTGGCATATACCCTCGGTTATATTGGGAATTACGACTGAGGAACTACTGCATACTTATAAAAATACTAGTCTTAAAGACAGATGGTCATGACTAAGTATACTTCAGATTGAGATAACACCTACCTTGATAATGTATGGGGTCCAAGATTCTTTCTTGTACCTGATAAAGAAGCCCACTGCCACTGGAATAAGAATGAGGGCGAGGGCTAGTGCAATGTCTGGGTATGGGATCTTGATATTAGCTTGTTCCCAGTACCTCGTGTAGATGAATAGGTTCAACGGCATCATCCCTACCGCTGCCAACGTAGCCACTGTGCTCATGCAAAGGCTGTTAAAAGGCATGAAGGATTGAATTTAAACTGTTATTAGTAACAGAAACAAAACTTCTATATTATTAGGCCAGTGTATTTTCAGTGGGACTTTTTTATTTCATTTCAACGGGATGATATTATAATACAAAATTCAGCAGCAGATTTACACATTAAGATGGAAATATGGGCATCAGATAGAAAGATATAAAGAAGACAAGTGAACAAAAGACAGACAATCGTTTGTATAATATGTACATATATATACTAGTACATAATGAGAGAATCGCATACCAGTATATGATATCATATTATATTATATTATATTATATATTATATTATATTATATTATATTATTATATTGTATTATATTATATTATATTATATTATATTATATTATATTATATTATATTATTTTGTTATTATATTACGTTGTATTATATTATACATCATACTATATGATATCATATTTGTATAATCATACAAAGTACATATACAAAGATACACACACAAAAAAAGAGAGAGGCAGACAAAGAGACAGACACACAGAAAGAAAAAGATAAGCAGGGGAATCAAGTACAAGTAACATGATAAAGCTATTTACCTGAGGCAGATGTTTCCATTCATCCAGTAGACGAACAAACTTGAAGAAACGCCCCCTGGAGACGTAGCAACCATCATCATCCCCAGTGCATGAGGCGCCTCCATACGCAGCGCCACAGCTATGCAGAAAGCGAGGAGAGGCAGGACGATGAACTGCCCGCCAAAACCGATGATAATCCCGACCGGACGACGAAGCTAAAATCGTAATAATTGAGAAGGAAAGCATTTGACAGTGTAACAATACTGAAAATAAAAAGAAGTTGTCATAGTTTACATTTTTCTCTAAAGCGTGATAGCTTTACGCGAGCAAAGAAAACGAAGCAGTATCACTAAGTAAAGTGCTGTGTCTTTCTTCCCAATGCCGAGAGACCTATACCTTTATGCCCCCTACGATGCTCATGCATAGATACACGACAGTTTGATTATGTTGTTGTTATTATTAGACTTTGTGGCGTACAATTCGTGTGCCGAATATTGGCGGCGCCATCTATATCAGCGGGTCTCTGTATCTTTTTGGCTTTCGTTGTTGTTACCGTACTTTTCATGAGGGGTCCCAGGTCCGGCGTCAGTGAAACGTTCCTCTCACTTTATTATAATTATTATTATTATTATTTTTTTTTTTATTCTAGGTTGCATCTTGTGGACAATCCGGATCTGTACTTTGAGCAGATTTCTCAGCCTCAGGAGGCCTAGTCCCCTCCGATGCGCGAGACGTGTTTACCGTGCCAGGACCTGTTATTGACGCCTCTAAATCCGATATATCAATAAAATGATAGGCTAAGGGGAAAAGAAAAAAGTTTGATTAAGACACAATGGTCCCATTTAAGGGAAAGTGTCATCTTTTTCAAGTGATTAATATAGTAACATGCTTCTGAAGTATTGTCATGATACTGCCCATTGAAGCGGATTTTTTTTTTCATTAAACTTTAATGGCTATAAATTTTTGATTGTCTATTTTCTTTGACGAGTATTTTTGCCAACAGTGCTATGAGCAGTAGCTTACCGCATCCTTCAGACCGTCGAGCGTAACCAGGCAACCGATTGACGTCATAATTACAACCATGAGGATGGGTAGAAGAATTGTGTTAAACTTTCGCAGCGCCTGGTACCCGGGTTCCGGCGGTACCGCGCTGCCATTGATGGTGTCTGCGCTGCCATTGGTGGTGTCTGTGAGCATCGACGACAAGATGAGCAATGTCGAGTTCGCGCCAACCGTCGTCGGTTCCGTGGAGGGCGTCTCCGTCATCGGTGACCAAGAGATTCGGTCATTTGTCGTCAAATTAACCGTTCCTACGGTTGTCAACACACTAGTTACATCCATGGCTGTTGTTCTCTACACAGCTAAGGGATGAAGGGTAACCGGTGTTAATAGGAAAAAAAAAAGGAATGAGAGATGGGGGGGGGGGGAGAGAGATTGAGAAGTAAGTATCAACATGTTGTATCTACAAAAAGCAGCGTATCCAGCCTTAGTACAGAGGGCTGTGGCTTCAGACAGACGAACAGATAGACGTATAGTTCCACTTCATTGCAATGCTATAAATCGCTTGAATATACTAACTTACATAAACACAAACACACATGCATTCTACAACGAAATTGATCAAAATATGAGCAATGATCAAACACTGGAAGCACCCGTAGAGCGCAAACTTCCACGAATGCCATTGGAAAAGTTCCCTAAAATATTGCATCCTCGTGCATGCATCCTGAAAAAAAAAAAAGAATCCTGGATCCGGTGTATGATCCGTGTCACCAGTGAAGACTAATCCCCTGTCCCTTTCACCATAACGGACCCTCTTGAAAATTTCCCCAGAATCCGTTCACTTCTACACTCTTCTTACAGGATATTTCTGACAGATAAACTGACAATCCAATTCAATTCAATTCAATTCAAACTTTATTTCATTTTTCGAAAAGAACATAAACATTTCACTTTCTTTGTTAACAGAGAATAAGGTTACATATAATCTAAACAGAGTGAATTGAGAAAACATAATTGTGGAACCTTGGGGTAACAAATAATGTTGTAGTGAAAATTGACTGAAGTGATATAGACGATATAACATTACACAAAATATCGAAAAATGGAGGGACCCACTAAAAAGGCAATGCTTGTAGAATGTGGGCCCCTCAGATACAGAATGTCAATAGAAAATGAACTGATGTAAAAAGGGGAAAAATTGGGAATAAAGTCAGATAAAAAAGTCTGGAAGCCCAATAAGAAGACAGAGTAACAGACAGACACACATACACAGGCGAATGGACATTAAACGAGACTGGGACGATAAAACTTATAAAGGGGGACTTAAATACAAGACAGAACGAGACAAGACTGTCATAATAGGAAGACAATACAACGGACAGAAAGGCAAAACAGATCCAGCGATCCTCGACAGAATATATCGAAAAAATAATGGGATGCGTGGAAAGGATACAGAAATATGGAAAAATAGAGAGAAATAGGTGCGGAAGTAATACAAGTAGAATCGAATCTACACTGTAAGTGTCTCAGGTCAACAGGGACGAGAAAATATGTGACAGTATATCATTAATAATCAAAATTCTTCGAAAAGAAATTAAAATGAGCCAACAGGCTGATTCAATTCTGTAGGAACATAACATTGCAATAAGAAAGACTTTAATCTCCTCTTAAATGAAAATATAGAGGGTGCAATTTGTATGTCATTATTCAGAAAATTCCAATAAGTTGGGCCAATATACATGTAGATAAGTGTGTTCTTAGCAAGAATTGTTCGTAAAAGAGGTAAGTGAAATTCATTGGAACGTCGAGTGGGATAGTCATGGAATGATTGATTTCTTTGAAACATAGAATCGTATATGGAGGGGAGTAAGTTGTTGCTATGTATGTATACATAAATTGCCCCAAATTAAATAAATACAAATCTTTAATTTTTAGCAGCTTATTAGCGGCAAATAACATATTTGAGTGGGAGGGTATGAAAGGATAACTGATGACACGGAGAGCTTTCTTTTGAAGAAGGAACACTCTATCCAGTAGGTTCTGGTGAGTGTTGCCCCAAACTAAAGCACCATAATTAAGATAAGGCAATATCAATGACGAATATAACATAAGTAATGATTTTTGTGGAATATACAATTTCATTCTATTTATAACACCTATATTACGTGAGATTGTGTTGGATACATAATCAATATGTAACTTCCAGGAAAGTTTGTCGTCAACAATAATTCCAAGGAATTTAAAGTGTGAAACTCGTCCTAAATGAAAATCATTCAAAACTATAGCTGTACTCAAAGTGTCAACAGTATTACTAAAAATCATATATTTCGTTTTTGGGGCATTCAACGATAATTTATTGGCTCTAACCCAATTATTCACTTTTTGTAATTCAATATTGACTTTTTGAACAAGAAAATTAACATCATTGTGGGCAAAAAATACACTGGTATCGTCAGCAAAATGGATAAAGGACAATACATCAGATGCCTGACAAAAATCATTAATTTAAACAATAAATAATAATGGCCCTAATAAGCTTCCTTGTGGAACGCCAAAATTCACTTCTCTTATTACTGAATAATTATCTTTAATTGTAACAAATTGTCTTCTATTTCCTAAGTAACTCTTGAACCACTCCAAGGCCTTCCCACGTATTCCGTAATGTGATAACGTGTGGAGTAGAATATCATGATCAACTGTATCGAAGGCCTCGGAGAAGTCCAAGAAAATAGTAATTAAATGAGAGTGATTATCAATTGCGTGAGCTACTTTATCAACAAAATATAAAAGAGCATGAGTTGTATTATGCTTCTCTCAAAAACCAAATTGAGAATTAGTCAAAATATTATGCAACTTCAAAAAATTACTAGTTCTCTTATAAATGAGTTTCTCTAAGACTTTGGACAACGATGTTAATAATGAAATAGGACGATAATTACTGACTGCAGATTTGTCACCCTTCTTAAATAATGGAATTACTTTGGCCAGTTTCATCTTATCAGGAAACACACCATTGGAAATTGATAAATTGAAAATATGAACAAGTGGATCAGCATTTGAAGATATAACACCTTTAAGAATACAATTATCTATATCATCATAACCAGAAGTCCTCTTATTCTTTAAGGAAAACACAATATCCATAACCTCATGCCTATTAGTTGGAGTAAAGTAAACAGAATTGGAATTACACTGACCTAAATATTCAGTGAAATGATGCTCTGACACAGGAATATTTTGAGCGTAATATTCACCTATCATTGAAAAATAAGAATTGAAAACATTTGCAATGTGAACAGGGTCACTGATGATTTCATCATTCAACTTGATATTATCAATAGCTGAATGTTTACTCGAAATATTCATAGCTTGCTTTAAAACATTCCAAGTGTTTTTCATATCAAACTTATATCTTTGCAATTGATTAAAATAATATATTTTTTTTTTCGGAACGTAAAATCACAGTTAGAGTATCTTGATATGAAGTGTATTTATGTTTTGATCGCTCATTTTTTTTTCCAATTTGTATCTATAATATAATCGATTTTTCCTGCTAATCGACCGAAGAATTGATTTTGAAATCCACGGTAACCTAGGTGTTTTTTTTTTTTTATAGTCTAGTTTCTTTTTTTTTTTTTTTTTTTGCTTTGGAATTACATTATCCAAATGAAAATTGAATGTTTCCATAAAATAATCAAAAGACAAATTGACGTCATCACTTTCAAATACTCTTGACGAGTCAGCATTTTCGAGAACCGCATCAAGACTAGCTAACTTTTCAGACGAAACTCTACGACTTAATAAAGGAGATTTAGAAAAATTAACATTATTAACAGAGGTTTTAAGGGCAAAATGAGTCATAATTGGATAATGATCAGTCATATCGGAAAGAATTATATAAGAATCAGTAAGGGGTAGGGTGTTACAAAACAAATTATCAATAAGGGTAGCAGAGTGATCTGTGACACGCGTAGGTTTCGAAATAAGCGGAAGAAAAGAGGAGGACAAAATTGTCTGAAGAAACTCGTGTGCGACAGTATCATTTTCCGACTTAAGTAAGTCAATATTAAAGTCGCCGAGGAAGAAACAATCCTTGTTTTTGAAAACGGGATTTTACCAAATCAGAAAGGTAAGTTAAAAAAAATCCTTGTTATTGGAGTTGGGAGGTCTGTACATAATGCCTACCACAATATTTCTAATTCCTGGTATGTACATTTCTAAAAAAAAAAAAGGGATTCAACAATATTATCCATTCTCGAAATATTATCATGAACAATACATTCAAAAGTATGCGATATATACAGTGCAACACCTCCACCACTCTTATCGGGCCTGTTATTGACAAACATTTTATAGCCGTCAATCGAAAAAAAAAAAATTCAGAGTTGGAATTTAACCAGGTTTAAACAGAGAATGACTGATCAGCATCAGTCTCTAAAGATAATTTGAACTCATCAAAATGTTTGTTCAAACTCCGAATATTTAAATGCAACAAAGAAAATGTATCTTGAGAAAAGCTATTACACATATCTTTACATTGATTCACAGTAATATAATTACACGACATATTTTCGGTTAACTCTTCACTGAAATCAGAAGGCAGTTCATTTACGGAAGAATTTAAGTTGTCAACGACAGAATTGTCATAAAACGTTGTTCTTGAATTAGATACTCCACCAACTGAATCTGATTCTAACCTTATTTGCCTGAAAAGCTAAAAAAAGTCACCATTTGATAGAGAACTAAACGGTGCATTCGGGAAATTAGCCATTGTAAATGTGGGACATAACTATGAGAGATTGCGTTGTCAAACAAGCCGCAATTACAGGAACGAGTGCGTATTGCAAGAAAATACTCAACCAACAGAGTGAGGTAGGACACTGGAGAAGCCAAAGAACATGAATTTTGTCAAAATCATGATGGACAGAGGATCGCTGCGAAGAAGACGAACAGGGAAGAAAAGAGAGCAGTACAAGGTAGACGAGAAAGTTCAGTGACAACGAAGAGAAACATGGAAGATACATAACATGTAAATGAGGACAAGTTGATTGTCCGCGAGGGCTTCCGAGACGATGGCAATAGAGAATGTACAACACAGAAATCCAAGCGGACATTAGGAACGACATGCTAATAGTTTTTTACTGGCTCCCGTAATGTAAAGCTATATAGTGCGTTTTCAGTGCGCGAAATGGTCCAGTTGTGATGTAGTGAATAGATAACGAAGAGAAAAGAATTACTATGTTGAAAGGAAAAACAGGATAGAAAAAAATACCTCTTTGAAAGACAGACTATCGAGTTCCTGCTATTACAAATTAAGTTCGTGTGACACACTGTACGCCTCTCAAACAAGGGCACTCACCCATATACTTTCATGCATTAAGATGTGACATTGCGGGGACACATGCATGGGAGTTCCTAACATGTCAGGCCAACTCATTAACAGTATAACAAACCAAGGCCGAGTAAAAAAGATTATTAAACGCATATGGAAAGCTGTGAGTGGTGCGAGGTATTAACCAATCGGGTTTCAGAGACTTTCATTATGCTGTAAATGGCGCGAGGTTTTAGCCAATCGGGTTGTAGAGACTCTCGTTATGCGTAATCAATATACAAAGAACACATGGGGAAGGATTTATAAACATAGCAGAGGTCGGTGACTGAATAATCAACTTTAAGTCACTGATGTCAACCGACGTGGGCTCACGAGAATAAGACAATAGGTGGCCGGACAAAAACAAACAAAACATGGGCGTGATCAAGAAGGCTAAAAGTGGGCTAAAGCACCTGAGGTATTCAATAGTTTGTTATACTGAAGAAAACATGAATACGCATAGTGATAACACGGATTATCAACAACTGATGTGTAACAAGAATAATCAGCTGTGGGTGCTAAGTACGTAATACGCTATAATAGAGGTTATGCATGACTCAGAGGAGAAGGAATCTGGAGCAGGATTGACGACCACAAAAAAACTGCACACTATAATGTAGGTAGAGAATGAAAAACATTGATAGATCGGATTGCCAGTGGAAAAAAAAATAGTGGACTAAAAGTAGGCTGGAGCACCTGAAGTATCAGTTTGATTGACTGAAGAGAACACGAATGCGCATAGCGATAACACAAATTATAAGCAACTGACATGTAACGAGAATAATCATCTGTGGGTGCTAAGTGCGTAATTTGACTACAAGAGAGACTGTCATGACCATTAGGTGAAGGAATCTGGAGCAGGGTTGACGACCACAAAAACTGTACAATATTATGCAGGCAGAGAGTAATATAAAAGCACTAAAGAATCGGTTAGCCTGTGTGAATGAACTTCATGGAAGGTTGAAAGAAAAATACACAACGTATTGGCAGAAAGAAAAATACCCTACGTATGGGCAGAAAACATAACCTCCTTAGAGGCGACAGCAACAAAAAGTACAAACTTTCCTTCACAAGAGTCATTTCTTCTCTCCCTTCCTCCTCCTCCTTTCTCTCTTTCTCTTTCACACTATGTCACCTCAACTGCCCCCTCTATTTTACCTATAGATGTCCTATCCTGTTGTTTCGGAGTCATCCCACTAGCCCGACATCCACGAGTCATACGGCCCACGAGCTCGATAATGCAAAAAGAAAGTGTTTATGAGTCATACAGCCTATAAACGAGTTATAAGATAGCTCATGAGCTCGACAAAATACAAAATGCCCATGAGTCCAACAGCAGGCAAACAAGGCCCACGAATCCAACACTAGGCAAAAAAGGCCAATGACTCGTGGGCCTTGTTTGCCTAGTGTTGGACTCGTGGGCCTTGTTTGCCTAGTGTCAAGCTCGTGGGCTTTATGACTCGTGGTTGTCGAAGTCGCGTGACGTGCACCCGTTGTCTCAACTAATGCAACTTCTGTTAGAGATGCATCCAGACAAGGTCACACTCCCGAACGTACATATGCGTGCACACAGTAGTCGATACACCCATGCACACGCAGGAACAGAGGGCAAGAAGGTAACTTCTTGAAACTTGCTTTGGTGCCTATTCCAGGCTTGAACCATAATAATAATACTTCCTTGCCTTATTTATTCATTCAACAATTTGTTATCTTTCTTTTTTGAAGAGCTGTTTTGTAAAACATGGTTTTGCCTATCGCACGAGCAGGACTAATACATCGACTAACCCTGAAATCGTAATTCGCACCACGAGACCTAATATTAATTATCCTCTATTCCCGTGTTTCTACATTGGATATGGAAAACTATGAAAATTACAACAAAGGGGACCAAAAAAAAAAAAAGACTGATGTTTTAACCAAGAGGAACATTAAGAAGTGATCTCCTCGGAGATGATAGTATCTAATAGTTGAAAATTTCTGCCAGAACAGCTTACCTGTCAGAACATCGCAAGTTTATTCTATTGACCTAGAAATTGTAAATGCTCAACTGTGAACAGTTAATTGCTTCGTCTCAACTGACATGAATGGTTATTCTTTCGATACGAAACTAAAGCCGCTGGAGACAATCAAATTGATGTTTAATCATTACACACACAAACAATACCCGCTGCCTTTTAGGCACTTCAAATTTCGGTAGAATGGATGAAGTGTTATACCTTCCGGCCGACTAATAGCCTATTCTGAAACTCATGAGAGTCTTCTCACACAAAAGACTGCCGAAAGTGACTATACATATCGATGTGACCTCCTTATGTACGCGATCAAGTTTCGTTCATCATGGAAAGTCTTAAAAGGCAAAGAAGGGAAGTCACTTCAGATATTGTGTACGCTGTAGCGATTGACCTTATGTCGGTAATGTATCTTTTAAGATCAATTACAATTCACTGTCACGAATACAGGGATCAAAACTTTCTTTTATTTGAAACAAGCCACAAGCATCCGGTACCAACCAGTTTTGTTGCTTCTTTTTTTTATGGTTTGAATTTGATGATTTCCATTAGACACTTTTGTCATCGTCTAATTCGCTTAAAGTGATGGCATAGTTTGGTTGAGCAGAGAGATGGGGCTTCAGATTTCCAACTTATTTTTGTGAGGTAATGAGAAGCTTCTAGGGAAAATAATTATGGCAGAGTATACTAGTATACAACTCAAGAGGAATTAAAGTTTACTTTATGAAAATTGGTTTTGAAATTGTTTAAATATCAAAAAAAAAAACCACACACCAAACAACCCAAACATTGAAAACAGAGGTTCAAACTGAAAGGTAGGACCCACATTTTATCAGAACCACTTGTTTTTATTTTCTCAGACATTTCCAAATCGATTTTCATCAAATAAACTTTGAATTACTCTTAGAATTCTGAGCTTCTTAATCAGCTGTTAATATTTTCATAAGAGGTTTCTCATTATCTCACTTAAAAAGTTAAAACCTGAATCCTCCATCTCAACCAAAACTATATACCGTCCATTTAAAAGTATAAATGTACAGCGTGAGCCCTTTAACAAATGACATCATATATTTTGTGATAATATGTTTTCTATTTCTGTCGTCGCACAAACAAAAAGTTAAACTTGTCGCGACTTTGCCATTCCTCTGAATAAAGAAAACTCAAAGGGAGGAAGTTGACGGCTTTCTTATCATATTTTCTTATAACACAGTAAGGTGAGAGCATTGTCACAACGTCACCATGGTACAATTTACATCCACTGCCCCGTCACCAGTTACATAATCATAATATAAAAATTAATGAGGTATGCAAAACCTCTCAATTGGCAAGCTACTGACGTACACTCCTCCAACGTAATGACCCTGCTGTCTTTGTGATACAATAATTTTGTCTTGCAACTCGACATAAACACATGGTAAAAGTGGCTGGTCTGTAATAAAACACTATCTGTCATAAATAACTGTCTGTCAATACTCTCAGTACACGTTGAGAAGTATGGATCATCGAAACTTTACATGAACAAACAACAACAACAACAACAACATTCTGTGACCAACTCGTATATCATTGCCATCAAAAGTCGTAATTGAGAGAGTTTTGATGCGACTTGATGATTCAATAGACATTATATGATAAGACGCACTCAATTCTTAGGCTCGGTCACAAATACCATTAAGAACTGCTACGAACGCCGTACGAACCATTTTTAGACAATTTCATCAGATCTTCTTATAAAGATGGTCGTACGAAACCAGCGTTCGTAGACCTTTTGTAGACCGTTCGTAAGTTCGTAGCCTGGTCGATGGTCTTTTCCAAGATTTTGTAGGGTCTCTGTTAAATATGGGACAAAAAGGGAAGGCAATCAAAGGGAAAAGGGGAAAGGGAAGAAAAGAAAGGAGGGAGATGAGGAGGAAGGAGCGAGAGGGAGAGAGTTGGAGTATCACCCTCAAGAGATGATGGGCATCCGAAGTGACACTACTGCCATCTTGAAGTATAAAACTTTCTACTGTTACAGAATTTTCGACAGGACACGGCAGCGTCTTTTTAACAACCCGACAAATAAAAAAAAAAAAAAAATCGCAAAATCTTCTTACGAATGACTTGAGGGTGCCGTGAGTTACACGTACGGCCATCTTATATATGACAAAAAGAAATCGTAAGATGGCCGTAAGTCTGACAAAAGAATATGTCAAGGCGTTCTTCTCTTTTTTTCTCCTCTCTTCTCTCTACTCTTCCTATTCAAGTCCCTTATTCTCGAGTTGTTGTTTTTTTCGTCTTTATACATTCCACATTGTGTCGTCCTTTTGGTCAAATGACAATACTTTAAGATTTACGTTATTTGTTCTACGTGTGTATGTTTCGTTCCTTTAGTTAAAAAACATGTGACGAGGCATTTATGTTCAGAAGCCGTTGTCCAAGTCAAGCATTTTGCATGTTGATAACGGTCTCCCCCACCTGTACACTTAACGATCTATATAATGAAATTTGTGTAATTTCACACGATGATATACTTGCGATGTTAAATCTTGTTAATATTTTCATGACTTGTGAAAAATATGTTTGATATTGTTATACTTATTTTCTGATATGTACAAGTGGAGAAATAAAACTTACTGACACTGAAACTGAAAAACGTACGAATTCTAGGGCCATCGTATAACTGAAAATCATTTCGTTTCTCTAAAAGGTCTTAAGTTGGTCTTGCGAATTAAACAGCTTTCGTACGAAATTCGTAAGAAGGCCGTAAGAATCTGTGCCCCATCTATGAATCTAGACTACATACAAACTCCAGAATTCGTACGAACAGTGACATTCGTATACGAACGCATCGTTCGTTATGTTCGTATGAACCTTTGTGACCGTAGCTTTACGGGGATAAAGATTTGTCAAAATAAAGATACACACCCAAGTTGCACGCCTGACATTGTGAGAAAATAAACGCAGAATTGCACCCCTGTATCTATTTCAATCAATTCTCGTTTTTCTCCTTAATCAGAATTTTGTCAAAATGAAGTCTGCATGCAAATCTTGGCATCGAATTATTGACTATTGTACAATAAGTTCTCACCAGGAAGTGTTCTGTTTGAAAGAGTAGGTGTACATCGAAACAGTCATTACTACCCAGCATAGAATCAGTATAATAGAGACACAAACACACAATCCATGACGATAGCAGGGCTTACGACCAATCTGTCCTAATTATGTACATACTTACTTTAAGGTATTCTTTATTACACATCATTCACAGAATCAGAAAACGAAGTGAACAAGACGTGATCATCTATAACACACATAACGCTATCCGTCACCACAACTGAATTCAACGTGGCATATAGATGATCGTATAATATCAGGCCATGCAGACATTACTCTAAGCGAACAAATCGGTCAGAGGGTAGAATACTGCTGAGATGATGATAAAATAACTGATATGGCACTGCTGGTTCCTGCGGCCTGCGTAAAGTCCACGTATATCTCTTCCCGGGTTTCAACAGCCACGGGCGTAGAGCTGAAGTTAGTTGATATAACAGTACGGTAGGCCTACATAATTGTGCACATTCTGTCAGTCTACTCACCATTGTAGTTCCCTTGCAAGATAAAGAAATAAAAATTGGTGCTCTAAATTCCAGGGTTTATACCCTAGTACGCTTAGAACAAAGTGCGTTGAGTTTGACATCCGATGTTACATTTACCATCGCACGGAATACAGCCCGGATGTTTCACATCTTTCCAGCCAACGAAATCTATCCCCCTTTCTCTTTCTCTATCTCCCTTCCTCTTTCCCGATCACTCGTTTTTCCGTTTCCTGCTACTATCCTGCCCGCTACTACTCCCACTTCCACTTGCGTGCATGCGCTTAACATCGGAGATCTGACCAGGCAAAAGAACAACAGCAACAGCAACAACGACAACATCAACTTACAGTGTTTATAGCTTTATAATTCAGCGCTATACGGCAAAAGAGTGTATTTCCCCTTTCCGAGCCTTCGTGTATCATATAACTAATACGTCAAACTACAAGGTTAATGTCCTGTTATAGAGGAGTGGCAGGAACGCGGAAATTCATCTCTCAACCAAACATTACACATATCTGTGTTCTCACTTTCCTATACTTCCTTTACGTTATAACTTGTTAGGATATGAAATCGTGATGTAATGAGTGCGGGTATAATGTTTTGACAACAAAGTTTTCATGGCAAAATGAATAACATAAGGTGTATATTAGTAACATCAATCTTTAAAAAATGAAAACAATAAATTGATTATTTTGAACAGCATCATTCAGCAATGTTCAGGGTTCGGAAAATTTATATTTTTAGTGCAAAGGTCTTTATATACGTAAATCATTTATCGCTTAAATTTGTATAAATGAACTACATGTGCTGCGGCAGTTGACAATTTTCTTATGTTGAAACATGTTGAAATGTCTCTCGCCACCCCCAAAACAGTATAATACATTATGAAATCAAAGGCAAACAAAATGGAAAAATAAAGATATCGTACCTCTGGAGTATAATTTGTATCGTATGGAAACGTGTATCATATTGTAAAGTCCGTGTCATAATGTCAACATTCGCTAAATCCAGCCAAGGAGATACGAGAGCTTGAGCTCCAACTTGAAATAATTATTCAAACATGCAGCTGTCACTTTTTTAAAGACGCACAAAAGAATCTACAGGCGCAATTGAGTATTAAGTTAATCTAATCGGTGTTTGACGCATGTCACTATCTTTATGAGCAACTAAAGATTCATTTTGAACGTTTAGGGAATATTGTATGGTTTGCTTATTCATATGATGAAATGAAAATTCCCCGTCTCATGAAATACACAAAACTAAATTCCGTCCAGAAATACGTTAAAGATTGTGAACAAGATATGCACGTGGTGAATATTCTTTTGAAATTCTAGCCTCTTGAAAAGCCGACTTTATCACTTTTTCCGCTCATATTTTCAAAAATATAACAGACATGGAATAATCTTATTAAATTTTATAATACTTATAAAAGTATAAGACTGTTGTGAATCCATTTCTCGAACTGAGTTTTATGTTTTCAGCCGTTCTCCTTGCTTTTCGACATTTCTGTCACTTCTAAGAAGATAATGATAATCATACATAATAAGCATTTTATTCTCCTCATGACTGGAGAACATAGTGTCGAGTCATCAGCTGAAAATTGTGCAGGAAAGAATAAAAACAACGTGTTGGAGTTTTGGCAGTTATAATTCATCGAGTATTAGAAAGCCGAGGTATGGGCTACGTATAATAGGGAGGGTATAATGAAAACCTGGACGTAAGCAAGAGATAGATAGAAGTGGAAGAGGGAGTACGATCTGAAGGTACCTGTTACAATGCTCCACGACTCCGAAGGCTCATTTACACCGTCTGGAGACCCAAAGAGGGCGGCATTAGACATTTATTATTTTTAATTAACCAGTCGCCTTCTCGCACTGTAGTTTCACAACTGTTTCATCCAAGACCAGTGTTTGTCTAAATCGAGGCGCCTACGTAAGACATGGCTACCACCCTCAACAAAGAATCTAGCCAAATCTTCGTAATCCTTTCTTGTCGTAAACAAGGTGCCTGGCGAGGTTCAAAATACTAATCACTTTCTCACCTTCTCTACCTCATGCTCCAATAAAAAAAAAAAAAAAAAATTGTCGGAGTTGTTTAAACAACAGCAAGAGGACCTTTAAAAAGGAAGCTAATCATCAATTAAAGGCGAAGATTCTATTTAAAAATCATTTCTTATTTTTATGAGTTTTTCAGGCAAAGACTAAGGCTTGCTTAGAGTGTTTCGTTATAAATTTCCCATAACAAGATATGACTTTCCTACCCTTTTCTGTGTGTCAACGGCGTAAATCCATACTGAGGAGTGGGGGGGGGGGGGATGGTCACCATCACCACGATTACAAGCCCATAACCGGACCGGCGCAGCTTTTTTTTTTTTTTGGGGGGGGGGGGGGGTGGGGGATGGGGGGGAGAGAAGCTTTGTGCCCCCCCCCCCCCCCCACACACACACACACACTTTACAGGGATCGGATGACCCACTCTTTTGCATGAAATATAAAGTGGGAGAAAAGTGGCAGCAACAACATAAAGACTTTTTGTTCTTGTTGCTTTTTTTTTTTTTTTTTGCTTGTCAGACGACTTTCGGCGGAAAAGACGACTTTCGGCGGAAAATCAGACCTTAAAAGTATGAAAACATTTTTTTTTTTTTTTTTTTTGGGGGGGGGGGGGGGGAAATATCTGTGAGAGGGAGCGGAACGACCGAACGGGGGAAGGGTGTGTATGGGGGAGGGGGGGGGGTATCCCTCTCCCACACGAGGAAGATTTTGCATTTTCAGACCTGAAATTCAGCGATCTGGTGCTCAATTGTGGTGAAAATTTTGTTTTCTTTTCTTTAAAAAAACGATAAGAAAATGAAATATTCACAATATTATTGAATGACAAAATCGTGGTATTTCAGCTCTTGCTGTGCGACATCACTGTGAAGGCCTACTAAATAATGGGGCCTATCATCGGCGTAGACAGGATTTGATCTTAGGAGGAGCGGTTATGTGAGGGAACGAATCAAGCGAGGGGGGGGGGGGTATGGTAGGGGGGTTTCCCCCTCCTACGGTGAAATCTCTTTGCGTTGAAAATTTTGACATTTTTCAGTCCAAAAACTGCCGTTTGTAGCTAAATCCTCGCTTTGGAAATTAAGGGGGGCACACCAGGCGCAACTGCTGTCAATCACTGGCAGCAACATGAGGAGAATGGCATAGCGATTAAATGCGAGCGAGCGGAGCGAGCGAGCATGAAAATTTTAACATTTTACAGTCTAAAAACTGCCGTTTGTAGCTATACTTTTTCGCTTTGGAAATTAAGGGGGACCGCGTCAGGCGCAACTGATGGCAATTACTGGCAGCAACATCAGGAGAATGGCATAGCAGTTAAATGCGAGCGAGCGGGGCGAGCGAGCGTGAAAATTTTGACATTTTACAGTCCAAAGACTGCCGTTTGTGGCTGTATTTTTTCGCTTTGGAAATTATGGGGGCACACCGGGCGCAACTGCCGGCAATCGGGCAGCAACATCAGAATAGCATAACGATTAAATGCGAGCGAGCGAAGCGAGTGAGCTTGAAAATTTTGATATTTTACAGTCCCACATGTCCTTTGTGGCTGTACTAGTATTTTTTCGCTTTGGAAATTAAGGGGGGGGGGGCGCATCGGGCGAAAACTGCTGGCAATTACTGGCAGCAACATCAGGAGAATGGCATAATGATTAAATGCGAGCGAGCGAAGCGAATGAGCTTGAAAATTTTGACATTTTCCAGTCCCAAAAACTGTCGTTTGTGGCTGTATTTTTCGCTTTGGAAATTAAGTGGCGCACCGGGCAAAAACTGTTGGCAATTACTGGCAGCAACATCAGGAGAATGGCATAATGATTAAATGCGAGAGAGTGAAGCGAGTGAGCTTCAAAATTTTGACATTTTACAGTCCAAAAACTGCTGTTTGTAGCTATATTTTTCGCTTTGGAAATTAAGGGGGCGCACCGGGCGAAAACTGATGGCAATTACTGGCAGCAACATCAGGAGAATGGAATAATAATTAAATGCGAGCGAGCTTCAAAAATTTGACATTTTACAGTCCCCAAACTGCCGTTTGTAGCTATATTTTTCGCTTTGGAAATTAAGGGGGGCGCACCTGCTCACAATCACTGGCAGCAACATCAGGAGAATGGCATAGCAATTTAATGCGAGCGAGCGGAGCGAGCGAGCTTGAAATTTTTGACATTTTACAGTCCAAAGACTGCCGTTTGTGGCTGTATTTTTTCGCTTTGGAAATTTAGGGGGCACACCAAGTGCAACTGCCGGCAATTACTGGCAGCAACATCAGGAGAATGGCATAGCGGTTAAATGCGAGCGAGCGGAGCGAGCGAGCTTGAAAATTTTGACATTTTACAGTCCAAAGACTGCCGTTTGTGGCTGTATTATTTTTTTTTGCTTTGGAAATTAAGGGGGCACACCGGGCGCAACTGCCGGCAATTACTGGCAGCAACATCAGGAGAATGGCATACTGATTAAATGCTAGCGAGCGAAGCGAGTGAGCTTGAAAATTTTAAAATTTTACACTCCAAAAACTGCCGTTTGTAGCTATATTTTTCGCTTTTGTTTGTCCCACTTTTGAGAACCACCCCCCCATCGACGCCTCTATACATATTAAAGAGAACACAAACCCAAAGAGCAATGTGGATTGAGTAAAAGCAGTAACATTAGTAGAACACATCAGTGAAAGTTTGAGGAAAATCGGACAATTGATGCAAAAGTTATGAATTTTTAAAGTTTTGGTGTTGGAACCGCTGGATGAGGAGACTACTAGAGGTTATGACGTATGAGAGGACCACAATATAAAGAAAATATAAAAGGAATTCCACAAAAATTCACTTTTCTAGCAAAATGAAAGAGTTCTCGACTAACCGCTTTCAGAAAGCAGGGGGAATAAGTGCTACCCCTAACATATGTCAGTATCAAGCTGACGGAATGTGTAATTTTCATGAAAAATGAATTTTTATTGAATTCCTTTTTTATTTTCTTTATATTGTAGTCCACTCATACGTCATAACCTCTAGTAGTCTCCTTCCCCAGCAGTTGCAACACCAAAACTTTAAAAATTCATAACTTTTGCATCGATTGCCCGATTTTCCTTAAACTTTCACTGATGTGTTCTACTAGTATTACTGCTTTCACTCAATCCACATTGCTCTTTGGGTTTACTTTCCCTTTAAGTTGCTTTTGTTAAGTGAAAAATCTGCTGCACACTCTTTGATAAATTAGGGAATATACGTCTATGTCAAAAGTGTACAAAGTTTATTCCTTATCCTGTATAGCGGACCTTTTGCATGTTCATGATTGCAGTACAACGATCTGGTGCATAGTTCTGGCGAAATTTGGACAATTTTCCATTAAGGAAGTTCGAGATTTGTCCTCCTCTCGGGAATTGCTTGGGGGATAAATAATTTGTCTGTCTAAACACTTCCTTTGGGGCGGGGCAAATGCCCCTTTGCCCCCCATAGATTCGACGTCCCTGATCTTCCCTTGGTATGCCCATAGATGTATCCTGACCGAGTCATCAGTCACTGACGTTTCTCAGGAATGATTCAGGAAATGGAGGGGATTCAATTATGGCGATAAAGTTGTTGTTATTGTTTGTTTGTATGTTTTCGTACATATTTTGCAGATGGTCCCCAGTTACTCGCGTCATAGCATGTTTATATGTAGACCTATACTATTTGACATTGTCAACGCCTGAGCCATACCTTACAGTGTATGTCGATGTTACTTTCTTCGCGAGCGAGCGAGCGCTTGAGAAAATTATACATTTTCCTACAAGATAGAATACTGTTCAGCTCTGTTACCTGTCTGAAGGCCGGCGTACAAACGTCATGCAATATGCCAAAATACAATCACATTTCTGCTTCCTCCATTTTCCCCCCTCAAACTTCAGGGGGGGGGGGGTGATTGAACAGGCCACCCCCCCCCTCCTCCATTTCAGGAGGGGGATATATCCCCCCATCCCCCGGGATTTAGGGGAGACCGGGTCTAGTTGTTACAATTTTCACATTTTTAGGTCTGTACAAAAAACGAATAGAGGAATCGGCTTCATTTTTGCTTTGAGGATACCTTATTTCCTCCTTTACTTAAAAACAGTACAAACTTTGGAAGTCCAGATAATATAAACAAGATATTACGTAATCAATAAACACAAAATTTTGTAACAACTTTCCCCGATGTTGGGGTAGGTTGTTACAGCACATGGGGTACTTTGTTACACCGTAGAAAGTCAACTCAAATCGGGTAATGCAGATCTGACGCTGTTAGGTAATTCTAAATATTAACCTGTCTGGGTGTGCATGTTAGCCTATGCTGGGGTGTATGAGTGTGTTGTGTGTGTGTGTGTGTGTGTGTGTGTGTGTGTGTGTGTGTGTGTGTGTGTATACAACCATAAATTCAATTGAAAGTGCATTGGGGTAAGTTGTTACACCACTCGATTCTCCAGACGGGTCAAGTTGTTGTAACAACTTGACCCAGTGCGTTTTCAAAAACTTTTCACACGTGTGGCCAATAAACAATCAAACATCACGTGTTGCTACTTTCACCAAAAGACAGCCAAAACACGCTTCTTTCAACCACATACCCATCACTTACTGGAGAAGAATGGATCTGGTGTAATAAAGAAAAACCGAATTTTTCAAAATTTTACTCGGAGAGGTAAAAAAGTGTTTTTTGGACCTACCTTCTACATGTAACGTCCAGGCAACCCCAGATTTCGCATGCAGAGATCGTTGGCTACATGTTTTGATTTGATATTACTTGTATAACGCCATCTTTTGATCATAATAGAGAAAATGACAGTGTAACAACTTGCCCGTGTAACAACTAGACCCGGTCTCCCCTACGCCCATGCTGTGTGTGATATGTTTTTCAATACGACACTATTGCTCTCTCGGTCGAAAGCACGAGGGTCAAGGAAAATACGTCGCTATTATACGTAATTACTCTGATACAACAGTAACCCAAAACAATGACGCATGTTGACACGTGTGACGGGGTATTCCACAATGTTTGCGGTTGACGATGATTCAAGGGAAATGAGAAAAGTTTCTCTTTCGAGCCCCTCCTTCCTGTATTCTCTCTGCCCAAATAGCAAAGCAGCCATACCGCCCTACCTATTTTCCACTCTTGATAAGCCGAAGCCACCTCCATCGTTACCAGGATGTTGGCAAGTAATTCTCATGGCAACGAGTATTTCTCCACACCGTGTGGCAAGGAACAGACCAGCACGACCTGAACTTCGCTCTGTATATACGGCAAATCTGACGTAACAGAATACCCTTATTGTAACACTCCTTAGTATGGGTCACGCTATCTGCAAGGCTGAAGCTAACAAAAAGTTTTAAAGGATGGAGTTATGACTGATATTAGTATATGTCTGTAATAATCGAAATGTGTTTATTCTATTACAGTACCACATTCAGAAATGTGTTGTATATAATACATTTTGGGATTTGAATTCCTGTTGACGTCTTCGGATACTGCGAGTGTCTCTTGTATTAAAATAAGACCATATACTATTCACGAATACACTGTACTATTATCATCTTAAAATAATTGCTGCAATTTTTGGTATCACGCACCATCGGAAGTAGTAAAGCTGTAATTTATGTATTTGCTGTAGAACTATAGCACAATTGTTATCAAAATTGACATGTTGTCATTCTGAATGTTGTTTTTGTTACTTTGATTATACATGAATCCTGCATAATGCCGAATTTATGCATCTAGGAAGGCTGCTTTTTCACAACTGTCGTGTACTGCATGTGCAGCTCTATAAAAAGCCGTTCCGTGGCGGCTCTTTCTGGTTTTGCATTCCTTCCTAGTTTAATAGTGTGAGGAAGTAGCTTATATACCAGTATAATGTATACAATCAAAATCATGATACCGCAGTCACTCTACTGCCAGGATTGCATGTTGTTTGGAGATCGGTAGGGTTTTGGATGTTAACCAATAATGTTCATGTGTGTACTAGGCCTACACAATACTTTTTCTTTCTTGTCATCGACGTGAAACTGAGCTGGCACGAAAGCTAAAGGGTGAGGGTGGGGCTGTTACAGATCTTACTTGGCATTCAAGTTGCATAAAAAAACCCCAAGAAAATTGGCTTGTATTTCCCTAAGAGAAATACTTTTCTCTTCAAAAGATAACATTTCCCCACTCCATTGCCTCCACAAAATCACGATACACGTACTCTCACTTCCCTGTTATGGTGGTGTATGGAAACATACTTTTGTTTGAAGGTTTAAGAATACATCATATGCTTTATTGTCCATTCGGTACATTATACACATGCACATACACTGTACATGTACTGTCTTAATGGCAGCTTTCAGACAAGCACAAAATACAAAATACGTACTTTTTTAAATCTTGAATTCAATCTTCCAATTATTGTGCACTGTACACCACCAGGTACGAATACAATACAACGTATGTCAGTTACTCATTAAAAGCACATCGTGTTAAGCGTGTGAACAGGATTATTATATGCATTCGCACACAACACTGAGGTGACAGCAGCATATACTCGTATGTCACATTAACATCATTTTGTACATGAAGAGCCCCCCCCCCCCAATTATATATATATATATGTAATTATATATATATATATATATATATATATATATATATATATATATATATATATAAAAGCGAAACGGTGGATTTTCAGTACCTTGCGTTCTAAAAGTAATATATTTTTTGACATCATTAAAAAGAACATCTTCCGCAGAAGACAATGATACCAAAATCATTAAATTTGGTTCAGTCCTTTTTCTTCTACACCAATTTCTGTAAATGCAGTCATTTTCAAGTTTCGCTGGATTTTTGCGACGTACGAGATAATAATTTGGGTGCGACACGCGTTCCATACGGTGAATTGTGCAAGCTCGTTGATCGATGTCAACAAAAGATACAGCTTTCACATTAGGCGCGCACACATACACACACACGCACACACACACACACACACACACACGCACACACACTGTTTCTTCCTAGCCCGCGCCCAATGTGAAAGCTGTATCTTTTGTTGACATGGATCACCGAGCTTGTATACACAATATTCACCGTATGGATCGCGTGTCGCGCCCAAATTATTATCTCACAAGTTGCAAAAATCCAGCGAAATTTGAAAATGACTGCATTTATAAAAATTAGCGTAGAATAAAAAGTACCGAACCAAATTTAATGATTTTGGTATCATTGTCTTCTGCGGAAGATGTTCTTTTTAATGATGTCAAAAAATATATTACTTTTAGAGCGCAAGGTACTGAAAATCCACCGTTCCGCTTTTTTTTTTTGACACCCGGTATATGGTTTAACCCTATAAAGCCCAAGCTATTTTGACCCCTTCCAGGCCCGAGGGAGTTGGGGGGGGGGGGGGGGGGGCACATTGTGCCCCCTATATAACTTCTTTATTATATGATGTATGACCGTCATATTTGGCACATGGGTAGAGCAACTCATTCAATTCAATTCAATTCAATTCTCTACATGACCCAACATTTGAAATTTCTCAAGGTCATCAAAAGAGGGCGCTATTAACAAAACATACAGAAATACATAGGAAATACGCTAAAATCATGTATTTTTCTTTTTATTTCTTTATCCCAGTATATATGTTTTTATTTCATATCAATCATTTTCATATTTACCAAAAAGGAAAAGCAAGTCAACCTTCACTATTTCTCAATTAATTTCTCAAGGTCAACACGTGGGGCGCTACTCGTTACAATATAAAGAAATATATGAAACCTATGATATATTGCTTGGACTGGGTACATATATTGGTATTACATTTCATATTTCCAAAATATTGAGTTTGAGTTTGCAGATTGATAATATAAAACTAGAAATGTCGCTATGCGACTGATGCCTCCGGCATAATGCATGATTCTCCCAATACAATGTCTTCACAATGTGTGATGACAGTTTCACATAACTGGCAAAATATTGAAATGTCAGATTTGTCAGCTGTATCTTGAATGTTCGCTTTTCTTGAAGTGGGTTTGCTATAATTGTCTAAGAGTGCAGGTACACACATTTAGGGAAATGAGAATTTTTACTTGACTTCTGCCCGACCCTTTTATAAGTTTATGCATTGAGTAATTTCCAAGGTATGAAGAAAGAGTGTAATTACAGTATAAAATAGTTTTTTTTTTTTTTTTTTTTTTTGGGGGGGGGGGGGCATTGAACCCTGGCCTTTGACCTTTGACCTTCTGGCTAGAAATTTCCCAGAAAATCTCCATTAGGTAATGCATGTATATATTAAGTTTTAACACTAATAATGCAAGCATTGCATATACTAGTATATGAGGGAAATAGTAAAATTTTGAGGAGTTGACCTTGACCTTTGACCCCCTGACTATTGATCCATGACCCTTTAATTCCCCAGATAATCCCTGCCAGTTTATGCGTATGTACCAAGTTCCATGAAGATATATTGAACCATTTGCGAGAAAAGTGATATTGCAACATTTTCACCTAACCTTTGACCTTTTGACCTTTGACCTTATGACATGAAATGTCTCTCTGGAGAATCTTTACGCAGTAGTACATGTCTACACTAAGTTTCACGAAAATACCTTCGGGCATTGCATAGATAAGGGGGAAATAGCAACATTTTCAGCATTTGACCTTGACCTTTTTACCTTTGACCTCTAGCCAATGTCACTAAAATTGTCCCATTATACATCATCCTTGGACCAAGTTTGGTGAAAGCTGCTTCATCCAGTTTTGAGTTATCACATAAACAGATAAATTTTAGGATTTGACCTTGATCTTTGACCTTTGACCTCTATCCGATTTCACTAAAAAACTAATCAAGTAATAAATTGTCCCATCATACATCATCCTCCAACAAAGTGGTGAAATTTGCTCGATCCAGTCTTGAGTTATCGCGTAAACGAATACAATATCATGATTTGACCTTAACCTTTGACCTTTGGCCTTTGGCCGATTTCACCCAAAATCTAATCAAGTAATTGCCCCATCATACTTTATATTTGGACCAAATTTGGTAAAATTCAAGTCAATATTACTCAAGTTATCGCGTAACCGAAAGCGGACGGATGTACGTACAGACGTACGGACGTACGTACGGACAACCCGAAAACATAATGCCTCCGGCACCACTTCGTGGCGGAGGCATAAAAATGATATTACATGCAAAGCTTGTGTGAAGATAACACAAAATAAAAGGGTAGTGTTTGGAAAATGCTGTATTTTCGATTACATTGTATTTCTATTATATCTATTTTTTATGCCTATGTCATATAAAAAATAAAGAAATAATAAGAAGACCATTTCAGTGTAATTCACAACCATAATTACTTCACATTTTGGTCCTTCAGCAAATTACAGCCAAGAAAACCCCCATTTCATCCATTATTATATTGTTAAGTGAAATTGGAACAGAAAATCATTCAAAATCTGACTGACATGATTGTCAGTTTACGGTTGCCATGGCAACCAGCAATATCGGACATAGCTAAATAATATATCAAAATGTTCGCAATAAGATTTTAGGAAAAGTCACCAAATTTGGTTGAAATCGAGTAAAGGGTGTAGGAGTGGCAAAAGAAAATATGGTAGGGGGCACAATGTGCCCCCCCCCCCTCCTTGGGCTTTATAGGGTTAACAAATCTATCGGAGATATTGTACGTTAACAGAAAAAAAAGTGGACTGCGGAATCTATTGCGCACTCTTCTTTCATCAAGAACTGGTCACTTCACCTCACTTTTAAAAAGAACATTCATCACAAACTCTGCCACTCCCGCGCTATATATCAGTAACAAAAAATTACAAACTACAGTACAAACCCGCACAGCAATGCATAGTGTCAGTATACGTGTACAACCAGTTAACACCATTCACTTACAACATGTGACACTCGCTTGTGTGGAGGTGGCAACATGTGTACATTCAATCACCATGACTCCTTCCTGTCACATATAAAACTATACTTACCTACTACAAATTTCCTACTTTAAAAAAAAAATGCAATCTTCTGCGTGGGAAATACAGTTACATGGCACTGAAACAACATACACACGTGTCATTTCCAGGAACAGAATTATACAGAAAGTCACACTGTAATTCACATTTTCTTGTACTTTAACAGTTTAATCCATTTACCCTTTGAACAAGCATGATCTACAGTGAATTCCACTTAATAAATAAGTATTTGATATTCAGTGTGCTTCAAAATATCAAAATATCAGTATCAATATACAAGACGGCCCATCGTGCATAATACAGTCCGACCTCTCCTATCCGGACATGTCGGGACCGGCGCTCATCTGGATAAGGGGTTTGGCCGGATATGAGAGACTCAATGTTTAATACACTCAGCTGTCTACCAAATAGTATATAGCTACATGTTAAATATTGCAGGTAGCATGCACTGGAACTCTTTCTTTACAAGAAAGCAAGTTATTTCGATTAAAATTTGATGTGAATATTACTACATGTATGTTAATTACGTTGGGGATAATATGTAATTCATGTGGTTTTGCGTAGAAATTTTGTTGGGAGTTTGAATTCCCCCTTTTCCCCGTAATTATTAGATTGAAAAAAAAAATCCTGATGAGATCTTGTCCGGATAATAGAGAGATCCGGATAAAGGGAGGCCGGATACGAAAGGTTGGTTTGTACGCGTTTATAGAGTGAACGCAAGATTTTTTTTTTTTAATTTTCTTTTAAAATTGGTGCCGCTTCTATGCACACCACTCTATTCACCTAATCTTAATTTGTGTTTTTATGCCTCCGCCACGAAGCATCGCTGCTCGCAGAGGGATTATGTTTTCGGGTTGTCAGTCGATCCGTCCGTCAGTAATCGATTCTGTGGACAACGTAACTTAAGAAAACTTGAGGTATCCAAATGAAGCTTGACATATGAGTGGATGAAGCTGCGCCTGATGGTGGGCGCACGTGCTCAAGGTCAAATCATAGGTGAAGGTCAAATTAACATTTTCCATAGTTTTTAAAATGGCTTAAAGTGTTTATGTATTACCAGATCATGTAGATAGTGATTATTTGCTAATCTTGTGAAACAGTCCCCTTCACCTTGACAACATTTAGTGTAGACCTAGTATACTAGAACAATCATGTGATAAAGCAGATGCGTATCATGCAGTCGCCAAAGTGCCATTTCTGATTGATATTGGTTATATTATTTCTGCGCACAAGTTCTAAGTAAGACCGGCCATTATTTAACATTAGACCTAAACGTCAGTCATACACAACCATAATCATTATATTCATATTAGATTTTATTACGTCACATAAAACTGGATTAGGGAGTTTTTAGTGTAGTCTATTATAGCCTAGATCATCTCACTCTCTCGGCTGTAGGTTTACATCTACAGTAGATGTACTGTATATGATCTAGAATGTATAATCTACACACCGAATCTGGAAATCTATTGTGTAAACGTGACTAGCGAGCTTAAACCATGGTCCAGTAACAGTGTAAGCATATACTTGGACTAGAACATTATAGTCTTGACGGACTGGCTGTGATGTCACGTAGTCAACAATGATGATGTATTAGGCATAACGTGCATGAGCATGTCTTAAATAGATCTGTGTCTATTTACTTTATTTGGAGCCCGTTTACACCGACTTTTGGGCCGGCCTAAAAGTCGGTGTAAACGCACGCTGGCCCAAATGCGGTACCAAATTTGGACCCGCATTTGGACCCGCATTTGGACAAGCTCCGGAGGTTGTCTCGGGCCGGCCCTGGGCCGACGTATTCTCGGTGTAAACGCACGCTGGCCGAAATGCGGTACCAAATGCGAGTCCCGCTTCCTTTCCGCAGCGATCGTGACGTAATTGCGTAATGTTATGAGTGCTTATATCGTGCATGCTGTCTTGTCTTGTCTTGTCTTGAAGGAGCGGAGAATTCTGTCCTTTTTTCCTCCCTCCAGAAAATTTGTGCATAGGTAAGGATGGTGAGAAACTGTGAAATTGATTTTTGTTGGGTAGTGGCGGTGATGTGACGTTATTTGTGATTTGAATTATCCCAAAATCCATGCTCTGTCTCGGCCAAAATAGTCATTACATCCCCAGGTATTCAGTTTCATGTTAGTAAAAGTGATCGTGACGAAGATGAAAATAATTTTGTGTAACGTTTGGCCTATGCTCCTGACCTGATTGAGGTTGGATGAAACCGCGGCTAACAAACCATTGAAGGATTACGAATAGTGACATTTTAAAATTATGAGAAAAAAAAATTGTATAGGTCTACGTGCTATGCTAGAACGTCAGAGCTAAAATTGAGGATTGACTTTCCAAGCCACTCCATTCAATTTCAATAGATTTCTATGTAGACTAGAGTATATTTCTGTTAGCAGTTAACCAATGGAAAATGAGAAGTTTTTCAGCAAAAAATAAATAAAATAATGAAATAAAAAATAAAAAATAAATAAATTAAAATTCTATTGAGATGGAACGCTCTCATGCCCTTCCTTGACAGGCTAGGGCTAGATGAATACAGAAAACTGCATTCAGTCCTCACTGCAAATGATAATTTCATTCCTGCAGGAAGACCTTATAGTCTAATAAAGTGTATGAATTCTTCATTAGGAATTCTTCATTTTAAGAAAATGGCGGTTTTTATGTTGTGTGTGTGTGTGTGTGTGTGTGTATGTTGTCTTGTCTTGGTTGAGTCGGCATACGCAGAGTAGCTGTACTCCGCCAACTTTACTGACTTGTTGTGGTCGGCGAGCAAGGCGGACACTGTTTACTAGGCATTTTTATTCGTTAAGTTTGCAATTTGAATGAGTCCAGGGAGTTTGTTTTAGATAAATTGATAGGTAAATTGTTCCAAATCTGGATGGTGCGTGGGAAGAAGCTGTGCTTGTGGACGTCACGTTTGATGGAACTTATGAGTGTTTCCTCTTGTCCTACGGGTGGTGAGTTGGGTGTGTGTGTGTTTTTTGTATGAATCAAATAAAAGGAAACATTTTTTTTTTAAATTTGTGTTAGTTTATTTTGTTTCATAATACATATATATATATATATATATATATATATATATATATTTTTTTTTTTTTTACAGCATGATGGCTTCTACAAGGGGAAGTTCGTGGTCTGATGAGGAGACCCTTGCTCTCCTCGCAATCTGGAAAACACATAAAATCCAAGAACAGTTAGATGGTACTGTAAGAAATAATATCGTGATACGCAAAATAGTGGACCTTCTCGCGGAGCAAGGGCACGACAGATCGATTCAGCAGGTAAAGACAAAAATGAAAAAGCTGAGAGAGTCTTTCCGCAAAGCTGAGGACAATAATCGGACATCGGGGAGAGGGCGGGCCACTTGCCGCCATTATAATGAACTAGCTGAAATTCTGGCCAGGAGGCCAGAAACAGAGCCGATAGCGGTTGTGGCCTCTGTCGATCTACATGTACCAGTTGCGGACGAACATTAGGAGCCTCTTGCCGAAGTTCCCATGGAGCAGAGTAGTGAGGAGGAAGGAAGCGAGGGAGAAGGGGAGAGGACTCAGGACCAGACTGCTCCTGACACACCACCAGAGCTAGGTAGGCAGCTGTATTCAGAATGGAATATAAATCACTCTAAAATATATGTCAAATATTTGTCTTGCATTCTTCAGTAAATTTTATCAAAATTTTCAATTTTTAATCACTTAGTTAGAATTCATTTTGCATGATATATTCGTTATTTAAAATCAGTCATTGCGAACTGCCACTTGACATGTCTCATCATCATCTGGCAGTTGTCTCTCTTGTTTATGAAATTGTGAGGACTAGACTATTATAGTCTTGACGGACTGGCTGTGATGTCACGTAGTCAACAATGATGATGTATGAGGCATAACGTGCATGAGCATGTCTTAAATAGATCTGTGTCTATTTACTTTATTTGGAGACCAGTGAAGACCGCAAATAACATTGTGACACTAAACAAGAATGTTTTCAAAATATGGGGAGGCTGTTGACAAAATTTATAGAAAAAATGTACTTTCAGTACGCTTTTATCCAGGATATTGTAACTTAACATAATATTTTGCATTGAGTGTTTAATTCATTTTCAAACACCAATAGACTGTTTTTCCTGTAACAGCTATACATAGGATGGAGGAATTTAATCGAAAGAGATATTTACCCATGGCAAATGTAGAGAGGATTGATCCTTCAGTACTCTATCTTCAAATGACGTTTGGCATGAGAAAAGGAAACTACTGCCAGGCAGCACAGATATCAGTCTGGGGAATCAAATGTTCTTGACACAGTATCACCGGTGAAAACAATTTCTTCGGAATTCGTTCAATCGCACCCTACCTTGAAAGTGCAGAGTATCCACAGTGCTAATGTCACAATTCAAGGTGCCGTTGGGCAAGCTGTGCCACACTTAGGTTTCGTGTTGATTGATATTGAGGTGCACGACCTAGGAATATCACTGGTCTCTGTGCCCGCACTTGTGGTACCAAGGACAGCAGACGATGGAAGGATGTCATGTCTCCTGGGTACCAATGTCCTACACCCGGCCAGAGACAGACTACACCAGGAGTATGGATGACAATTCATGACGAAGGTGAAATCCTACTCGACACGTTTCCTTGCTTGCTAGGCCACGAACAGTGACGGACTTGACCTGGCAGACAGAAATGGGATTGTGGGGAAACTTCAGTACGTGGGTGGCAGACCCATTGCAATCCCACCAGGACACCAACGGATGGTGTCCCTTCGGGGCCAAAGGTAGTACCCAATCGAACATTTGTACGGTTGAAAGAGGAGTTCTTCAAAAAACAACACGGTCAACGGGGAGACCTGTTTTGCTTTGGTTGGTGAGCAGAAAGCCATGGCTATGGTTCCTAATCACATGGGAGAGACGATTTGTCTAAGGAGCAACTGCCCATTACCAAAGCTGCAGATAGCCACGCTGCTGGACACGTCACCTCTGGAAGCATCAGGACATGACCCTCATCATGACCCCACAGGTGAGAAGGCAGACCCTCAACTTGTCATCCCTGGGCTAGAGATTCCAGCTGTGGAGCTTTCCAGTGGCCAGAGGGATGCCTTGGAAAAACTGCTTTCTACAAACAGTGATGTTTTCTCAATGGGTCCACAGGACTTTGACCATATAAGGACCATATCTCATGAAATACCTTTAATCCTTCCAATGCCGTTTTGCATGCCATATAGGAGGATCCATCTTAAAGACTTCAAGGAAGTACAGGATCACCTCAAGGAGCTCCAAGAGGCAGGGGTTATCAGGCCGAGCAAAAGTCTCTTTGCGTCCCTCATTGTCATAGTCTGGAAGAAGGATGGGCAAATCAGGACTTGTGTGGACTATCGCAAGTTGAACTCATGAACAATGCTGGACGCCTACCCCATCACATGCATAGAAGAGTCCCTAGATGCACTTGGTGGTGGGATGTACTTTTTTAGCCTGGACCTCATGTCAGGGTATTTGCAGGTGGAGATGGCAGAGGCTGATCAGGCTAAAACAGCATTCACCACCCCACTGGGCCTATTTGAATATATCCGAATGCCATTTGGGCTTATGAACGCACCAGCAACGTTCCAGCTGCTCATGAACACAGTGCTCGGGGACTTGAACCTGTCAGAGGTACTCATATATCTTGATATCATTGTCTGCAGTGACACCATTGAAGAGAACATAGTCCATTTGAAGCGGGTATTGAGTAGTCTACATAAGCACAGCTTGAAACTCAAGCCAAGCAAATCTCATCTGCTTGTGGAGATCCATTACCTTGGCCACATCATTTCCAAAGAGGGCATTGCAACTGATCAAGAGAAGATTGTTGCAGTGGAGGCATGGCCAGTACCCAAGACAGTAAAGGATGTCCGGAGGGTGTTTCTCTTTTTTTCTTTTTTTTCTTTTTTTTTTGGGGGGGGGGGGTTGCTGGCTATTATCGTCGGTTCATCCCAAAATATGCAGCTGTAGCAAGACCCTTGTTCAAGCTACTTGGTGGGAAGCGTAACGCAGGAAAATACATACCAGCTAGCCCATTCCAGTGGACAGGCGAATGCCAGAAGCCCTTTGAGAACCTGAAAACTGCCCTCACTTCTGCCCAAGTACCAAACAGTTCATCCTTTGCATCAGTGCATACCTTGTAGAATGCCCGCCCCCATCGGCAATCTACCAGAGGTATATGGATTGATTCCTGGAGGGACTTCTGCCACAACTTTTGTGTACCGGTAGTCTCTTAAGACAATATCCTGGTTCACAATACAACCTTCACAGAGCATGTTCAGTATATCCGACAGGCACTCAGGAGGATGATCCGGTATGGTACCAAACTTATGCACGGTAGGTGGAGCTGTTCAGCAAGAAACTTAAATAGTACCAAGTTTTGATTGTAACACTCAAATGGCATGCACCAGACCGAAAGGACTCAGAAGCCCAGAAATGGTTGAAGGGGAAGGGACCTTGATCCATTTGAAAAGACAGACAGCTGGGATTGATATAGGTCATTTGTGTAAATACATCTCTCTCTCTCTTTTTTTTTTTTAAGAGAGAGTTAAGCTCCTCTGTGACAGGACTGTCGATACGTCACTCCAACTACAGGAGAAAACTCAGAGGGATGCAGTTTTCAAGAAATTGACATCTACTGTCATGAACAGTTAGCCAGAGAATAGAGAAGTGGTTGGTGTTGGTGTGGTCTTGTTTGTGGAAAACTACCAGTTCAAAGACAAAATAATTGTACAGAAATGAAGTTCTAGAAGAGTATAAAATCCATTGTGATCGAGGCAATGAGGCCACTAAGGCCAAAGAAAAAAATGTTGCATTGGCGTAATCCGCCCGACCCTGTTTTTGTTTTTGCTATCGATATCAAGTATCTTGTTGATTGCGATCGCGATCACAAAAACCTGGAAGTGTTTCGCACAGAACCCACTGCACGCTGCGCTATGTTGTACGTACATGTAGCTAGCTCGCTGCGTGTGTGTGTGTGTGTGTGTGTGTACGAAACGGTTCTGTACGGGGGAGAGATCTAGCACCTCGCTCGATCAGTACGTCGTCTGTTTACAACATGGATGCGTACTCTATCAAGATTACTGGCATGCTTGGGCCTAAAAAAACTGTTCAGCGTCCTACGAAAATGCGACAGAGATGCCAGGCTTGGAGATGTCATTCAGGGAATAGCTGACGTAAATTGTGACACTGCTCCAATGCTTTCCTCCATGCAAACGTTTAGCAGTGATGGAGGGTCCTTTTTGGATGTTTTGGAGGAGGAAAAGGTGTCTATCTTGGACAACTTCGGTTAGCGCTTCGCCGTGGGTTACTTCAGGCTCTACGATTAGGCATAGCTTAGATTTAAAGAAAATTCGTCTTTAAAACAATAGAATATAAAGAGAAGAGAACTTGATAAGACCTTTGACTAAGGCAATTATTCAACTTATGCAAGTTCGATTTAGGCAAGGTTCACTGTACTAGTTTTTTTTTTTGGGGGGGGGGGGGCGGTCGCCGCCAAAAAGGGGGGCACTTGAGCCGGGGGAGATTTTGGAAGGGATTTATCAAAAAAAAAAAAAAAAAGATCCCTTCCTACCTACCCTATTTTTCAGTGACCTGTTACTCCAATGCAACATTTTTTTTTTTTTTTTTTTTTTTTTGGGGGGGGGGGGGGCCTAATGTTGAAGATGATCCACAGCAGCTATCTGGGAGCTGAAGCACGTGATTGCAGAGCAAGAGATGTCTCGTTCTGGCCTGGAATGCAGTCAGAAGTCGGAGAAAAAGTAATCCAATGCAGCACCTGTAATGCTTTCCAGCAAAAACAACAGAAGTAGCCAATGTTGTCACATGAAACTCCATCAAGGCCATAGAGTAAATGAAATGAAATAAAACAAAATGAAAGGAGTATTGTCTCTCAAAACTTGTTTACATAGAAGAATGAGAACTATTTCATCACAGTCGACCATTTCAGTGACTATTGGGAATTGGAAGATGTGGCTTGTAACACTACATCAGCTGCTATTGTGGAATGTACCAAAGTACATTTTGCAAGGTATAGTTGACTGAGCAAAGTCATCAACGACAATGGGTCCCAATTCATTGGCCGAAATTATGCTCAATTTGCAAACAAATGGGAGTTTGAGCATGCGACTTTGACACCACTACATGGACAAAGCAACTGGAAAGCAAAGTCTGCAGTAAAGATTGCCAAGATGATCCTGCAGAAAACTGCTAGATAAAGGTATGATGTCTTCCCAGCCATTCTAGATTGGAGGAACACGTCTGACAGCACATGATTCAGTGAAGCAGAAGTCATCATGCAGAAGTCAGCACGAAGGTGAATGGGCTTCTGGAGTGAGCATCATCACGGATCAGACTGAGAAAAGGGGTGGCATGGATCCTACAGTTTACCAAATACCTCGCAACAAGGGTGAAATCGGACCTGACCAGAAAGGGACCCCTGTCCCTGGAAGAGCTTCAAGACGCTGAAAGGGCAATCTTCAGGTATGGCTAGAGGCAGACGTTTTCTCACAAGATGAAAAGACGAGAAATAGCTGGAAAGACCAGTGAGCCCATATATATATAGGCCCTATATATATATATATATATATATATATCAATATTGTAACCAATGAAGATAAATGATCATCGGTTGAGATCATCCAGTTACATGTAGGCAAATTTGATACCAAATTGGGCCCATCAGTTATGCTTTGTAGCAATTATTCAGACAGAGTTGATTATGAGGAATCTTTTAAGGACATTTTGGAATTATTATTGGGATAAATTAGCAAAAAAAAAAAAAAAATGTTAAAACTAGCCAAATTATGAAAGTTGTGTGATCGACTGCATAATCAATCGTTTGGAGGGAAAAATAATGATTATGGCCTGTTTATTTCAATTTAGAAGTTTTAGAGGGTTATTAAGGGTTGAAAATGTGATTATTTTCAGTAATAATATCTCATATAATCATTTACTTCGTTATCTAATCATTTTTGTATGATGTTGAGAGTAAATAAGCATTATCACTTGGGGGAAAGGTTTGCGAGTAAAATGTGTAACTGTTTTGGATATGTAGCTGCCAGAGCGTAAATAGGGGTCCAAATTGTAACATTTCAGCTGGGTGGGCCCGGGCACAGGCCAAAGTGTGGATGATCAGTGCTGCTCAGTGTCACTAAAGCATTGATTGTATTGGATACTGCTGCCTGGATTGTTTCCTTCGAGTCTGCTGCGGTACAACATGAGTATTGGTGAGTAGTGCAATGCAATTACAGTGATGCTTGAATAGTATGCATGTGCACTGGTGGTATCTGGTATTGGTATCTGCATTGGATGAGATGCACTGATACTGGTATCTGCGTTGGATGAGCTGTACTGGTATCTGGGTTTGGATGAATTGCGACTGGTAGTATGACTCGCAATTGGCAACTGGTATAATTCTGGTAGTAAGCGAGTAACTGGTATAGATTGGTAGTAACCCAGCAAATTGGTATCTAATGCCGTTCCCTGAGCCTGATTGTATATTTCAACCAAACGGACCCTGGCCTAGCTCGGACCATCCTGACACTTCTCCAGCTAGTCGCCGGGGGAGGCACAGCGCATATATACAAGCGAGAGAAGGCTACACCTGGTGTCTGGAGTGGGATTGGCAGTGGACAGGGCAGCGCAAGATGCATCACTCAGCAAGAACTGGTGCGCATCAGCAAACTCCAGCAGAAATTCGGTGGCAGCTGGAACAGCAGCTGGCATACGTCGAAACGATGATGATAGATATTTGTGCAGCACTCGAAAGAACTCCAGCTCCATCGCAGGGACCTGCTACCACCAGCTACCCCAGCTCAGGGATGATGAGTTCAGGAAGGGCAGGAATTAGCAGCAGCACACCACTAGAGCAGGATGGCTTCACCACAGCACCGAATGCTGCAGCAGAGTCATCCGGAAGTAAAGCTCCTCCTGCTAGTTTTGCAAGGCGATCCAGTGGAAGCGTTGAGATTCCTCCTTCGTTCCCCAGTAGTTTTGCAACACCTTGTTAACCACATGTTAATGTTGGGGAGAGAGGTGCTGCTGCCGGGCGATGTCGCTTAACCAGATGATGCTGACCACCAGGAGGAGGTCCACACAGATTATGCAGAGGGTCTGCGCACAAGGATGAGACGAGCACATCAGCGAGCACAAGCTAGATTGGGCAGAAATGGTTTTACAATCAGAGGGCTCATATCACAGCATACAACACTGGGCAGTATGCATGGCTCTGGAGGAAGATATGGAAGGGCTGCAGTCCCAAGTTGCAAACGAAATGGTTGTGGCTGTACTTGATTGTCATGAGACAATCAGCTGTTACTCTACGGCTGCAGCTTTCACCAAGGGCCAGGCCGCTGGTGGTTCATGTGGACCGCCTGAAGCCATACACAGGGGTGCAGAGGCCTGTAAATGTGTGGGAGTTCAGACAGAAACAAGTGGAGGAGGAGGCTGTACTAGAACTGGCTACAGATGACGAGGATCGAGTCTGGTGGAGGTTCAGATGCCCACCCAAAACAAGCTGAAGAGGCTGCATCAACAGAGCTGGCTTCGGAAGACGATGAGCCTGGCAGAGATTCCAGCGATGACCCGCACCCATACCCAAGACGGAACAGACATCCCTCCAGATACTTCTATTAGGCATGCACATTGGAATGTCAAACTCTCACAGTTTTGAGACTGAACTTTCATGTTATTTTTGGTATTCGCACTCATACAGGACATTTCTGACATGGCAGAGAACCAGAGGGAGGAACAGCGGTCCACTGGGGGCAGCAATGTTGCTGAAAGTGAGCAAATGACAGTTGGCGATGGGACTTGGCACTGACTGTTTATAAAAGTCACAATTAATGGGGCACCCATTGAAGCGATGGTGGACACTGGCTCATCCCTTTCCTTCATAGCTAGGAGAATTTATGACATGATTGACCAGAACAGTAGGCCACTGTTAGGCCCACTAGATGAGCCAATGATGATGACGGACGGTTGGTTATTGGCAATGGATGGGAAAGCAACAGTCGCTCTTCAGCTAGGACTCTTATTGTATACGGCAGATGTAATTGTGGCTGATATACGCCATGAAGGTATTTTGGGCCTTGACTTTTTGCATGGTAGCAGATCCGTCATAGACTGTTACCGACATAAACTCCATACACCATGTGGGATTCACAAGTGTTACCCCCACCTGGATCAGGGACGATGTGGGCCCAGCCAGATACCGGTTGCACAGATTGTTGATGCTTTAGGTTCTGCAAATAATACCAGTACTGGAACAGTGATTGGGTGTGGGATGACTGAATAAATCAAACATTGTTGAAGTGCCAAATCAGACAATTTACTGTTGCCCTTTTATTTTGTTATCATCTTTTTAAGACAATGTCCACTGACGAGAGACGAGATGAAAAGGACGCTGACAAGAAAACATACCGCTGTCAGGTATGTTCGCACTCTTATGCCTCACGAGCTTTGGTAAAACGGCATGAACAGGATGTTCACTCCCCGAAATATTACTGTGACCGCTGTTCATTTAAGACTGTACACCAGAAAGAACTGGAGAGACACTATGGGGAACACGCATCTAGCTGCGCTCTGACCAGGGTCCACAGCAAGACCCTGGTCACCGCAGAAGCAGAAGCCAAAGCCGGAGCCAGTCACCAGCAGCAGTGGAATGAAAGAAGACTCCACCCTGCAACAAGTCACCCGCTCGTTGCCATTCACTGGCATGGAGCGAGACGCCTCTATTGGACAAGGCGGATCCGGAGTCAGACAGTGAGTTCAAGTTGCTGGACCTGATAGGTGGTAGGAAGAGGAGGGAGGTTTCAAGGTCCCCAGTTGCCTCACCATTTAGAGGGCCTGCGATCAGGATGGCTGACGCAGAGATGATGCAGGTGAGCCCAGCAGATCTTGACGGGAGTGTCATCAGGAGCAGACTGTCGGAGCTGCACCAGCGGGAGCTGGCTACCAGTCTGACAGACAGTATCGATCACACCACCAGGCAGGTGTTGCGGCCAGGGTGTGTCTGGATGATGCGCATCGAGCGGTATGTTACTACGACAGGGGAGTGGTTGGAAGTGGTGACCGATACCATGGCCAAGGACTGAGCAGTACTCATAAAAGATGAGTATAATAATTACTCCTGCGTTTAAGGCCTTGATGGAAGCATAATGAAAACTAGTGGACATTTGCTACCTTTCTGCGCGTGTGCATACGCGTATGTCGCTATAACACGTAATTTGCAAGGGCAAAATATGGCAATGTCTCGCTTTTCTAATAAAATCTCTATGTTCCCGTTAACTTTTTCACTTGGGGCGAGTATCATTTGAAAGCGGAAATTGTCTGCTATGTGATGACATTCAAAAGTTAATGACAGGAGCAATAGTCATATTGCACTTTTTGTTTTAAAGTTATTACGCATTCACCTTTTTAGGCAAGAGTCTATGGGAAATGATTCCAAATCCAGCAAGTTCACGTGCACCTGCCACACGCCAAAGGCCATAACTCGAGAATGCAGGCACGTATTGACTTGGGGCGAACGGTTTTAGAAAGAGCATATACTAAGCTTGACCACCATGTAAAACTCATTGCGATTGGTCAAAAGATCTCGTTGCATTTTTGTCCTGAAAAGTTTTGCATAAAATGTAAAATGCCTCCAAATGGAGAAAAACTGCCCATGACGTAATGCGACTATTCCATTCGCAGTTCGGGGGAGTAGTAACTCTTGGGCTTTCCCACGCAAAGAGGCTGACAATGACCACTGCTTCGACTTGAATTGACGGATTTGTTTCCAGTTTCTTTCTTTAGCAGAATATTTATGACAATGAAGGTAAGATATTCCCATGATTTCATGGTTCTTATAATGACGAAATTTTGTCATTTATGAGGGATAGTATAGTTAACTGATGAAATAAAATCCCGAAATCGTTTTGTTCTGCAGTGGGAAAGTAGCGTAAACGCTTAGCTGCGTATAGTCCCACACTGCTACACCAGGCACCAGCATACCGCGCTAGTGTTGGACTATCCTAGCAACTGTGATACTGGTACAGGTAGCTTCATAGGCCCTACACTTCTCTAATTACAGAAGTTATACACCATGTACAATCCATGTATGTAAATCACAGCAGCGGCCTCCCGCTATATAAACAGTGCCTGTAGGCCTACTAACAGTCCCTGCTGGTTTTTCAAGTGTACTGTAACCTTGCATAGGGTAGGCTAATCTATACTGTTTTAGCCTCAGGTTTTTTTTTTTTTTTTGTCAGTCATTGATGTGCGTTAGTGTTACAGTTTAAGCGGCAGCCTTCTGCTATATAAACAGTGCCACAGCTTCCCTGTCAAGCCTAAGTAAGAGCGTTTTTGCATAATCGTAGACACGCCGTGTTGTAAAGTGCAGCATCTGGAATTTCGGTGGCCAAGGCCTCTCGAATGAATTGGTTACACACAGCCAGATTTTGAATAGTACATATACCAGCTAAGTTCAGTTGTACCACAGCCTTTGTCTGTGTGGTGTAATGTAGAATAAGCCTACCTGTGAATCCCGTAATCAAAAGAGTGGGGTGAATGGGCATGCGGAGTTATTGGTCTTTTAGTTTTTGCAGTTGAATTGAGAGTTGGAACATAATGTGAATTTTGTGTGTGATGTGTGAGTGAATTTTCGAAGTCGAGTGATTAATTTTTCTTTCGGTTACAATATTCATCTGTCATCACACATTCATTGATTACTCATAGGATAGTTCATATATACTGAAGCACCAAACGCAAACTACCACAAATCATCTTACCCCCACAACTTCATACAGAGAGGCCAAAAGACTGAACAGACAGAACAGAGTGGGAGTTCTGACAAGGAGGAATGACAGAATGACATTCAGAATGCTCATTCTCATGCATCCGTCAATTGCCAAGATACTGCTAGACTGAATGGGAGAAAGACTACAATGATTGTTCCAGTTTGGCTGTCGCACTCCATCCAGACGGATGAACGATTGGTATAGACACTGTTAGATACCCAGTTTGACACAACCTTTCTCTTTAATAGAGAAAACCAAGAAGGACATGGGCTTACAAGGAGTAGAGGTCAATCTCCTGCTCTCTACAATGTCGTCAGATGGTAAGAGGATAGCAAGTGAGTGGATTGATGGCCTTACTGTCAGGACAGGATCCCACTTCCAACAACATACACAAGGAAGTTCATACCAGCAACCCATGACCACATATCTACTCCTGAGGTGGCAAGGAACATTCCCATCTTTCTGGTCTGGCTAACTACTTGAAGCCTCCACAGGTCTACATATGAAGTAGGACTGTTGATCAGTTATGACTGTGCTCATGCACTCATCCCTACGGACGTTATCCCACCTGATGAGAATGATGGAACTTATGAACTCCGTATAGACCTTGGATGGAGCATTGTGGGCTCCTTGGATGATGATGAACTCACACACAAGAATGATCCTGTTGGAATCTGTCACCACATATCAACCTATGAGGTTCCTGGTGAGCTGGGAGCTGAGGGAAAGAAGGTGCATTTTGCACATAAGCTGTCAATCAAGGAGGAACTATCACTTTCAAACATTCTTAGGGCAATGGAAGCAGTAAAGGAGCAGCACTTCACAGATATTAAGTTCGTGGACATAATGGAAAACGGAACCATAGTTAAGAAGATAATTATGATTCACTGTAGGGTTTGAACAGAACCGAAGTAAGCTGTCTATCAACCAGTGTGTTAATCAAGCAAGCTGCACAGAACATTTGATTTTTTTTTCGATGCATAGTGTAAAGCAAACTGTTTATTGATTGAAGAACAAAAGGAATGTCATGAGCAAGAGGTTTATGATACCTTTATCATTAATTTTGTTCACAGTTTTTACGGGCAACTCAAGAAATTGAAGCCCCGTATGGAGCGACGTGTATAAAATGCAATAAACAAATGCACAACTGCAATCAATAAGTGAACTTAGCAATTTTGTTGGATGCTACAGTAAAAATTCCTTACTGCCTTCCAAACCACAGAAACCATGCACCCAAGGATTCCTGAGTGCAATAAAAATCAACAATTTGAGTGCTAGAAAATCAAACATGGTGTTTTCTTTCCACAACACAGTTTCCCTTGCTCCTAGGTGGCACTACATATTTCATGTTGTTGATGTCATCATGATTTCAATCAGTGGGTGTCAACAAACTTTCTTGACCACAGAAACACCAACGATACAGGACATAAGTCATAAGCTGCCTAGCGCCAAGGTGTTCAGCAAGCTAGACTCCACGCACGGGTACCGGTACTGGTCGGTGCATCTGGACGAGGAGAGTGCCCTCCTCAGTACCTTCATAACCTGTTTGGATGTTATTGCTACAGACGGATGCCTTTTGGGCCAGCAATGATCCAGGAACAGTGCGATGGGGTGATTGGCATTGCTGATGACATTATGGTTTTTGATGACACCGAGGAGTGACAGACATCTGCACCAACTGATGGAAATCGCAAAGAAATCCCGCCTCAAATTCCACAGCAGCACATGTGCTATCAAGCAGAAACAGGTAGCATTCTTTGCCTTGCTCTATGATGAACAGGGCATGCATCCAGATCCAGCAAAGGCAAGTGCCATCAGAGAATTGGCGCCACCCTGTGACAAAATACAGCTGCAACAGTTTCTTGGCATGACCACATACTTAAGCCCACTCATTCCCAAGATTTTGGCCATCATAGCTGATCTTCATGAGCGTCTCCAGCAAGACAAGAGTTTTGTGTGGAGCGAGAATCACAGACACGCATTTGACGCCATAGATAAGCAAATCTGTGAATCTGCAACCCTACGATATTTTGATCCAAGCAAGGAAAAAATCATTCAGGTCGACGCCTCTTCACACGGGCTTGGAGCAACACTGCTCTAGGATGATCAACCTATCGTGTAAGCATCAAAAGCACTCTGCGATGTGGAAACACGCTATGACAATATTGAGAGAGAAATGGTGGCTGTGGCATTCGGATGTGAGCATTTTCATACACTTGTCTACGGCAAGCAGTTCACAGTAAAATCTGATCATAAGCCACTGCAGATGATACACCATAAGCCACTCACATCAGCCCCACACATCAGCCCCACCTTGTCTTCACTGCATGCTTTTATGTTTACAGCCATATGATTCTAGGCTGTTGTTTCTCACTCTAACCCCTCCCCAGTATATACCACCAGTCAAAATGACTTCCAATAATAATGCTCACATGTGAGTAATTGAGACAGTGAGAAAGCCACTCATTTGTATTTTAATAAGACCATGAAGGGAGTTTTAATGTTGATGCCTATCAGATGGTGTTGCTACATGCAAGGTTTTTGTGTTGAGCCCACAGGATCTCATGTTGTTGAGTATTTTGATATGCAACTGTTTAGATGTTTTATCATTAGCATTTCACGAGAGATATTCAGCCAAAATCATGTTGATGTTATGGTACTATAGATAACCGGATGTTTTGGTACAAGGCTAGACAGTACTTTATAATGATACTGAAGGCATGTAGCATCGAAATTGAGACAGGTGTGAGATTTAGAAATGACATCAGAATTGACTGTGGTTTTTTTTTCCTGTTACAGATATGTCCTCATAGGTTACTGACAAAAGAATGTTCCTTTACAAACAAAGTGGGATGTAACGTATGTGACTCCAGGTGGAGCCCTTCACATAATGAATAATTATGTGCCACTGCCATAGAGATATATACTAAGAACACTAGAGGGCGGACTCCGTAAAATCCCTGTGACCGATAGAAGGAGGCGCTCGCCATTATGGTCTGGGCAAATTTGGATGGAGCGAGCTACATTGTAGATATTGACTAGCGACCGTACCGATAACGTATATCGCTAGCGGAGCATGCAGGGAGATCGACGACGGGATGGAACCAGGCAGTAGGCTAGCATCGCTATGCCAAAGTCTGCATCGGAGTTTGGAAAGTTGAAAGTGTTCTTAGATTCGTAAATTCTACTTAAAGTAGCATAGATCTATGTTGCAAAATGCCTGAATCATGTGCTGCTTTTGGATGTAGAAACAGGAGAAAGAAGGGGAGCGGAGTTTCCTTTCACAGGTAACTAAAATGACATTTTTAATGTGTGTTAAACTGTTACTAGTCTGTTAATGTATGACACTGACAAATTCCTACAGTGTAGTTAGACTCTGTATGGTTTTGTTTTCCTCAAAAAAATATGCTTTATAATTATCAGTTTTGAATCTAACTTCGTTATTTCACCATCCCGTGCCATGTCGTGCCATAAAAGTCTCCATTATCATGATGGCATTACACAGTCATTTACCGGTATGGAAAAGAGTGCTAGGAGTGGTCTAGTTGATTCAGTTTACCGTCTAAGTTACTGACCACATGACATCTAGACTAGAGTCTACACAGTTAGAATTAGGTCTAGATTTAGATCTAACTGTTTTTTTCTGTGACGACTAACGAGTAACAACAAACATTGTACTCAGAGTCAAGGCCTAGGCTAGGTCCTACTAGGCTAGCCTAGGCTAGGTCTAGGATAAACCCCAATACAAATCTAACCTTTAGTCTGTACTGTAGATACAAAAGTTTGCAGATATTAATTCATTCAGCATACATTATTTTCCAAATACCAGGGCCCTGTTTCATAAAAAGTTGCTATCCTATCAACCTGCCATTCTACTACAATTCATGGCTCTGACTGGCTGTTAAACAAATTGCATTGAAACAACAGCTAATCAGAGCTAAAGTAAATGTATGAATTGGTAGAATAGCAAGTTGATAGGATATCAACTTTTTTTTCTTAATAAAACAGAGCCCAGATATGCATTACTATTCATTAGTCTTAACTGGGTCAAAAACAGTGTTAAAAAGACAAAGATTATGAGGCAATACTCTTCAAAATTACAGAAAAAAATTAACAGATGATAGTGCTCATAAAAGTACTAGACAATTAATCGATTCACCAATTTCATTGGGTATCAACGGATATATTGCTACATTGTACATTACACTTTCCTACAGATTTCCACTTCATAATGCATCCCTCTTACTAGAGTGGCTTGCAAACGTCAGCAGGGAGAACTTTCACCCAACTGAACACCATGTGATATGCAGTGAGCACTTTCTGACATGCGATTACATAAAGGGTATGTGAAGTTTGAATCATGTTGAAGAACATGGTGCTTCTTTTTCAGCATTTTTTCTTGTTATTTGCTGAAGTATTTACACTTAAATTAAAATTACATGCTTTACAGTACGGGATTAGGGCTGAAATATTTCCCAAATGTGATTTGAGTTTAACCTACCTACTTTCAAATCAATTTTCGTTTTGGGTAACATTTACATTTACTAAGAAGATTGATTTTCTCTATTAACAAAAACAGAAACAAAAAGGAAGAATACTTATTTAAGTAAAACCATTTTGAAAAAGTTTGTTTCTAGTTTGACACTAAATGGCTTTGTTGCAATGATGTGCATAGATTTGGTATCATATCGATGTGACTCAATAATAAAGGTGTATTCCAGTTGAAAATTTTTATTTCAAAATTTTCCTCATGTTTGGAAGGTTTTCTGTGTTTTATACTTTCTTCATGATGACCAAAAACGGTCATTACAGCTCTAATAGTGATAGTACAGCTTTTTTGTTAATTTATTTTCCAAATTTGAAGGAGAAACATAATTGTTACTATAGTTTAAAGGAAAAATTTAATATTTTCCAGATTTAAAAAAAATCTGAGTTGCATGACCCCACATGTTCTCAGAATATAAAATGCGATGAAAATAATTATGAAGCTTTGAAAAAGTTATGCTTCATGGTTATCTAGTTAGTGCCTAAGAAAAAGAAGAAAACCTAAAATATCACCTCCATTGACTGAGCACTGTTTTAGCTTATATGCTGGTAAATTCTTAAATATCTTAATAATCAATGCAAGATCTTAATCATTTTTGCTCTCAAATTAGTTTTTTTTTTTTTTTTATATGAGCATAATTATACAGGTCAGGCAGCTCAGTTTTAAATGTTTAAATCACTTGACCACATTGTTAAACCGTGTCTTTAAAATATTCTCCTTGATGTATGATTCTTATATTTATGCAATTATTCACTGGAAATATTTCATCTTTAATTCACTCATTAAAGAATATAATGAATTGACAGTTCTGAAGAATGAAACTTATTACTCATTATCAAAACAGCCTAAACAGCAGCATGAAAGAGGTTCATATTACTTTCTAACTTGCCTTTTACTGTAGGTATCCATCCAAGAGATTGCAAAGATGACAGCTACCATGTCCATGCGTTGCATGATTGGACCGTCCCTTCAGTTTTCCCTGCCCATCCCTTGCATAAGCAAATACAAGTTGCCAAAAAGAGGCCACCACCACGTGAGAGAGCCCAAAGTATTGGGAAACCTGATCAAATTCATCTAGCCAAGAAGCCCCATGTTGATCACAACTATTCTACCACTTCTACCTCAGTAGAAAAGAAACTCAAAGTGACCAAGGAACAGCTGCAGGAGGCATGCAAGAAACTGAAAGTTGTGAAGCCAAAAGTGAAAAGGCAAGATGTTCAGATTGCTAAACTTCTTCAACAGGTCAAGGACAAAAATACGATCAACAATGGTCAGCTTCAATTACTGAAAATGAATTTTGGGGAAAATACTTTAACGCTCATTGAAAATGAACTGAAAGCCTCAAAGAGTGAAAAACGTGGACATTGATACTTGGATGACCTTTAAAAGCAGTTTGCTGTCACTTTACAGTTCTATAGTGCGCAGGCATATGAGTTTTTGAAGGAGTACCTTCATTTGCCACATCCAAGTACAATCAGACAATGGAGTGCAAGTTTGAATTGTCAGCCTGGTTTTCTCAGTGAAGTCATAGATCATCTGAAACAAATGGCAGAGGACAATGAATTCATGAAGCACAGCACTCTCATGTTGGACGCAATGGCGTTGAAGAAGGAGATTGTGTATGACCCCAAATATGGCAAATATTCTGGATTTGTCGACTGCGGCAATTTTCTTCCCACATCAGATGACAGTCTGGCAACAGAGGCACTTGTGTTCATGGCAGTTGGGTTAACAAATAGATGGAAATTTCCAGTGGCTTACTTCCTGACTGATCATTTGTCTGGTGAAGTCCAGGCTGAGACTGTAAAGCAGCTCATCTGTGCTCTGATGGAGGCAGGACTAACAGTTCACGGAGTAGTATGTGATGGGTCGTATGTCAATCAGTCTATGGCTTCCTCTTTGGGCTGCTCGCTGATTATCGCGGGCATGATGAAATCTTACTTCCCTCACCCTCTAGATCCAAGTGAGAAAGTGTATTACTTAATTTCAGCTTTTTCCCTTTTTTCATTCTTATTTCTTAACAATTTGTTTTGATAGTTTATTTGTGCTCGCCCAGCTCAAAACACACACAGACACAGACTGACAGACAGACACACACACACACAAAATCTGTAGAAAGAAGTTTTCATTTGTGGTGGATTTGGAAAGATAAGAGTCTAAGCTTTAAAATGACATATTTTATATATCTTATTCAGAACAGACAATTCTAACCCATTTAAATTACTATTCAAATTCAGCAGATTTATAGGAGCAATAAACAAAGGGGGGTAGAATTTATTTGGATAATTACAGGAGGTGCTAACTGACGACTTCATGGGTTTTGAGCTGGGTGGTCACATTTACTCTAGTTATATTAGATGATTTTTTTGGAATTCATTTTCTTATTAATTTATAAATTCAGTTTTCCTAGTATTATTGAATGGGTTATGAATGAATTACTCAACATACAGAAGTACATATAGGTTATTGACAAAAGATTTCTCTATAGTTTCAATTACTATAGATAATTATTGAAATCTGAATTTTCAATATTTTTCACACTCAAAATATTACTTTGTGGCACATATTTGGCATATACATGTACACCTGTGTGCATTTTAATGATTCCACAGGGTTTGCTTGGAATTCATGAACAGAAGCTTATGAGGTATTTCTTCCAAAGCTGGGACCATATCTTTTGTAACGCTTGATTTGCTGTCAGAAAGGGGGAAAAAACTTTCCATTTTGCCTTATTACGTGGTTACTGATAAGACTTGTTATATTCAACATCACGGGTCGTTGCATAAAGCTTTTCACCTGAGAAAACTCTGGTTGTTTTTTACCCAAGTTTTTTTTTTTCCCCTTGTTAAGGCTATGGCAAAAGTCAGACTAACCCGAGTTTTGAGTTTTTACCCGAGTTTTTCTGAGGTAAAAGGTTTTATGCTATAGGGCCCATGTGAAAATTCAGCCATTAGAGTTTGTGTTTAACTGTTTAATTTTTGCTGTAATATTTTACTAAATCTATGTAGCCAGTTATCAATTGTGGTGTAACTAAATTAGTAATTACATGTATGATAATTAAATTGATTTTAATTTTGAACATCAAAGTTGCTTTATTATTTGTCACGTTTCTATATGTATGGTCCAAAGTTTTCACCTAACACATAAAAGATGCAAATGAGTTTTTGTGTTATATATTTTTTTTTTAGTTTGTGTTTTATTACATTCAAGAGCAGCAGACAGACATAAGCAGTGCAGTGTTTCTCTCTCAGTGTGTCAAATTTTGTAGAGGCAAGATTCCATAGAGTCATAACACCAGACAGTGGTCTGCTGTATGTGTATACGTGTGTTTAAACTATTTGTGTGTGTGTATGTGTGTGTATGTGTGTGTATGTGTGTGTATGTGCGTGTGCTTGCCTGTGTGGGTATGTGTGTTTAATAAATATGCATTGCTGATTGCTCAGGGATTTTAAATACTGATGAAAATCAAATATCTGCACATAATGAGAGCTGGGCCCTGTTGCATAAAAAGTTAAAATCAAACTCAAGTCAAGTCAGAAAATCAAACTTAAGTTGGGTATCAGCCAATCAGAATCAAGCATTCTGAGACTTAGGTCTGATTTCAACTTTTTATGCAACAGGGGCCAGTTCCTTGAAAATCGAATAAAGCACTCAAAGAATGTATGATATTGGAACCTGGTTTCTGACAATGAAAAAATGAAGAAAAAAAATGAGGTGATTATTGATTTCCAACATTTGTTGTATTCCTGCATGGTAAAATGGAGGTTTTTTCTTTAGAAGCATGCATGTCTTTATCCCATTTGAGTTTCAAATTTATTCTTATCTGTTAATTTAAACCGCAATATCGCTTGATTTTACCTAATTAATCACTGTATTGTTAAAAAAATATACATGCATGCATATAAATGTATAAAAATATAAAAATAGTGAATTGCATCTTGTATTAAAACCAACGATAGGGTGACTAATTGGCACTTTCTCCAGCCCCCTCTTTTTATGGCAACCAAATAGTAAAATTATATCACAGAAAAATAAAAGTTTAAAATGTGAATGAGTCACTCCTCTTCAACTCGGCACACGAGCACAGCGTACGCGCCCTAGTGTTCTTTAGTATATATCTCTATGGCCACTGCGAAGTGCTGTGTAGCAGGCTATGGCAACACACGCACACTGGGGTACACACATTCTGTACTGATAGCCATAGAAGGAACATGGCTGAGCAAGAGAGTTGTACCATACTAAATAAAGTGCTGTCTGATCATAACCATTGTGTAACTGTTTGGTATCTTCAACATGCCTACTTAATAGCTAGCAAAGTTCTCAACACTATACAACACAACTTGTCTTGACAGACGGATGTCATACTAATGCCCAGATATGGAATAATAATAATGACAGGTCACAGGTATACGCTCTAACATCATTTCTGGAAAACTTGGAAGAAAGTCTTACAAAGCTCCCATCTAAGGATGCTGGGAACAGATGTACCCACTGTGTCGACAGAATATAACTAGAAGTGTCGCTATGGCGACTGGTATGCCTCCGCCATAATGCATGATTCTCCTAATACAATGTAGGTCTATAGTACATGTGGACAATGTGTGAAATTACATTTTCACAAAATTGGCAAAATATTAAAATGACAAGTTTGTCACAAATTTGTTGAATGTTCACCTTCCTTGACCTAGGTTTAATTGGATCAATAGAAGAGCATAGATCTATTTGGGGATTTAAGGACTTTAACTTGACTTTGACCCATTCATAAGTTTATGCACTGAGTAATTTTCAAGGTATGGAGAAAAAGTGCAATTTCTGTATTGAATAGTAAATTGTTACCATTTTCATCTGGCCTTTGACCCTAAAATTCATAAGATAATCACTGTCAGGCAGAACATGCATAAATATGTAGCAAGTTTCAAGATAACTTGAGCCACTTCTGAGATATGGAGGAAAAATTTAGTTCAGCATTTTCACTTGATCTTTGACCTTTTGACATTTGAGGCAAGAAAAGAAAAAGAAACTTTCCAGAGAATCTCTATTAGGTTATGCATGCATACACCAAGTGTAAAAAAAAAAAAAAAATAATAATAATCCTGCTGGCATTGCATAAATATAAGGGAAATAGTAAAATTTTCAAGTGTTGCCCTTGACCTTTGACCCCTGACCTTTGACCCCATGAACCCTAAATTCTGTCTTAGTACTGGGGATAGATGCAAGGATTTGACTCTGCCTCAATTGTAGATGCCGAAAGACTAAAAGAACATCAAAGTGCTAACCTGTAGATGCTGAAAAGATTTAGCACTGGGGCACATCAAACAACTTGGTCAATTTAGATCTTACATAGGAAAATGATGCCCTCATCCCCATTTGTCTGACTAATAATGATAACTGACGTAAATACAAAAATTAGATTTGTAGTCATAAGAATTATCCTAAATAAATCAAAATTTGATTCCTACTGCTCAGAACTTATCACAGTATAACAACTGCCATAATCATAAGATGGACTAACAAGAACACAAAATGGGGTATGAGATGAAGCTGGTCACAGAGGGCATCGGTTCCACCTCCAACCAAGGAGATGAGCAGAACCAGGAGTGTGTGTGTTTGGGGGGGGGGGGGGGGGGGCACAAAATATCAAACTAATGTTTGTACAAGTTTGTTCACACAGGCACATCTCAACTTCAGTCTCCAAATTTTCTAGTCACTTCTGGGAGACATTTGTTATTGGTAGAGAAAGTGTGGAGCCCAACAGAAATACTCTCCCCCTAATTTTTTGGTAAGTTCTCTTTACAAGCAGCAATAAAAGAGCCACAGTTCTGTGTCCCTCAAAGTGAGATGCTGCCCCTCCCCATTTGGAGAGTGATCCCAGCCCTTCCTGGAAGAAAGACAGGACAACTCAACCAGTTTGGATGTTGCTAGTGGTTCTTCACTCTCTTATACCACACTGCTCAGCTTGAATCAGTTCTTTCATCTTCTCTTGTATTCAGACATCCCCCCTCCTCATTGGGAGGGTGCTACAATCTTGTAATTCACATAAGTACCAGAGACCTCTGCATCACCCACCAACCTCATCATTTTTCCAAATGGAAAATCACCATGGAGACTCAGTGCCTCCATACCACCTCCTCCTTTATTCAAGAGGAGACCAATGGTTTGATCCATCCATAACATGAATATGTTCATCAAGGCAAAAGTGATGGAATATTGCTTCCACCCGTTCATCTCAACCTTATTGCGAGTGGAGTTGTGTCAAGAAATGTTAGGTCCTCTCCATCCAGTCATCTCACTCTAGGGAATTCCGGTTTCGAACATCCTAGGGAATTCTGGTTTCACCCATCTTTGCAGGCAGTTTGCAGCTTGCTGAGAATTTCATGGGTAGTGAGATTCCCACTTGCTACACTGACAGTCTTTGACCTTGACTTGGCTCCCTTGTGGAAAAACAATGGTAAGAAAAAATGCATGAGTGACATTTCTTGCAATGAAATACCACTTCACAAGACATGTATATATGGATGCTGATCATTTAAAAAAGAAGGATACATGTGTGAAATCAATGTGAAATGTACTTTGAAAGTCTTGGAATACAATCAATATCAATAATTAGTTGAATCAAGAAACTGGAAAAAAAACTCACTGTTGCGACGTTTCGCCAATTATCAATTGGCTTCTTCGGGCGAATGATGCTCCCGATGATGGAATGGCCCTTAAATAGTGCAAGATTGTGCAGAGCGCGCTGGACAAGAGACGGCTTGAGATTGCGAACGGCCCGGTCCCACGCGTGCGATGAATTGAAACGAAGACCTCCTCTCTTGTTAACTGTGGGTCTTTCCACACATTCCCAGATGGCTTCCTTGACACCTCTTTCATACCATTTGGATTCTCTGTCCAGGATAATCACTTCTTTGGTGTTATATGAGTAAATGAGTGGTCACCGGGCCGTTCGCAAGATCTCAAGCCATCTTTCGCGCGCTGGACAAGGTCCTGCAGTGCGCTCTGCACAATCTCGCACTATTTAAGGGCCATTAATTCATCATCGGGAGCATTATTCGCCAGAAGAAGCCAATTGAAAATTGGTGAAACATCGCAACAGTGAGTTTGTTTTCCAGTTTCTTGATTCAACTAATTATTGATCTTGTACTTCGACTGGATGAATGAGAAGAATTCACATCAGTCTATGATCAATATCATATCAGAGCTCAACTCCATTTTAATAATCATTCAGAGTGCCACACTGAATTAATGAAACAAACAATGCCTTTAAAAATGCACATCATATAACCCTCATTCGAAATGAATTAATTGTACTGAATTGCAGTGTTGTTAAATAATTACCAGAAAGAAAGTCATTAGAATGAGAATGATGCTTGACAATTCCAGTTTGTTGTTAACACACAACTGTGCAAAGATGAAAACCAAACCTACGGGCAACAAGTCAGGAGAGTTTTTTTTATAATGTGGGGAATAAAATATGACTGAGTGCTTTATAACGCAACTTATTATCAGAATTTAAAAATAGAGAAATTTAGACCACACAATGAATACAACAAATAATTTAATGATTCACTGATCAGTTTAATAGTTTCCACTGTCTCGCTAAAACACAAAGTTGGGTTCAATCCCTGGCATCAATCCTAATCTTGATATTGTTCATTATTATCTCCAGGAGATAATCTAAATCTACAACATAGGGTAATTTTACAGATATGGCTTTGTCTGCCTAACCTGCAAAAGATTTCTACACAATTTTATTGAATGTGATGAAAAGTTCACTTATCTTATGCAACAGTACAAAGATATTATTACATTTAGCAACTGAGATGAAAATAAAAAACAAACAAGCAAACAAACACATAAAATGTTCTTCACTACAGCTGGCTGGCTTGTTCCACAACTCACTCTGTCTAGGGAAAGGTCACTTTTTCTCACTCCTAATACAGATGCCAGGTACCTCAACAGCTCAGTGTTCGCTTCTCCCTCAACAGGGGGCGCTGCAATAAGAACTCCAACTCCTTCATGACTGATCTCTGTGACACATGAAAGCAAATGGTACTGTTAACATATAGACTGAATTTGCCTCAAAATACCACACTACACATATCTTACATTTTTAGTTACATTATTTTGTCTGATTCTTCAATCTTGAGTAGTAATAGATGGCTGCTCTGCATGTGCTGCATCTGCTCTTAATAATGCAGATCAATGATTTTGTCTATGGAGAGCTACAACAGCAAACACAGTAATTCTTCCAATATGCTACTGTACAGTCATCCATGCAACCAAATAAGGTCAAGTAATTAAAAGCAAGTTACGGCATATCTGAAGAGTTTGCACAAACAAGTCCGACAGAAAGCTGCTCAATCATTATGATCAGGGTTTACCTTGCATTCAGTCTCATAGGAGATTTCACTGTACAAGGCGTAGCACTCTTGATATCTTCATAATGCTGCGAACTATAATGTCTATTGATCAATGATCCATCATTCTTAAGAACAGAAAAAAGACTATGTTTTCAAGCAGTGTAATATTGGAAAACTGGAAAGAACATTTTGAGTGCCTCTATGGTCTTTAGCAAATGATGAAATTGGTCAAAGGCTTCTTTAGCATTTGCTAAGCTAAAAATGCACACAATACGACTTCTAAACCTGCAGAATTCTATATTGATCTTGAAATAGTGAATCAAATCTATTCAAACCAGCAGTGAATAAGCCATAATCATTTCATGAGAATCTTTTTCCAAATTTTACTCGGTTTTACTTCTTGCATTAAGTACAAGTCAGATTGTAAACTTTTGGTCTTTGAACTTGTCCCTTCATTCTGTGGTTCAAATTAAATGATCAATTATGATTAGTTAATAAATGTATTCAGGTTGTTTGTATTCCAGGATTTGGTGTGATAGTCCACACCAAAGTAGCAAACCTTGTCATACAATGCCTCTTTTGAACAAATCAGTTATCATTCACTGCAAAGAAAATCATAGCCTGAAGATGAAACTACTTTTCCTACACTACTCTTTCACAAATGCTCTGTTAGGCCAACTTTTCTATGTCCTTACCTGAGATATTATTTTGCTTGGCTCCTGGTTTGGCCTGAATTGAGATAGATATGGTGCCATCTTTCTTCTGCTTCAAAGGTCCAGGTGGGGATTTCTCACCTGAACTTGATGCACCCTATGATAACATAATATAAAACCGGTATGATTCTATGTGAGATGGTTGCAATGGGTACGCCACATAATGCACACATTACCCGTCACTTCAGGCCAGGGAAACAGTTCTATTCAACTGAATCCTCATTTAACAAAGTGGTCTTCAACACATTGCACCATGGCCTAGTATTAAGTTTGAGCTATGAACCCAAACACAGAAGTATGCAAATAAACATACAAATTTCCTGATGGATAAAATCAACTGATTATACTACAGCTGGTCACTTTTGCTTAGTGTGTATAGAATTTAAAAATTTCTCTGGTGTTAATACTGTGCCAGGGGTGGAGGTAAGAGATCTTGAGAGATGTGGAGGTAAGAGATCTTGAGAGATGTGTGATCTGCTACAGAAATAAACAAACAAACAAACAAACAAACAAACAAAAAGCAAAAACAAAATGATGTTAAAGACGATAATTAACACTCGTCTATCAACACTGACAACCCATCCGATGAGGCATGACAGCCTTTAATAGTACAATGTAGGCCCTACTGGTACTAGACATTGCCTAATGGTTGTGTGTACCATGCATATAGACAACCTGAATTTCATAACACGTTTTTGACACAACACAGCAAGTGAAAACACTGTACATGTGAATAATCAATCTAATCTTCTTCTTCTTCTTTTAGAATAATCAGCCTTCTTCAATCATAATATAAAGCTTACTGAAGATGTAAATTTAGTTGCATGCATCACATAGAGGAGAATCATGCTGAAAAGGTGCTTTTGCAATGGCAAACTCAGGGAGGGTGGGAGTAGTACAAGTGAAACTCACATCCAGCTAATCTCTTTAAGCACGCTGTAATCATGGTTGCCATGGAGACAAACAAATGGAAACGGGAGAGTAGTTTGCCACTTTGGGTTGATCAAATATGCCAGATTTTTTTTTTCCACTATCTCTCCCACCTAGTAGGGCCTAGTACAAATGATGCACAAGGTATAGAGTGGATCGGTGAGAATTGGATGCGTGAGTTTATAGCTTTTTAACTTTGCCCAATTGGAACTGTTTTTAAATGAGAGTGCAGCAAGTGGGTTTTAGACTGTTCCAAAGTTAATTGAGAGCATCCAATTCTCACTGATCCATGAAATAGGCCTGTGCATCATTGGTGTTATAAAACGGCCCCGTAAATTCATGAAATATAACCAATTTCCCCATCATACTTCCGGAATACTGGTACCTAAAACACTAATCAAGACTTGAGCCATAGCCATGCGTTCGGATTTTACTGGACGCATGGCCATGGGTTTGGATTTTACCAGACGCATGGCTCAGTTAAAATCAATGCATGACAATTGACCAATCAGATTGCAGAGATTCTAAAGCCCATTTTATAATAGTTGTATTGTCCAAATATTGTCTCCAGTACCCAACATAACTCACCTTGTAACAAGTCTATCATTTATCAATAAAAAAGATCTCTCTCCATCAGGAATGCCTTTGAAGAATGTAAAATAGACCCTCTACCTACATTAGGGTCTAGATCTACTTGCAACTGCTTACTAAAAGTAAGAGTATTAAGACGAGTTAGTTTAACACCTACCATACCGGTACTCTCGATTGATTGATGAACGAACTATTTTTTACTAAATTTTACTAATAGATTTAATTATAGAAACTAGACTAGATCTAGTATTAGTGGGCATTAGTATGTATTACAAAACCGTTAGTCGAGGTTAGTTAAACACACCTCTTTTTGCCTTCTATCCCCATACAATCAGATACCCAGTGATGTCAGATTCCAATGTTTTTAAACTGTCTTTATGATGTCCAAAAATGAAGAGGCTAGCTTAAAGGGATGGTACAGTATTGGTGGAGATGAGAATTGGGCTTTTAACTTTTTGAGAGATACCAAGAAAACACTTATGAAATAGTACAGAGCATGTCATTCTATGAGGGATTCAAAGTTTATTTGATGAAAATCGGGTTTGGAATGGCTGAAACATCCAAAAACAAAAAACAAAGCAATAGACTAGAATCGTTAGTACGGTAATAAAAAGTGTGGACCATGCGGCATGGGTCCCACAGTGGCCACACTTTTTTACTGTTTTGATATTTCAGCCATTTCAAAACCAATTTTCATCAAATAAACATTGAATTCCTCATCTCATGGAATTATATGCTCTTTCATATTTCATAAGAAATTTCTCATTATCTCACCAAAAAATGTTAGAAACCTGAAATTATGTCTCAAACAAAACTAAATTTTACGATCCCTTTTTTAGGCTTTACAATTGCTTTAAGAAAAGACAGCATTATTGTCCATTGTATTTTTACGAACCGTTTTCAAGACATACGAGCTGGCCTTCTTCTTTGGCATGCTGTACTTGAATATAACAAGGAACAGCGGGCGAATTCGCAGAGATGTAACTGGTGTCATTAGTTTATGAATTTTACAATCCGTTCATGAGTTCCCTACACCACCACCGCACCGAGTGCGAGTGCCATTGATATTTTGCACCCTTTGCAACGTGTGTTCTTTCCAGTAGTCCACACTGCACTGGTAGGGCGTGTTGATCGGGTATGTATGTAGTCTGCTGCCAAATTGCCAATTTACCCCAAAGATGAGAGTATACTAATTTTTAAATAAATAATTATATTTTCTCTACTAAAAAGTAACTGAAGGTGTGAAATACTTTGAGTGATAATGCTTATAAAATTATACTTAATTTTACAAATAAAATATATATTACTTCTCCAAACTCCTCACGTAATTTCTGTGATAGTCTATCATCGCTTCGAGTAGCCAAACATGGCAGCTTCCTTGACCCAAACAGCTGTGACTTCACGGTAAGAATGTAGTCATGCCACGACATACTTACACAATTCACTTGACAGAACCATTTATATCCCATATTTTCTCGTAGCTTGTCATTATTTTGTATGTCGTACTTAAGAACCTGTGATGGAGCAATTTTGCTAGAATAAATTTGTAACTACGGGATCGGGAATAACAACATGTAGTCCCATATGCTTATATATTTGTATGTTCTTGTGTATTTCGCAATGAGTATGCAGTTCGACGACTCTTGTCAAACATAAGTTAAATTTTATATTTAGGATAGACTAGCCTGTGATGAGACGTTCTTGATTCTTCTTATGTGAATGAAATGCAGAAAATTGACTACATTATCAAAAGATATAAGACTCGTTGCGAATCAAGTCGACGAGATCGGCGAGAGGCCAAAGGGGCACATAAATTAACTAGATTATAGTAGATACTGATAGTACTTACAGTAAATTTAAGTCCTGATTCGTGAAATCTTATTGCCAAGAATTACGAAGGGCCAGGGTAGACCCTAGTAAAATTAGTAATCGTTGGTAAGATTAATGGACTTGCCTCATTGACATTGAGGCTTGAGTTGCTGAAGATTGAGCAACATTCGACTTGAGTCTAGGCCTATACTATAGCTTTCTCATAAGAGTCATATTCTTTATGTAGTTGTAGTGTAGTACGGTCTATATTAGTCTTCTCTTCACTCTGTTAAATCCTGACTTAATGCTATTACCATTTCTTTTTATTTGCAGTGTCAGCTCAGTTTTAAACAGAGATGTCAAGCAATTCGGCAAGAAGTTCCTCTTTGATAACAATGAGGAAACGTGTTGGAACTCAGATCAGGTATACTACTTTGGTTTTGGCATATAATCTTGATATTTCATGATTGTATTTGTAAGTAGTAAAAGTAATGGTATTAGTAAATATACGTAGGTACGTTGCGACAGTAGACTGTATTCGCACAGCGTACTTACAGCGTCTGGTCGGGCTATGGTATTAGTATCAAAGTAGTATTTATGATAATAGTTCATTGTTACTGTTGCAATATTTGACTATCATTCCTATTTGCATAATTTTGTCTATGAATAAAGGAAAACATATTTCTTTCACTTCCAATAGATGCTGAATAATGTCGTTATATCAATGTTGCTTGCAATTACACTATTTACAGTTAGTATCTTTACATGCCAGAATTTTGCATGAAGTATTCAACACAGTATTGTGAGGTTTATTGTATGATGAATTTTAGTTAAATGGAGCTACACATTTTGGTAATTTGATTTGATCCTTAGGGCAAGCCTCAGTGGGTTTATGTGGAGTTCCAGGAACCCAGTCACCTGAAGGAACTCCATCTGCAGTTCCAGGGGGGCTTTGCCAGCAAGACCTGCTGGGTGGAGGGAAGTCTGCAAGGTGATGATGCCAGCAAAGTCATGGACTTCTACCCAAAGGATGACAACACACTACAGATATCCTTTGTTTTTGGGTGTCTCAGTAATGCCTTACATTGGGAAAGAGAGGGGAAACATAAAATAGGCACACACACACACACACACACACACTCACTGTCACAAATGCTTAGACAGCAGACACACACATGGACAAGCACATGCACACTCAATATGCTTGAAAATCATCTGTTCAAGGTTGTCACTGTCTTATTCGAATCATAACACTGTTAAATCATATCCACAAATTCTTTGGATAAAGCTGACTTTTTGCTAATGATTACAACCTATAATGATCACAGTGTGTTTTGTCACGCTCTCTAATCTAAAAAAAAAACAAACATTCTGTATTCAGTAATAATTTGTAAAGCGTACATATGTGACCTTGCATAACAAAACCAACAAAAAGTTGCCAGACATGGATTTTTAGTTATGAGCAGATTCTGAAAGAGCAGATTTTAAGCTTTAAAATGATGTATAACTTAATTCAAATTGGACTCTCCTGACCTTTCCTAGTATTGGACAGAAAGCATATACATGTACTCTGGAAAGTGTGAACTGAGAAGAGAGGCTGTGAAGTACAGGGTCTATTCAAGCGCTTAATCTTTACTAAGCTGTGCTGATTGAACAAAAAAAAAAAAAAGCAGGAAGTAAACCACTCTAGCAACACCCATAAAGGGATTATGAATCATCTTTTATCAACACATTCTGTAGATGATTAATGCCAACTTTAAAAGCAGTAGCATTATCCTTTCTGAAGTTATTAGAGTTGAAAGTGAAGGGTATGGACAGGGTTTTTAAGAAATGACAAGGGGACTCTATAAGACACACCTAATCACACTATCCTAGTTTGGTTTTGCATCTATGGTACATAACATTGTACGCTACATTTCCTCTTTCTACTTTCATCCTACTCCCTTAACCCGTTGAGGACGAGTCCCGAGTATACTCGGGCAAGGATCTATGGGAAATGCGTGTTATAGGAAAATCAAACCGTCCTCAACGGGTTAAAGCGCATAGAGACACTACGGTAGTGATATGTGTTATATTAGCACTGTGTTATATATATATATATATATATATATATATACTCCTAGATGGGTCATTTGGAAGACATTTCCATTTGTTTTATATGCAAATTTGTTATATACATGTTCATTGGCAGTTTACGCAATGGAGACACGAAAATTGTCTCCTTAATGACCAGTTGTCTCCCTAATGAAGACACTTCCCCCCAATATGTCTCCCTAAGGTGCCAACTAGGGATGCATATATATATATATATAATCATTATATATGAAGAGTTTGTTTGCAAAAACTGATAAGTCCTTATTTGCCAAATGGAGATATTTGCAAGTAAAGGTCAAGAAAAATAAAGAGAATAATAAGAAAATTTTTGTTTTTTTTTACCATAACTTCAAAAATATACCTTTACATGTAGTGACCAATATATCATTTAAAAGGTATTATTTTGTACTTTAAGACAGAGATCGTACTTCAAAAACTTCAAAAATGGACTTATCGGTTTTTTGCAAACAAACCCTTCTATATATGTATATACATATCCTACCAAAAAGTGTTTAAGCAAAAACTGATAAAAACACAATTTCCTGTTTGTTTTATGATCCCAAACTTTAGTATAATGTAGAATAAGATTTGCTCTTTCAGAAAAAAAAGGACAAACTCAAGATTGGCTGGGTTGACCATTTTACCTATTTTCTGTCCTCACTAAATCAGTGTGTGCAACTTTTTCTTGGTTTTGTGATGCAGGGTGGCATATGCTACATATTAATGTTTAGATTTGCCCAAACATTATAAGTACAAATGTATCATTCATTTATCAGGGATGTCAAATTTACATGCATTGAAATTTGATTTAAATGATCACAGTGTGTTTTGTCACTTTCTATAATATTGTACCATTTTGAAGTTAATAATCATTTTAAACTGCTGCCTAGCAACATAACAGTCTTGGCTGAGATTGTTGATACATGTACCATGTTCACTGGGCTTTCTCAAACCCTATAGTCACAGTGTCTCCTAGTGTGCATCTATAGATGTGTTTGTATTGCAGCTTTTATAATCTAAAAACAAAAACAAAAACAAAAAACAGATTGTATTGCATGTGTTAACTTGTATGTGTGTGTGTTTGTATGTTTGTTTCCGTGTCTGGGTGATGTGACAGGAGACATTGCCTTGCATTCTGATCTGCAGTGTAAATTAAGGGCTTGTTCTTGTACTGCATTGTCCATCTTTACAGGGAGATTTGCCCAAAATACATGTATGGATGTAAGGGAGTGAAACTCAGATATATGACATGACATGTGGAAGGAGTGAATGCAGCAATTTAA